>JAPMOR010081895.1:172541-286519 GCA_026543865.1 Argiope aurantia
ATATATATATATATATATATATATATATATATATATATATATACATAATATTTTTTTTCTGTAATCAAATCCTATTAAATTGAACATTCAAAGAACTGATATGTAGTATAGCTTGAATAATCCTGGAAAAAAATATGAGAAATACAAAGCTAATCTGTGAACAAACTTTACAAAGTTAAGAAAAGTTCATGAATTATAAGATTTTAAAAAGAAATTTTGTATATTTTATAATACCTATTTTCCCTTGTCCTGTATTTTAAATGTTATTTATTCGTTTTTTACTTTTTTCTTTCTTTAAGTGCAGTCAATTCGAGCGACTTTACAGTTACCAAATTTCTAACTGCAGTCATCTCAAATTTATTGTGCCATGGTTTCTCCAAAACTCTCTAACTAAACTGGATTCTAAAACTAAATTGGCACAGCACATGTTTTATGTATGTTGAGAGTAAAAATTAACTTCACAGAAGAGGGCTTCATTTCTACTGTAATCAACACATCCATTACGAACTTCTGACAAATGTCACTTCTGTAAATTTATTTACTCAAAGTTTAAAATCAAAAATAAAATTGGCTCCCATTTGACAAAAGTTCGTAATTTCTTGCAAAAATAAAAATATGAAATTTATAGTTTTATGATGCTGCCGAGAATAATAGCAAAATAGCAATTTGTAGAAAGCACAGTGGCAACAATAGCAGTGCAAAATTGCTGAAAGATTTCAACAATGTCCGCAGCGTGCGTGGATAAAAAAGTCACCGAGAAAAAATATCAGGTTCTACTTACTATTTGGAGCGTTACTATTACAGTTATTCCTTGTTTAGAACCGTGCATTCAAAGTATAAGTGCACTCAAGTTCAAAGTATATTCATATGAATTTATACGTGTAATTTATGGCATGGTAGAGATGTTTTATATCAGAGAATTGTAATAAATAGCTATATATTAATTAAAGTTTGCGTCTCTTTTTCTAATAACTTCGTCTTTAGTTTTTTTTTTTTTCAATATAGAAGCTCAATAATGGGTATTTATTATAAATTATATTCTAATATATACCTTAAGGAAAATATAAAATCTTCAAAATATATTGATCGAATAAGATTTAATTTCAAAGTTTTAAAATGTGAATTGCAAATTTTTCTGTCTCATTTTATCTTTGTCGCAAATTGGAGAACTTCTTATATCATTTTCTTTTATTCTTACCTAATATTTTTAAACATAACCGCTCGCTGAGTTTTATAAGAAATACTGATTGGAATAAGTGATTTGAATTTCTCTAAATTTTTAAAAACAAAACTGTTGCATGCAGTAAATCAACGCTATTATGAATTATAGATGATACCTTTTGGAGTATACTGGATAAACCTCTTTCTTGTCGACTGGTGAGTAATGTTTAAAGATGAACCATCCCGAGTATTGCTAAAGTACCAGGAACCCCACTTTTCCTTAATGGAGAATTCAACGCAAAATGCATGTAAAGAGCATTGCCTGATCCTTTGAATGCCATAAAATGTTCATTACGAAGGAATAGAAAACGTTTTGTTTGTTTTTATAAGAAACCTGAAACTACAGGGAGTGGTCGACTAGTAGAAGGGAATGATGTAAAGTAGCCTTTTTGCAAGCTTTTAAAAGATTTTATATGCATTTTTTAGCAGTATAATTGATTATGTGGATTTTTCTCCCTTTTTTGTGGCCCAGCGTTTTCATTTCAAACATCTAAGACTGTTAATTGCTTCAAATAAAAGTGATGTTAGTGTTTGAAGAAAAATCGACAATAATTTATTATGCAAAAAAGTTAATGCTTTGGACATGTGGGGACTGAAGTTAAACTGTTAACTCCACTGGAATTAAAAAGCAAGACATTAACAGAGAAGAAGGGTAATTCCAAACATAAAATAGCCATTTTGAATGGTTTTCTTTAGAAAGTGTTGCAATAACAGAGTAACACGACATTCAAAATAAAAGGAAATGGCCTTTTATGCCACAAGATGAATAAAAAATAATTAAAATAATGATCTTGCTCTCTGGCATGTTTCTCAAAACGATAATGAATTATTAAAAGAAGAAAGAATTTTACACTCGATTCCACTGAAAATTTGGAATTAAATTAGGGTGACTGTATATTCGGTTCATTAATGCAATTGCTTGAGTAAAATAGAGGCTGTTTCATATTTTAACTGAATTATTCAAAGTGCTGACATAAACAACACTTCACATTGGCTATTATTTGCTTCTTTGGTATAGTTCCTAATCATAGAATAGTGTTAATAAGTCGCGATTGTTAATGCGAATCATCTAATGATTTTCTTAGAACTTTTTCTTAGAATGAACAGTTTTTTCAAATATTTCTTTAATCATTTGACGATTTGAGAATAAAACTTTGAAAAAGCTTGTAAGAGCACTAAAGTCAACGGTTTCCACCTTCTGCAAAAGAAGTGGAAACCGTTGTTTTCAGTGATGATTTCATTAGTTCAGTTGACTTCTAATGATGCAAAATGGTCAAAGAGAAACCAAGCGCCTGTGAACTAACCTGTATTATTGTGAACCGGATATTTAGAGATAATTACAGCGATTCTTATAACAACAACAATGGCATTTAGGGATGAAATTGTTTCGATTTCTTTTTCAAGTGAATTTAAGTTTTCGAATCAAGTGCGTATAATTTAATTACTTGGGCCATGAACTTAAGCTTAAGGAAAATTCTCTTATTACATTTGAAATAACCTTTTTTTTATTTGAAATGATTGTCTTAAGTATTTTCGAAATCATTAAAACCGATTTCCTAATAAAATTGTTAAAAACATAATCTTGATTTTTAATCACAAGTGAAGGGAAATTTTATTAAATTTTAAATATAAAAATAATCAATATAAAAAAGAGTTATATGATACGTATCCCTTTACATTTTGGTGAAATTTGTCCAAAGTTTAAAAAAAAAAACGAAAAGTTGTTCTACAATTTCTTAAATCCAATAAAACAGTTTTATAGTTTGGCCTTTTGGCTAGTTATATACTATTACATTATTGTTGTTTAACCCTTCGAAGAGAAATATTAAGATTTTCTATGAGAAAACTTTACGAACAAAATTGTTCTGACACCAAACCAGTTGACATCTCTAGTCCGGCAATCGCATTTCCTAGGACCAAATAAGTATTAACTCTTCCGGTATAAGTTTTGGATAGACATTTTGTAAATGTATAGCCTTTGATCATCTTATAAAACTTTCAAACCAAGTACGTTATTTATCGCTTCAACTGTCAACTTAAGGATCAGAAAGTGTGCAATCTAATATGCCACGGCGACATAACTTTTTTTCTTCCTATTTTTTCTCTTCCTTCTCTAGGCGATGAACGAGAAAAAAAAATCTAGGGTGAAGGAATTTGTGGCGGCAACTTAACAGTTAAAAAAGTAACGCAAGTAGTAGGGGATAGTTTATCGTTTTTTGAGTTTGGGGAGCGGAATAGGACAGTTGTGACTTTCGATTCCCAGTCGTCGGCATTTCATCTGAAGAACGATCTTGGCCGACTTTGCGATTGGAAACGACCTGCAAAAGTGGGTCGAGTCTCCTTCGGCTGTATGTACACTCCATCATTGCCATGTGAGAAGAAGATACTTATCGAGGAGACTCGAGCTCCTGTTGAATCTAATGTTCCTAACCTCCGTTTGAAGCTTTCTTTAGACCCTGGGTATAAATCGGGCAATATTTCTCTTTCAAGATTTAGGCATGTCACTGGCACTTGCTTGGAATGCGCTAGCTCAAGTGGCAATAACTGAGTTTGAAAGTCGCGTGTTTCGAACCTACGTAGGCCATTTGTTGCTATGGCAACTGCAGCCGCGTGTCTTTTGCGGCCGGATAAACGAGAGGAAGTGCAGTTTCTCTGCATTTCAGATGGACATTACCATTATGTTGTATTTATCGCCATTCTTTATCATCCTCATATGGATGGTGGATCTGAAGAGCTATTGGTTACTTCTTATATTTCGGCTGTAGTTATTTTTTCTAGTATTGTGCTTATTAAAGATACTTATGAAGTGATTGCTATTTCATTTTATAAATATGAAGAGGGACATAGGAAAGAACTGCAACTCATTTTTCGCTTACACAAATATGAAAATGGATATTTCAGAATTTTTTTTCAATGGGATAAATGATTATTTCTGTTTGAAATTACTTAGGAATCTAAAGCATATTTTAATGAATGTATAGTTTAAAGCACAACAAAACACAGATTTATGAAAAAGTTCAAAATGGATAAAACCAGATCTAAAAAGGAATAGAAAAATGACAAATTTAAACAAAAAATATAACTTTGATAAGTTAGAAAGTATAAATTTTATACAACCGATTGAATGCGAGAGTTGCACAATAAAACTTTGTACAATATATTCAATGCTTTTTTAGGAAAAGTTAGACATTTCTATTTATTTTTTAATACATTACCACATATATTAAAACTGTGCATTAGAATATTTTACAAAGAAAAAGAATTAAAAAAATATGACCAATTCCTTTATAATTTTGTATTTTTCATTTTCAATGAACCAATGTTACTAACAATATTTTGAAAATATATTAATGTGAAATTCAAAGAATTAGAAAATTATCAACGAATTCAAATAAAAAAAAGAATGGTAACCAAGTTTCGCAGCAAAATTAAACAATATATATTGTTATGATTCAAAAATATTACTCCTCATTACCTGCTTGCAATATGTGCTAAAAAGATATAATATTAATAATACATCACATGATAATTCAATAATGATATACACATAAAAACAAATTTGTAATAAAAATTGTTAAAATCCTTAATATTGTACTTGGTACATAGGTACTCTGGTAGTTATAATAAAGTTTTAGCAAGAATTGTTGTGGTAGTTATAATAAATTTTTTGCAAGAATTGTTGTTTTAAATGCTGAAATTTCTGTTGCAGCTGAAAGTGGATAAGTTCTTTAATGGTTAGTTTTTTCAGTAATTTCAATATTAAAAGAAGATGGTAATAATTTTATTGTCTAAGGATCAGGTAACACGAGGTAATATTCATGTTTGAGTTACCATGAGTGGTTGTGAAGCCAAGGTATTTTCACTTATGCACCATCTTCATTAGATGTTGAAACAATATAATTTTAAATGCCACCTGAATCTAAGCTTGCACTATAATACAGAAGAAGTACAAATGCTTCAATTACTAGACTGCGATAGTTAAAATAGACGCTGTAATGAACTATTTATTCATTTACAACAGCATATTAGAAAAAGTTTCTGAAACAGTCGGCATTATCTTGATTTCAAATATCAGACTTAAATAAGAATAACAGCTAGAAAACTAAACAAATTTATAAAATTAAAATAAAACTTGCCAGACAAAACCTGAGAATAAAGAGATAGAACTGACCTTTATATTTTAACATTTTTTTCTATTAACTGAAATTAGACTATATTCTTATACTAACAAAGAAACTCTATATAGATATTAAGAAGAGTCTTTCTGACTAATTGTCTTCTTCTATCTTCTGGCTTAATTCAATCCAAAGTAAAATAATTAAAGTGTCTCAGATTAGTGAACTGTCAACCGAAATACTGGTTAGAGTGATTTATTCAATTTCCTGATCTAGGTCAATCAATTTTAATTCATTTTAAGCAAAAGAAAATTAAGGAAAACGATTGAATGGTAATCCATGAATCTAATCGACTAAGTTAGTGATTAAAACTGAATGATGAACCGATGATCGGACCGTTTTCTTGTTTTCTAAGGCATTATTTTCTAAAAGATATAGGAAATTTTTTAAAAGAAAAATTTTATCTTGAAGCCTGCTTTTAATTTTCTTTATTTTATTCGGAATATATAGATTAGACAGTGACAACTATGTTATACTGTATAATTAGTTCATATCAATCCTTTTGACTACTATGATATTTAGGGTTAATAAAATGTTTTGATCTGTAATTAAAAAGGGGTTTTACAGTCTTGGAATAGAAAGTTAGAAAGATGTTCCTAGCTGAATCAGTATAAACACTTTTCCTGTGGACAAGGAAATTTGCCTTTGCGTACCTTTCAGAGATGTTCTTATATCAAAAGCTTAAATTTACCCTTTTTTCTTGTAGTTATTGAATCAAAGAAACGGAATGCATTATTAAGCCTGAAAAGAGTTTTGGAATTCTTCGATAATATATGATAAAAATTTTTCAAAACATATATTATTCTTGCAGAAATCGCAAGAAATTTCATAAACATATTTGCAAAGAAATAAGGTAACTAGTATCTGCATGCATACGGTTATTCGTTTATCATTCAGAAACTTCTTCGTTTCTGTCCTTATTGCACACTATACCAAATGCTTTTGGCGATAGTTTCAAGAATTTAAATATTATATATGTTTTTTTTTGAAATTCTTTTAATTCAAATTTTAAATATGAATAAAGGATTCTCTTCATAATTTTTTTATCATTTTTTTGTGCTTTGCTGAAATAAAATTCTGTGGAAATGGATTCATTGACATATCTAGGAAAATTGCTGCTCTACATTTATTGGTCGTATAACCTTAAAAAATGTCTTTTGCGAAATATTAATATGAAAGAAAAAAAAATCAGGAGTGCCAAGGAAAATCCTTGTAAAAACGCAAGAAAGAAGACAATACTAAAATTCTAGGTTTTTTTTAACTTAATTTCAACGCCATTGAATTGCACACATTCTATTTTTGAAATAAGAATAGCCATATTACTCTCAGTACTTTTCATAGAAAGGCAATTAAATTTCCAAAACACAAGCACAAATCATTATTTATGAGAATATAATCATTTTTTATATAAAGCAAGTTATATTTTATTAAAGTTATATAAAGCAGCAGTTAATGCATTCGCCTATAAAGAGTATAGTTTTTTCAAATTGTTCGAAAATAAAAATAATATTAAATATATGAAATAAAACTGATAGAAGTTCAATTACTTAACGATTTTAAATTCTATTAAAGAATGAAATAAATTAGAAATAAATAATCAATAGAATTGTTTATTAATGCACTTCAAATAGATTAGCATGTGCCGCCAAAAAGTTTTTATTGATTTATTTTCGGTATTAAGTGAATTTTAATATTTTGAAATGTTATAGGTACTTTGTGTGAATCAAGACTTTTTTCAATTCGCTTAAGGAACATTTAGATAAATAAGAATTCAAGACTTGGCCTAAGACTTTGCTTTTTTAAATTTCTTTCTATTTTCAACCGCAGTTGTTTCGTTTTTTATGAGTGAGATTGATAAATGTGGAAAAAAATAATCTAGTAAGTTTTTAAACATATTTTTGATTAATTTTAATTGGCCCACGCAAATGGAGCTTTAACTCAATTATCTCTATTACTTTTATCAAAAATTTAATAAATAAGTTATTTTACTATTTAATTTGAATTCTTCAGAAAAAAAATTTATATTCAAAAATAAAATGGATTCAAATATTCACCTTTGTATTATTCATTGTGGGACAAAATTACACACAAAAAAAATATCATTAATTCCAAAGTATAAAATACCTCTTTTATTCCCTTGCTATTGTTCAGAAACTGAAATAATATTTAAAAAATTCTTTCTGAAATCTATTTATCAGCGTGAAATGTTGCTTAGTAGAATTGTTCTGTTTTTCTCTATTAATTCTGTATACAGGAAATAAATTTCCTGTTACAATTGAAAACATGTTTATCAAAAAATTTCTATCTTCAACTTAAATTTATTCCTTCCGATTTCCAACATATTTTTATTTCCCATCCTCTGCTTAAAACATGTCTGTTAAAGAATAACTTTATTGCTGTAAATAAAACGTTTAGAAAGCATGGTTTTTTTGCCATTCGCTTTTTTTCTAACATCGAATTAAGTTTTTCTTCCTTCAATATTTAAAAAAAACAATTAGAAAATATTGAATTCAGGATGTCAAATTGGCTTCTTTTGCAGGCTGACTGTCTTTATTTTTCCGAGAAGTAGATTGTTTTAAAATAGACTATTTCCTAGAATTCAATTGTCTACAAGCTTTGCGTCAAAAGAATGAAAACAATTAAAATGTTTGTGAAATGGATAAAAAAATTTTAGATAAAAAATGTTTGGATAAAAAATTTAAAATTTTTAGAGAAAAGTATTTTTATTTCAAATAATTTCTTTTTTTAATAATTTAAGTACAGTTTTGCTTTCTAAATATTACTCTTGTTATTTCGCCCAATTAATGAAAAAAAACTTTAAAGTTTTGTTCTGTCAATGTATATTTTGAAGACTTATTTTCAAATTGGGTTCTTAATTTTGAACCATACATATATGACAATAACGATGCCAAAACTGGCGTACTAATCTCTAAATTTAGATAAAACTCTTCAAAAGGTAGCTCGTCTTTTCCGTGATCTGGGCGTCCCAGGTACTAGTCCCACTTCCAGCATGGTTGTTCTTCTTCTATCTTCTACATGTGAGGTATGTGAATGTGCCCCCCTGTAAAAAAGGGCTGAATGTGACGCATGAAGTAGCTAAGTCGTACCCTTGAACCTAGTTGGAGCTACTGGAAAAATAAGAGACGCTCACTCAGCTTAAATCGCAGACAGATAACTGTCAGCGAGATTGTAAAGTGGCATAAGTCATAACACAACAACAACAACTCTTCAAAAGTGTTTTTAACGTGTAGGGCACTACATCCATATGCGTAGCATAAATTTGATAGAGTAAGAACTCATAACAGCAACCTTCTTATCTCAAAGCCGGTACGTTGACATCCTCTTCTTGCAACTAAATTATTTTATGAAATTATGTTATTAAACACTAATAAGTAATTGAGTCAACCCGCGTGACTTTAAAATAACATAAAAATGCTCTTGTACATGCTATCTAACATCTGTGCACGAGTTCCACCAATCTACATCTACCTAAATTTACGTTTTATCGTCCCATCACTTTTCTTCCTATAGGGGATACAATGGTCTTACTCATAGATAAAATTGAATTAGTGTTATTATTTTGCTTACTCGTAATTGAATTTATTGCAATTCATCAGCCGTAAATTTCACAATGCAGACATTCTCAAGCATTTTGGTAAAAACGGATAATTGAATCTTTATTAAATGTGTTAAACTCTAAAATATTTGAAATAAATGATCAATTTTTTCCTACTCAAACAAGATAGTGTAATGTTTACCCAAAACAGATCTCCCTAGCATCTAACAGTTGTGCATGCGTTATTCCTCACCATCAATTCCCCCTTCCCTACATATCAGTAACTTTCAATCACGCATCAAAATTTATGCATAGGAGGTTGTTCAAGTTCAAGCTATTTTAAAGGGAAATTAAAATTTCTCTGATGATAAAAGATTTCTCTTTGAATTCCGCTTCAAATATCTCGTAATCGTTTTTCACTGGAGAAAGATTTTCCCGTACTAGAGAAAGATATTATTTGGTATAAAATGTTTTAATAACTTTTAAATTTTAATTACTACTTAATATTTAAGTTAAACTGCTTGAAGAGATTCGACAAAAATTCTACTATTCCTTTGAATTTAAAAACCTTTCATTTAAAACAATTAGTAGAAGATTCGATAGTAAATTATTATTAAATAAATGATATTTCAAATAGAAATTTGGATTGGAAGAAAAAATCAGTTGTGAATTCAAAAATGGTCAGAATTAATCAGTTCGAATTAAAGCCGGATTTAAGAAAATTCAACAGATGCATTTGAGAAATAATGAGTAAATAATAGTGTTTCAACATAATTATGATGTTTAGATTAAACAAGATCTATTTCATTATTCCATATGTTTGAGTGTGCACACTAAAGCGTAAATTTAGGGAATGTGCAAGAAATATAATAAAAGATATCTCATTAATCTTATTCATTTTTTCTATAGTACAAAGTATTTATCTAGCAAGTTTCTTTTATTAATTTTGTGTTTCGCATAAACATTTATCACAAAGATTTTTTGCGTCTTCTAATGGGATAAATTAAGCTCTCTTTGCATTACAGAATTTAAAATTCTACTACTTAATACAAATTTCAGATCATCGCTTAAGATGAAATATTGCAGGTACTAGTAATTGTAATGAGCAGTATTAATGATTTCCAATGCTGAAATGTGTACCGAGAACCAATTGCTTAAAAGAACCAATGGCACTACGTTTATTACTAATTCGGTTACTAGTAACAGATTTTATCCCTAGCTGTTATATCTCTTTCTTTCAAAAGCACTTAGACTTCGTAAAGGATGGCTCAGCAATTATTCAACATTTCCCGATTGTTCAAAATTACATCACAGAAATTTTAGAGTGTATTCTGTATATTTCTCTGTACAATAACAGAAAACAACAAAACACTTTTGCTATTGACTTTAGATGTTTTACCCGGTGACTGCGTGTGTTGCCTTGTAAAGCTGTAACAGTCATTACATGTTTGCAACCAACGTAGATACAAAGAAAAAAAATTGACATCTGGCGGGGAAGGCCGGTAAGAAATAAAAAAGAAAAAAATAAGCTGCACTTGCTTTGAGACAATTTTCTTACCTCATTATCACCAATCCAAAATAATAGCAGACTTAGGCTTAGATTCTTTCTGTTTTTTTTTCGCTTTCTTTTGTTTGTACTGTAAGTCGTTTACTTTTTTTCCCCTCTTTTACCGACAACTGTCTTGGGGTCTCTGAGAACTGGGAAAAAGACTTTTTGTAGAGAAAGGAAAGGGAGTGGAAACCATGTTTTTTCATGTACTTGGTGTTTCTGGATACTTCTCAATAGCAATTTAGAAGTTACTCTAGATTAAGAAGCTACTAGTGGTTGCTTCGATTCGCAGTTCTTTTGAAATAAGAAATTTGCGGGTTGTTCGCTCATACGACAATTTTCGGTATTTCTTTAATGATCCTTCTAACGAGAAATCTTGAGAAGGAGCGAGAGAGAGAGAGAGAGAGAGAGAAGGGGAAATGAGGATGGTTTATATATTTGTAATGCATTTGTTATTTTTGTCGTTCATAGCATGATTCATTTACTTGTTGTTGCTTGTCTTATCCATTTAGTTTAAGTAGTGAGAGTTAATGATTTTTACTTGTTCAGATGTCATTGGCATTTTATACAGAAGATATATTTTTCTTAACTATGCGCATAAAATTTTAATTTAATTTAATTATTTTTTGATTTAAATTATGCAGACTATATAATAAAATTCTAAGAATTTAATTAATTCTTAGAATTTTTCCTTCGTTTTTAAATAAATTAAAATAAAGCTTAGAAATCCTTTTCTTTCTCTCGCATTATGTACATTCTTGATTAAATTTTCATCATAAATTTTGTTTCTAGCTTTAAATTATCCCATGTTACTGGATTAGCTAAAATCCTCATTAATAAAAATATATATTGTGTTCTTGAATACGTTCGTTTTATTACATATTGCACTGGTTTCGTAAAAGTTCTTCCTATCTATAGATTCCAACATAAATTTATGAAACATGCACGTCAATTCTTGTAATAGAACACTAGGCATTTCCTTTCTTCACATGCTTAGTATTTTCTTTTTTTGTATTTCCTAGTTTTTTCATTTATTTTCAGCGTAAATAGTTGGCTATGTTCAAAATTGCTGTTTTAAGGAATGTTTTTTAAATTCTTTGCATGCAACACAAATCCTATTCAGAATTATTAGAAATCTACAAAGTAGGCATGTCTTATCTTTACATCATTTGAAAGTGTAACATATTCTCAAACTCTTTGTTTCACATTATTTTTCAAAGTAAACTCCAAACGATTATTTTTATGTAGGTAAAATAGAAGATTAAAAGTGATTGCAATATGCAACATTTCATATCAATTGACCAGAACAATAGAAAACTCCAACTGGAAATGCTGAAATCTTGCAGGGCGGTGTATAAAATCAATAATAATAATAATAGCTACAGTAAGCATCATTTGAAGGAATCAAAGCCATCGAAATTCGGAAAATAAGATATCCAGGTCCTCTACCGAAGATTCTAAAAGACGGACGATGAAAAGAAGCAGAGATTACAGATATATTTTTCCAAGGAAAAGGCAACGTATAAAAAAGCAGTCAAAATGTGCCAAAAAGAACTCGTTCTTGAACAAGCGCATTAGAACCACAGATTCCTTCGGGTTACAAAACAAAGCTATCGTCAACAGAGAGACACCTCTTACCAGATGTTTTCAAAGATTTTGGATACTCAACAAAAGGAGATGCCAGCTCTTTTGAGCTTTCTATTCTAAAAGAACTTTACCCTCCAGCACAAGACAAAATTCCCTCTTCTTAACTCTTCTCTGGCCCCGGAACCGGCTATTTCGAAGAATGAAATTAAACGTATGCTGAGGGGTAAAAAAAGGAAAATATACCAAACAAAGAACTCTAAAAGATAGTACTCAGTTGATTTTGAAATCTTAAAAGAAATCAACAATACAATACCTAAACTTTTACATTCTATTTTCATCAAGTGCCTCCAGGTCTATAGCTTCCCAAATCCTTTCTAAAAGGAATAATTGTCCTCTTCCACAAGAACGGAACATTCTCATCCAATACCAAGTTCTATAGACCTACCACACTTCTCCTAAGCATAGTAAAGGTCACTGAGAAAATCCTCTAACAAAGACTTAACTTCAATTTTAAAGCCCACATTCTCCTCCACCCAAGACAATTTGCATTTTGTGAAGGATTCCCATGTAGCAATCCAACTCCTAATCGGGAAGATAAATGAATCTAAAAAAAATCTTCCATACTCCTTAGTTCCTCCAATACTTTATAGACTTTCTATACTAGAATTTGATACCTAATAAAAATTCTTTCGTAAAACTGGAAGCCAGGGATCCACATGCAGGCATTTACTGGTGACTCTGTATTCATCATCAGTAAACCCAGAGTACAAAACTCAAACCCACTGCCCGCGAGGTTATCTCGGTCTTCAAAAAATAACTGATATACAAAACCCCTCATTCTCAATAGAAAAATACTGTAATATCCTCATAAGTGAACTAATAGTCCAAGAATAAAATGGACAAAGTAAATAATCAAGAGGACCACATCTTTCAACTACCTAGGTGCTGCAATAGACACGCTAAACTGGGCAAACTATCTCTACAACTAAAACACTAAGATAACCCACCTTTGGCAGAATATTAGAAAAATAACAGAAGTCAGATGAGGGCTCAATAAAGCTTCCAGACAGTGACTTTAAACTGTGGGGGCATAAATGATGGCCTAGCTTCAAAAAATATCTAGTATAAACATATTTGGAGCATACTATATCAACTTCAAGGTTGTCCTATAGGTTTCAGAAAGAATCCTTCACCTCTCTTGCCATTTATAGTCTTCAGTTATTGAGGAATAACATTCCAAGAATATGATCTATTGCTTAAATTAGAATGAATTGAAAACTATATGTTCTTTCGATCTATTTTTCTAAATAAGTTGCAAATTTTTGTTAAAAATTTTCAGATTTAACGAAAGTTAAAGGAAGGATCGGTTTTAATTTTATTTATGACTGAAATTTCAGAAACAAATAAATTGATGTAATTCAATTTAAATTCCTTATATAAAAAGCTTGTGGTGTTAAATTCACGCTCATTTTTTTATTTCAAGTTAGCATTATAAATTTTTAGGAGTTTTGAAATATATATAACTAACTACAGTTATTAAAATTTAAAAATGGTCAGTAAAGAATTACTATTTCGTTGTCTGATATGTACTAAATCAGTGTTTCCCAAAGTGAGGTACGCGTACCCCCAGGGGTACAACTGAGACGAAAGTCAACCCCCGGAAAATCACGTGACTCTGTCCAAAATGAAAGAATGCCCAATCATCTGTGGTTCACTGTTCCTCCCCACGTGACCAAAATTGGAGAAACCTTTCATTTTTACCGCGGAAGGGTTAAGTACCCGCCGTCGCTTTGGCTCACTTGTTTACAGCAGTGCTTGAATGGAAGTGCCTGTTTAGTCTTATAAGGTGTATGATTGCACCGGAGTTTGGTGGGGATATTCATTGCATCGTGCTTTTTACAAGAACGGAGGAGGGGAAAAATCTCAACTCAAAAATCTCGAGGAAAGGTTCTGAATAGATTGTTTGGACTTAGACATGAACTTCAATGTTTTCTTAATGATAGATTTGAGTTGAGAAATTTTTTACATGACTGGAAATGGCTTTGTAAATTAGCATATTTAGCAGATATATTCTCTGTTTCAAATTGCATCAACTTAAGTGAACGCTGCCATCGCAAAACTAAGTGTATGGCAAAAGAGATTTGGTAGTGGAGAAGTAGACTCGTTTCCCTCTCTTCATGAGTTTATAACAAGTTCGACTACTAAAATTGATGCTGATACTCTGAAATGCATAACACAAAATTTGGAGAGTTTGCAAGTGGGCTTGAAAAACTATTTCCCTGATTTAAACAAAAATATTCAATGGATAAGAGATCCGTTTAACATTGACACAACATCCATACCAGAAGATTTGACAGCTGCAGACGAAGAGCAATAGTTGGAATTGGCTTCAGACGGATTTTTGAAAATTAAACATAGGGAAAGTACATTAACATCATTCTGGTTACAAATGAAAAATGTGTATCCAGTCTTAACAGAAAAAGTTCTGAAATAACATCTTGCCTTTTTCAACTTCATATTTATGTGGAGTTGCTTTTTCAGCATTTGTAGACATTATGTCGAAAAAAAGGGAACAGACTATTGGACGTGGAACCGCATCTGAGATTAAAATTAACAAATAGGGAACCGAATTATGACTATCTGTCCTCAGAAGACACAATTTCATCCTTCTCATTGATCCAAATAAATGTTACTTACAATATAACTTTTATTTATATTTTATTATGAATAATTTTATATCTCTTTTCTTATTATTTTGTGTATGTCACAATATATATATATATATATATATATATATATATATTTGATTATTATTAAAATACATCCATTCTTTTTAGACGAGGGGTACTCAGCGTTACGAAAATTATAGAAGGGGTAAACATATGTAAAAAGTTTGGAAACACTGCACTAAATCAAAGATTTTTTTCTAATATTCAGTCGCATTGTCATTACTACTTTATTCCAAAGTTTCTAGAATGAATTTTACTAGAAAGAAGGCGATAGAACCTATTTATTTGCTGCTTCCTTTAATGTAACACCCCTATGCATCTATGCATCTTTGCATTCGTTCATAAAAAGATGCAAATGCGGATTACTAACCTCATTTTACCACTTTTTTCAGTACCTTCGTCACTGTATTTTATCGGCACAGTTGTCTTGTAAGGAAGTTTTTCATTCGAAAGAGAAGTTACGTGTGGTGAGATCAGACTAATAAACTTGTTGTAAAATTACGGGATTTGATGTTTTGATTATAATTGTAAATCAATGTCTTATTCTAATGAAAGTTTAGAATGCCTTTCATTACAACATACTTGTCCCTGAAATTAATGAAATCAGTTTTGATTAGTCGGTCACATGATACTTGCACATGATTAGTCGGTCACATGATTAGCTTGGTTCGCAGGAAATGGCATGCATCATTTACATTTAAAAATATTTAAAATGTTTTCTTGTCTTTTCTTAAGTAGTAGCAATAATGAAATGCTTAGTATATACCCGTATACCTATGGATATATATGCAATGTATTTAAACTAAAATTACATTAAGTTTTCTTCTATTTCGATAACTCTCACCAGATAAAAGTATGTTGCTACAATAAGAAAATAGGAGATTCAAGAGGAGCAAATATATTTGCCAAGAAATATTTCGGAACACAAAACTGACCTATTTGAAGATATTGAATGAGATATGGAGAGTGAATAATTTTTTTATGGAACTCGCATCGTATTTAAATGCATGTTGTGACCACTTCTTTCAGCCACCTCCCTTTCTTAGTTGAGCTGAAAATATAAAATGAAAGTTAAAATAAATGTATAGATCCCCCTTCAAATAAAGCAGATATTTTTTGCGTTATAAAAATCCGTGAGGTTCCAAAATGTTACTTCTTATGCCAGCAGCGTCAACTCCAATTCAACAAACTGAGATAGATGGAAAATCTATAGATACTTGAAAAAATTTCACACTGAATAGCTTTCAACCTTTGAAGTTTTTTTATTTTTTTCGCATATACCGAGACGCAGTTTTTACAGAATTGGTAAAGAAGGGGGAAAATGCCTTTCACTAAGGAACGATCATTCAAAAGTTAAGAAATATTCTGTCAGTATGATTCACAGTATGGGCTTTCAAATGGGACGCGAAGAACTATTAATGCATCAGAAACATTAATAAAAAAATAGACTGGTCCACATACGTCTTTGTTCTATTTTGAAAGTCAGCTCTCCTTATAAAATAGGCTCAAACAGACATCGAACTATGTCTTACTTTCCTATAATATTTTTTTTAAAAAAATCTATATCTTCAGCTGAGCACAAGTGCACACCAATCATTATTTAGAATTTAAAAACCTGTGATTTGAATTTGCTCATTTATGATTGATTAGATAATTTTTTCTTTCGATATTTATAATAAATTTCCTCTGAATGATCTTAAGAAAATGTGTCAAAGGAAGGGTTTAAATGCGCTGCACACAAGTTTGATGCATAAAATATTTTAGCATTGAAAAAAGGTTAATGATTTTTAATATCAATATTTCAATGATATAAATTTCCATCTGTTAATAAAAAAGAAATGTTAAATGTAAGATTAAATTTTAAAATTCATTTTTAAAAAATCTCCAATCAATGAACATAGTTTAACTATATTTTAGAAGAAAATATTAAAACATTTAAAAGATATTTGAATCTCTATTCCAAATCATTGTAATATGATAAAGATTTAGATTGTATTCGTTTATTTTTATTTTTAAAATGACATTACATAACACTGATTATTTGCAGACAATAAATAAAATTAATTTCATTGAAATACATTAAAGCATAAATTTAATGAATAATATTGTTGCGAATATACTTTACTAAAATTAAAGAAAAAATCGCACGAAAGATTGGTTTTGTGCCATAATATTTTCCGAAGTTATTCTAGAACAACTTTAGTATTTGATTATTTGATTTTTTAATTGAAAATCCAATAAAATTTTGAAACACCTTTTATTAGAGAATACTCATTTTCCACTAAATAACTACGAATCAATTTTGGTAGCTGAATGTCCAAAAATCTGCTCTTTGCTGCTTTCCAAACGAAATTTTTAATCATGTATGTAGCAATGCACATGTCGCATAATGTAATTTACAGATAGTATGTAAGTTATGTCATAATCAGATGACACACATAACCGAATATAATCTCATTATTTTACGCTATGCTACGATGAAAGTATACTTGCTCACTGCATGACCTGCATTTATGCCATATTTAAACTGGCGTCACATATTTATCTGTATGTGAAAATACATTTACTGCCTTTTGATGGCTTTTTGTGGAAAATTAATATTTTTTCTAAAAGTATACAATTTTAAATTTTATTAACAAAATTACGGTTTAAATCTCTTAAAATTCTATGATATATTGTTATTTTCCTGTTTTAGCATCTCTTAATGATGTGTATTTCAATTTATTTCCAGCATTCTGCCATTTAAACATCGGTATAGAAAGTGACTAAGAGATTGGACATTTGTGATTGAAAGTGCTTTAGGTTCTTGTGAGAATTTGCATCTAAGTACAGGCATATCTATAGATTTTGACCTCTCTTCTATTCATGTAATAAATGATGAGGAATATAACTTTCAAAAATTAATCTAGCAGTAGCATCCTGAGCATGCTTAGTTTTTTTAATCATTTAATAAATATAAATAATATTGCATGCTCAACCGTATACAATGGATAATCATATCTTGTCTCCCGAACTAATGTGATTTGCCTTTATTTTATCTTATTGGGTTTTTTTATGAAATACTTCCACGAAAGAAGTTGAATTACAACTTTATTGAATAATCAGTGCAAACTGCATATCAACAAATGTATCCGTAATATATTCTGGACACTTCTTTATAACACTATATAAACATAATAAGATTGCCAAGAAAATTCCACCTTAGTTATGTAAACAATAAATAAAATAAATGGAGGAGAACATTCTGAAATATTGTGACTTTTTCTTTTTTAGACAGTTTATAGATTATTAATTAACTATTCATTTAATTGTATATTTTACTGAATCTTGTCATTTTGATGTTGCATACTGTCTATTAGAATAGATACCTGAGACTGATAAAGTGAAGCTTTAAGGTTTATGTGGTTTTATTTGGTTATGTTAGACGAATTGAAGGTAGTTATGTAACTGGTAACTAATTGCTATTTTATGGATTTCAGATTAGCTATTGCAAATTGCATTTAAATATGTCTAGATTACTAATTAGAATCCTGCCATGTCAGTTTATTGCATACCAGACTATTTCTACTGCAATAATTAATTTCTGATAATTGCAGCATTATGATTTTTTCTCTAATGGTTTGTATAAATATCTATATCCTAAAATTTGCATTTTGAATCTAGTACCCATGTTCGATAATTGTGCCTTATTATTCAAACTTTGAGAAATTCATTACTTTTCAACAATTAGCTCATTGAAACATTTGATGAAAAATGATGAAAATGTTTAATATTTAGACAAATAAGAAAAATGAAAAAATTATTATATATATTGAATAAAATGAATTGTTAAGGAATAAAATTGATCAGTTCAAACTTCGTACTAATTTTAGGAAATAATTTATTTCCTTATTAAGTACTTGCACAAATACTTAATTTTTCCAAATAAATTTAATGACAACCAATTACTCTTCCTTACATAATGGTTAACCACTTCCGAAGAAGTGATGAACTGTGCTTTCATTTCAAGGAAATGGAAATGAAGAATATTTGTTTAAGAAAAATGAGAGTCTCTTTAGTCATTTAAATAAAGATAAAATTAAGCCTAAAGCTATGAGCTGCAGTGTTTGAAGCAGAACAATTACCAGACACTTCAACAATACAAAAAAAAAATAATAAAATTTTCAAATCCTCGTAATTTTACCCTCCAGTGAAGTTTTCAATGAGCCTTCGTCTCAAATGATGAAGGAGTTCAAATGAAAGAAAGAGTATGAAATAAAAGAGTACCAAAACAACAATAAAGGTTGTTTCCAGTAAAAGTGAATTACAAAAAGCGTTAGAAATGCAGACGGAAGAAACTTAAAAAAAATCCCTCAAGGCAAAATGCAGTGTCACTTCTGCCATTCACTAGAGAATGGGTAAAAATAGCAGAATTCCCTGGAGTCTAACTCAGTTGAGAACATAGGCCCAGGGTCTGTACGAGCCTAAAGAACGTGATGTTTTACAGACAATGTTGCATTTATAGGTTTGGCATTTTAGGTTGCTAAAAACAGTCTTCCTAGCCGGTTAAACTCATTGTCTATTCTATTGTTGTTCAACCAAAAAGCACCGTTTATTCCTTAGAGCATTCTCCAGACTCATTGCTATAGACGAGGGGAAGTACTATCCCTTTACCTCATTTTAGTAATAGCTCATGCCTTTTACACTCGATGGCTGATCCTGGCCCAAATGAGTCCGAGTTAATTGCTTTCGCAAAAGCATTTTCCTTGGGACTTCATCGGAGGAGATGCTTTAGATTTTTTTTCAAGAATTAAGTGAGTTTTCGATTTACAAAGAAATACGGTAGTGTCCTAAACTCTAATTAAAACCTGAAACCGAGTACCATGCATAAAGAAAGATCCAAAGTTTGATAATTATATAGGAAGAGACTAGTTTAAAGATCTGTTCTGATAAATAACTTTAGTTAAAAAAATACCTAATCATTGCATGCAATGGTAAATTCATTCTGTTACAGATAAATTAAATTAGAACCCATTTAGATTATTTTTGAAATGTAAATGTATGGTATTCTAAAAATAAAATTGTGGATTGAATAATATAAATTTAAAGTAAAATGAAGTAGTTATTCAACTGAATTCTATCCTAGAAAATCTAAAATTTGTATCCATTTGGTATTTCTGGCATTAGAACTCTTTAATTTGTACTCCGTATATTTTTCAAAACATATGGAATTTGTATTTATATTTTATTAGGTAGAATAAGTTTCCTGTCTCCAAATTTGTTGGAATTTTTATAGTTCTTATAGGAAAAAAGATGTAAGTATTCATTTAAGCCAGAGATATAATTATTCGTTGTTATTTTTTTGCTTCAAATTTTTAACAGCTTTTATTAAGCTAATATTTGACATTTTTGGATGTATTCGCCTAATTAGGTGAGCATTCTACGTCAATGGAACTTTCTGCGCAAGTTTGTGTAGTAAGATTAAGACAGCCTAATAATTTAACTATAACAGTTTTCTAAGAGTACATTAATGGGAAAAAATGGAATAGCAAATGAGCATCTCAATATTTAATCATCATAAATTATGTTAAGATTAATAAAGATTTTGGTACGTTTTAAAATTAAGAAAAGAGGTTCATGGATGTTTTTCTTCCTAAATAAAATTTAACACAATTAATGTAATATAAATATTAGTAATAGTTTCATTTACAGATATTGCTTATAGTTTTATACACTAGCAAATTTTTGCAATTTTTACAAGTTTCGTAAAATTTAAAAAAAGCAAAAAATATAGCTAGAAGTTTATGAATATTTCTTAGTGTTGTTGACTGATTATTAAATTTAAAAATAAGAATAGCGATTTCTTAATTATGTAAAAATTAAATATGAATATCTTCTATTTCATATGTTAATAAATACCTAAAAGTATAATATTTAACTAAATTTAAAAGGCACATGTATATCAAAATTATTTTACATTAAATATAAATAAATATAAATATTTTTTATCACTCAACTAAAAGTTATTTTATGTATGTTGACATATTTTAATTAAAAAAACAATATATACGGTATCTGATACTTTAAGTTGAAATATTTAAATTGTTCCTAATTGAAGCATTTATGAAACATCTAACAAAACTTTATATTGCTTCAGAAATTCTTCCTTTTTTTTCTTACTTTCAGCAAACAAAGCATGGATTCCATAGTCTGACATAAAACAGGAGTTTAGTTTCATTTTTCTTTCTTATATGTGGGATGAAATATTGCTGAACCAACATGCATCCTTCAGCAGTATGAAAGAAAAGTTTCTTTTTCCTATTAAAAATTATTTTTTGACCCCCGACAATTAAGTAGCCAGTAAATAAGTTTTTATCAAAAGAAAAATTATAACTTAATCGATAGGAAACTATGCTCTGTATTTTTACCAAGCGTGAAAAATGATTAATCTCATCGACACATAAAAAAATCGTGTTAGATATAAAGAAACTTTAAATTCTAGAATTCATTTACTAGGCAATTTATCATTTCTTCGCTGCTGTCATATAAGGCAATACAAGCAAGAAAATTTTTTTCGAGCTACCCCTCCCCCAATTTTTCGTAACATTAGTGCTGTTCTCATGGGAGTAATGATGACTTTATTAAAGAACATCACTGCGTTTGAGGAAACTTTCTTGACATTTTTGTCATTAAGAGAACCTGCTTGTTGCATCTGATAAACTTAGCAGCTGTTCCCCTAATGATTAACTTGTTGACTTACGAATATATTCAAAACGGTACTCCACATAATCTCTAACGCAATGTTAGTCAAACTTCATAGTTGATACCATAGGATATCGAAAATATTGAATAAATTAATTTTACCATGGGGAAAAATGTGTGTTTACCTTCCAGAATCTTAAGGCAATTTCAACAGTTTTATTTTCTATGAATTTATAGCGGATTTCTTTGACTTCTGTGGAAATTACCCTTGCAAGAGACTTTCAAAAGGTTGAACCTAACACAAATGAAGAAACCCATTTATTTTCCAGACATTATAAAAGATTTAGCTTGTAATATTTATTATTAATATATTTTGCATGCTATTATTAGACCAAATATTCTTCACAAAAAATAATCAGCATTAATTATGTTAATTTGCCTGTATCAACTAAAATAATTTGCTACTAACATATTTTATTTTCTATTAATTCATTGCGATTTTTTTTTTGAAAGCTACACTTTCAAACCACTTTAAAGTTTTTATATCCATCAAACAATAAAGAAATAAAATTGATTTTTCAGCTAATATAAACGATATAGCATGTCACATTTATTGTATTTTGCATACTATTATTAAGGTCTATGTTAATTTTTTAAATATTTTTGAACAAAATTAATAGTTTCAATTATAATCTA
The DNA here is from genome assembly GCA_026543865.1 of Argiope aurantia. Classification (NCBI taxonomy): domain Eukaryota; kingdom Metazoa; phylum Arthropoda; class Arachnida; order Araneae; family Araneidae; genus Argiope; species Argiope aurantia. The sequence goes on from JAPMOR010081895.1 coordinate 194,736, forward strand.
ATTTTACTTCTACCAATTATAAAATTGTCTGTAATCAAAATACTAAAATTTTGTTACTAAAATTAAAGGTAGAATTTATTATTTTTTACAGCCCTTAACCTTCATGTGTTTTTATCAAATCTTTTTATTTCATTAATTATCTTTTAAATTAACGTACTGATATTTGCTCATTAATAAGAGGATATTTTAATTAAGCCGTGTAAACAATTCCAAGAAATGGAGATCTCTTATAAACATATAATTTAACCGAATAAAACATTACATGTTAAGAAGTATTATTTTCTATTCGAATACATTCTTCCGTTAAATGAATTTAGTTTAAAAATAGCACTTTGAAAGATCGGCTTAATATTTGAATCTCGTTGTAATATTGATAAATGTTAACATTAAACTCTTTGATCATATCTTTTCATCATGTTGTTAAAAGGATTTTAAAAATTTGATTATCGTGCTATAAAATAATACATCCTTTACTTTAGTTCAGATCTAAGAGAATTGCGTTGAAATGCAATTACCTGAATGCGTTTACATGTGATTTTGAAACGTGTTTAAATTGCAGCTTTGAAAATAATTGCCATCTCCAGATAATCCGGGAATCTTATTGAATTTTTAATTAGTTATTTAAAATTATTTTATGTTTGAATGCATGGCATTTCAGTAGGATTAGCAAAAGAATTCCGCTTTGGAATAAGACATGTATTTTGTTGGGGACTGCTTCATATTGTTTTTGAATCAATACTTGGTACTTATTCTTTCTGTCTGACTGTCAAATCTCTTTGAGTTGCATATCGCTTCTGGGAACTTTCCAGGAACAGAAAGACTATTAAAAATTAACACCTTAATGTCAAAACAGAACCAAATTGCTTCATGGTTAATTTCCTAATCAGCGATTTCAACTCCTTCCATTAATTTGTAACCAATGATTTGATTTGACGAATAGTGTGTTATTGCTACATTTGTTCTCGTTGATTTCACTGTAGGTTTGTTAATATTCCATAAAGGGTATAATAGTTAACAGCATATAATTTATTGTAACAAGGAAGTTGGGTATTATAGGAATATTTTCAATAACAATCTTTGTGATTAATAAGGATATGGTACATGAAATCGTGATAGAACCGTTATCGATTAGGTGAAATTTTTTTGTCTTCCAGACACATTCTTGAACAATGAGTCGGGCCGCGGTGACCAGGTGATAAGGTCTCAGCTTCGGAACCGGAGGGTTTCAGGTTCGTGACCCGATTCCAACGAAGAACCGTCTTGTAAGGGGGTCTGTTGCACGTTAAATCCGTCATGACCAAACATCCTCCCGCTGGTGTGGTGAGGAGTGGAGAGGAAGTGCCAGATCATGTATTGTCCTCGTCATCTGGCTGCGGTTCAAAATTACGAAGTCCGTCCCAAAATAGCCCTATTGTTGCTTTAAACGGAACGTTAATATAACTAAACTAAACTAACTGAACAATGAGTCTATATCTTGGGTTCTGAGACATTAATTTTACCATTTTCCTGCTATTCTGCAATGAAATTATTTTAAACTTTAGAGGAACTGTAAAGCCAAACAAGAGTTTGGCTTTACAGTCTGTTTAGAAAGAGACTGTACCATCACCATCTGTACAAGCCCCATCTCGTAAAAACGAGATGGTACTTGTTATTTCGTATGAGACAAGTTCATTGTCATAACTCAGGAGATGACAGTGAATCACATTTTGCCAGACCTAGCTATGTTACATTCTTTCATAAAATGCGACTAAAGATGAATCAGTAATGAGAGGCAAGGAAAAAATGCGTGAAGTTTTACATTCTTGTATTTATTTTAACTTTATTGTTTACCACGATCAGCTTTCAGTTTTATATTTTTTTCTTTCTAAAGAAATGCATTTGTCTGCTCCAAATTGAAGGTCAACCTCCAACTCTTCAATCAGAGCAGTTCATACCTGTTCTTCCATAGTGCTTGGCATGGCTAATTAGACAAATATAATGAAACAGGATTAATTTCTGACTTATTTAAAAATAATTTTGCAATATTTTGAGGGAACTCGTATTCTTTTGCATTTTATCTGGTCCTACAAAATGTCATAGTTGTGAAGGTGCACTAGTTGGTGCACTAATTCTATTCATCAAAAAATTTCATTTTCGGTTTTTTTACCGTTAAAACAATAATACTTCTTGGAAAGATTTCTCATCATCTTGTTTGAAACACAGAAGAGTGCTGAAAATGGATAAAAAATAAGTTTCGTTTTGATCATATAAATGAATAAATATACTTGCCTTTTCTTTCTTTTTTCTTACACTCACAAAGTAAAAGAAATTATCACATATATTCAAAATTCTAATACAAATTTCACTTATTTCCTTGAATATAATTTCTGGTAATTTATATATCCCAATTTCCAATTTCATGCAGCTTCTTATCAAATTAATTAAATATTTATTGCCGAATAATACATTTAAATGATTAAAATTCGATAATTCTATTAGTAGATTAGAAAACTTTAATTCGAAACTTAATAAAGCATTTTTAATAACCACATTTCCTGAATTGAAATAAAATATGATTAACTGTATTGTTATTAATAATGTTAATACAAACTGATGTGTAAATATGGCATTGCTACTATCAAGTCCAAATAAATTATAAAGTACCAAAAGTTTAATCCCAACTTCGAACTTATAATTAAATGTGCCATATTGCCTTTAGTAGCATATAACTTCACTCAGTTTCTCAGCTTGTTGATATTAGCCAACATCTGATAATTCCTCTATTTACAACAATTTGACAGTTTATGTACACTAGAGCTGTGATGGACATTTCTACTCGTATTGGTTCAACAACTGTTGACTATACCCGTGAGAACATTTAAATTAAACCATATCGAATACCTGAGTTTAATTTTCTCGTTACATATGAAATTTTATGCTGCAACAGAAACTAGCTCATATTCTACAGTGTGCAGATGTGGTTTATTAGATGATGTAGGGTTCCTTATTAATCATAATTTACGAAAATAAGCTATGTTGAGCAATATTGAAGTTGTGATTAAAATAGTGTAACAAATTTCCTTTCATTCAATGCATTCCCATGCATAAGAAGACAAATATGTAAAGGAAATTTAGCACTTTTTATCATTAATAAGATATTTTTAAATGTTCTTACAGTTTTTCTGAATATTTAAAATAACTATAAAAATTTGCTTAATAAACTTTAAATGCATATAGAATTTTAAGAATGTGCTTTAAATTTGCTCATAATTATTGTACTCTGCAAGTATGTGAAATTATTTATATTTATTAAAATGTATCACTGTATATTTTTCATTCTACATAATAAAAGTGTGGAAGAATAGAAAATAATAATTAAATTCATAGATAAAAATATAATTTCTAAAAAAAAAGAAAGAATTGTTAAAAAAAGTTTAAAAAAATATATAGGGATAATAGCACAATATTGTTTCTATTGAACTATTGAAGGTGATTCGGCCGATTTCTTTTCTTAATAAAATCCATTACTACTCAGATTTTTTTTCAACTAAGAAAAACAAATAAATTATTATTCTTTTATGAAAAGAAATCGTTTATTACTGCTTGAAATAATTTGAATGGAAAAAAGTTTTAAAAATAAAAACCTTTCAAAATGTGAAAATTTAAACTGTTAAAAAGTTTAAAGTCATCTAAAATACAATATGAGGTCTTAAATGAAAAGAAAAATTCTTGAGGTTTATTGGAATTAACAGTATGCATGTATTAAATCCATATATTAAATTATGAAATCTCTTATAATTCATGCAATTATGAAAAAGCATGATAACTTTTTGATACGCATTAAAGATTCAATCAAATTGCGTTGCGCATTATGTATCTTCAATACTATAACTAAACTGGAAAGATTACATTTAAGAAGTCACATTTGTCGGGATTGAAATTATCAATTTTTAATCATGAGATTGGGAAAAATCCTCTTGCATTATTTATTTTTAACCCTATTTATTTTTTCACTTGAACTCAATAAATGGATGCTTAATACTATCAAATATATGGTAAATACCATCTTCCTAATATTTTATTTGATACCTATTCCTTTGAACCTTCATTATTTTAATTTAATTTATTAAATAAGCGTTAAAACCATTTGCTAACATATTGAGAATCACCAAAATATCCCTTAATACATATAATATCAGGCTTATAAATAATATCATATATATATTATGTATAAACTTGCATTTTCTGGGATAGTTCGTTAGTTAAACATAAAACATTTTTTGTGTGCCAAAATGTAGACAATTTTTTAATCTTTCATTTACGTTGTACTTAGTTTTCAACCGCTATATCACTCGAAGAAGCGGTACCTTGCTGAGTTTCTTTGAAGTTAGTTTTCCGTTAGTAGTCACGGTTCCTTCAAAGCGGTTTAGACCCTGCTTTGACTTGCATGAAGCAACTGACAATGTGAGAAACTCTGGAGTCTCTGCCACCCACACGTTTATTTGCCTTCCTTTCGCTTGTAGTCTCAAGAATGTCTTTTCCCGAAATTCCCTTAAATAGATAGTCGTCTGAATAATCAGATAAATTTTTTCCAGATATAAATGTTTTTCGGTGACATTTTCTGGGATTTCATCTTATTGGTAACAACAGCGAATTAGTGATTGATAAATTTAGAAATAAAATAGTTTTAAATCTCATTTTTGATTTTATATACTGTTTTACGAAATAAAATAGTATCTTTTGGAGATTTGATGTGTAAGATAGTGTACAAATTGAACTATTTGTATGATTTTTTTGGAAGACTTCCCGTATAGACTTCAGATCAACCAAGGGAAGTGACATATTATAAATAACACTTGAAATTGAAGACATTCATATGATTCTATTCAAAATGTGTCCTAATTTTTAATAATTTATTTCAACTGGATTAATTATTTCAGGTTTTTATAAATAGAAGTGAGTGCTAAATAATTGCTATTTTGTATGACAGCTACCAAATTAAATTTTATTTCTCTCACTTTAGTTATTTTGAAAATTACTTGTCATAACAAAAACTGAAGAATATATATTTCAGATAAAAGCTCAAAAATTACAAATTCATTATTTGAGATAAATTTTCTATCACAGATAAATTTGTATGCGTTTTTACTTAATGTATTATTAACATAATATCTAAAGAACCACAAAGGAACACTGCTTAATAGTAAACTAATAAAACAATAAATATTATGTGTTGAATTTAATTTATTTATGGCTTCTGCGAATTGTTCCATTTTTTTTCTTAAACAGTCATTGAATTTCAGGAAGAATACATTAAAACTAATTGTCCATACTATAATTTAAATGAAAATTATTATTTTGATGAAATGTTCATTTATAACTTTAAAAAGAAAAATATATATGTAAATCCCTAAATTTAACTATATCTAATCTTTTAAGAAGAATTATAATCACTTTCCTGAGAAAAGTAAGATATATAATGATGTTCTTATTTCTGAGTTTTAATAGGCATTTATTACAGATGATAACTAAATGAGAAAGATGCTATGAATAATATATTGTAGCTTAAGTTTCAAAGATTCTTGTTAAACACTGTATCTACTACTGTAATAAATTGTAATGCTACTTGCGATACTTAGCTCAATCCGATTTTCTCTAAAGTGTCCTGCAGATTAAGAAGCAAAAAATTCTATTTTACATGAAGCCGGGTTAAAAATGTTTACAGGAACCCTTATTTTCTAACGAGACATATCAACTGTCGGGAGATTTTCTTAAGAGCTTTATAATTCACCTCATTAAAATATACATCAATGTTTATAACCCTTCTTATAAATATTTTAATTATGCGATGAATTCTGCTTCTTCAAGAGGGTATTATTGTTTTAAACTTACGCATATATTTATTTTATCTTCCTTACTTTAATTATATTACACCTTAAGTTTGAAAACAATAACTTTTTAATCCTTATCTTTAAATAAAACGTTGTAATAAATACCAGATTAAGTTTTCTTTTTCACCGCCTTGTCAAAAGAGAAGTTAAATCCATTATTTACACAAAACAGGATGAGTTTACTTGATAAAAGATATCCATTGGACTTTAATAATCTCCTTGGTGTTTTCAAATGTACCTAATTACAAATACTCCAGATAATGAACGTGAATTCCATTTCAAGATGATGATCCTTTATATTTTTTTCTCTCTCCCATTCTACTCGTTATGATTTACTGAGCTTCAGAAAATTTGATCAGCACTCCTGGTGTTAACTTTAAACAAATTCTTAAATAAAAATAAGTGAATATTCTTTATTTCGTCCTCTTTCAAAAACTGCTAAAACTAGAAAACTCTTCGTCTGAAGTTTCAATAGGAAACAGTGGATGTACTGATGATAAATAGAACGAAAGGGAAAGAAAAAAAACCTTGAAAGAGGGAGGAGGGTGACTAAACTGCGCAACCCTGAGTTAATAAATTGAACTTTTCTCCCCGTTTACAATTTTTCCTGCGCAGAAAATGCGCCATCCATATTCAAACCGGGTTCTTGCCTCCGAATTCTCCTTCAGCGGGATGCCTTTTGTTGTCCAAGCCCCGCTTTGTTTTGTCATGACAATGAGAGACCACATATCACGAAAAGGTTTCTCTCTGGTGTTTTGTTTCGGTGGAACACAGTAAATATTACTCGTATTGTGATGTTTATTTCTGGTGATCTCCCATCGTTGTGTTCGCGTTATTAGAAAGTGGTACGGTTCACCGCCTGTATGTTAATAACTGTGAGGGGTCAGGGGAAGAGTGACAAACGTTTCGGCTTGGAATTTATTATTATTTATGTAAGGAATGGTGGAGGATTTATTTTGTAGCCTTCTGGGAATGAAACTCGTGAATTAGGTGAATTCATTGTAATAGCGAAATATATTCATAAGTTTCATATGAAATACTTATTTATAATGGTGATATCCTCGTGTACCGTCATATCTGTTTTTCTTTAGATTTGTATTAAGTAGCACCTTTTGTGATAAGATAATACCAAAATGAATATAAAATAGCAATATAACTGTAAAGATCTGTTTTACTATTGGATTAAATAAGTATGTATAAAATTGCCCTGTTTCGGCAATGTAAGATATTAATTTAATGTCAATTCATATAGATATTGCCCTTATTATATATACGTTTCATGTGTTGGTTTAAAATGGGAAATGTGTATTTATCGATATAATGTATTATTTTCTGAGACGTGACTATTTGCACAACATCCAAATAAATTTCTTGATGTTCATGTTATTACTATAAAATAACGATCAGACTTTTAAAATCTTCTTCGTTATTTAATCAAATGAATACATATGAAATTCCCTCATTTGCCATTGTAAGAGATTCATTTAAGTTAATTCCATATAAATATGATGTTTATTACATTAAAGTTTCAATGAATGAGTGTAGGAAATATCTGAATATATTACTCTCTAAACTTCTAATATCTTCTCTTCATCAAAAGAAATTTGTTAACGAAATGTTAAATTTTTAAAACAGTTTTTTCACAAAATTAGGACTTATTTATGAATACTCAAATGATTCAGGATTACTTTTCGGAATGACGGCCTTTAAGTTGAGGCTCCCTTTTCCAACATAATTAATTATTAATTTTCTTAAAAATTATATAATGTTTCCCATTCCATTGCTTGACTCACAATTGTAGTTTTCAACTCTATTACTTACACATTATGGCAATGAAGAGGAAATTAAAGTATGGTTGTTCTATCATGGAAAATTACTACTATTTTAAAGAAAAACTCTACTACTAAATCGCAACATTTTACTCTTTCAAATAAATTATAGCAAAAATGTAATTTAATTGAGTGTGATAACTTAATGCCTGTTTCGTCGTGATAATAAGATACCACAAATAATAAAAAGGTGTCATAATACTGGTTTGTTTCGGCTGAATATATTGCTTTAGCTGTTCCATGCATATTATCTGAGCTTTAACGTCTACTCTTTGGAAGTAATATCTCTCTCTCTCTCTCTCTCTCTCTCTCTTTATATATATATATATATCTATATATATATATATATATATATATATAATGTGTGTGTGGATTTAAGCATCATACATATTTCAAATTTCTTAATGTATACAAAAGCTCTTGGATATTTTTAAATTTTAAAATATATACTTTTTTTAATTTGATATGTTCAACTCACTTTAAAATTTTAACGAAATTTATTATTTGCTGACTTTACGTATATGAGACGTTTATCTAAACTTTTCCTGGTTCACGTAAGCCTATTTACTTTATTTAGAATTGATCTACGCAAAATTATTTTATCCAAAGCTTCATTCGTAAGTGGTTCTCTTCTCCTTATATTGTAACAAATGTTGTAAACTCTAAGTCGTGATTTTTTTTGTGTGTGAAAAATCCGTTTTATTACAGAGCCAATTCAAAAGCAAGATGTACAAATGAAATTATGCCTAATAGAGCAGATCATCTGTAATGTTTTGAAAACAAATTTATCATTACCATCGACAAAAGAGGAATTAACCTTTTTTGCCACTATATTCTTTAACCTTTCACATAATTATGATTATGTTGTGATACTGACTCAGTTTATTTTGATTTTTATATCGTTTGGCAAATGTCAAACTAGAAGAAAGCCGAATTGAAAAAAGTGCCCGATTCTTAGAAATTAACTAAAAATAACACTTTTTATTTGCAATATTTATTTTAATATAAAAATTCATACTAAAAATTATATTTAATAAATTTTACAAAATATATTCAAAAATAAGAGCAGCAGCCTACTTTTTACATGGAGTCACTGAGATCCGGATGTAATGATTTTTTTTTAAACGCTCCGCACTCTTCCTATTAAAAACGCAGGACAATGATAGGAACCGGATTGGTGCATTATCAGATTATTGAGGGTCTATTATATTCCAACTGATTTTCCATTGCTTTTTTTTTGAGTAAGTATAAAAAGGCTTCGTTTATCGGCTTATATCTTGTCCGGACTTTAAAAAAAAAAGAAAAAAAAGAGGGATAAGTTTTGCAAAGGATTTAATGTATGGATATTTCGAGAGTTTATTTAGTAGCCTTATGGGAATAAAGAGTGAATAAATTAGTCTAATCAGATGCAAAATTCATGTTTTTCATAATTACAACGGAAACCGCAACAATGTTTGCTTAAAATGAATATATTTGTATGAATATTATTTATATCTTTTTTTCACACTCTCACATTTAACAATGATGCTTCCTTTCTTTCACTACTAAAAATCATTGAAAAGAGCGCTATTACTATAAAGAAAAATCTGCTTTTCAGATAAATTGATTAAATAAGAACAAAATTATAATAGTGTTTTCATAAATTTAAAATCCATAATGATTTGACTAGCAGTCAATGTAACAATGAGCTGTTTATTACCAAAGTATTCAATTTGTGAAGAAATTGAAATGCATTATTCATTAGATAATAAAATGCCTTAATCTCTGAATTGTAAAATGTTTTCTTTTATTGTAAAATATTTCTCTTGGTTTTAACAACAATCATAGAAAAAAAATTCTTAATTGTAAATCAAATTCAAAGTTATTTAATTCATTTTAAAAGAATGGTTTATGAATTTAATTTTTTCCTTCTCTTTTTTATTAACATTTGCATTAAAATAAAATTGTGGCCTGTCACAAGCTTATTTTGTGCAATAAAATTCAACCAAGCCATTTTACTATGTCTTAAATTTCTTCTATTTATGGCAACATTTTAGGAGGAAAGAAACCCAAATCCAAACAAACTACTTGCAGATAATTACTGAGAATTAAAGTTTCCTTTTTAATTAAAAATCATGCAATAAATTATTATTTTGAAATTGGAAATTCAATTCAATTTAATTAAGGGCAAAATTTTAGTGAAATTCTTCATGTGCAACCATTTAATTGCTTTTGCTAGCAAATATCAAAAAGTTCAAAAGATAAAGATCCTGTAAGCAATTTAATAACTCAGCCATTTTGGATACAACTGATAATCTGCAGCCAAATCATCATTTTAAACTTATATAATCTCCTATTTATATTCCTCATTGGCATTTACATTCCCGTTTATACTGCTTTTGAAACAAAGGTAATCAAGACGCAGATAAAGTTTTATAGTCTGGTTATTCGTGCCTATAAGTCTTATCATTCGGAACAGAAAAAAAAATAACTAAGCAAATACCAATTATCTACGGTATTCAAATCAATTGGTATAAATAATTTATCTGCCCTGGGTATGTTTACCGCAATGATTAGATTGATTAGCTATTTTGTCATAATAATGAGAGACTACAAATCACAGAAAGGTTTCTTTATGGTTATTAGTTTCGGAGGAACATGAAAAATATTACTCTTATTGTGATATTTATTTCTCATGGCCCCAACCGCTGTGTTAATAGAAAATAGTGCTATTCGTTGGCGGTATGTTAATAACTGCGAATGATCAACAGAGGAATGACGAATGGTTGATGATGATGTTCGATTCTTATCTTAGTTTTATCATTTTTATAAAGGAAAGCTGGGTGACTTAATTTGCTGAACAGCCTTATGACTGAAGCACGTTAGAAACACATATTTTTACGTAATTGCTTTGCATATTATTTCCGTAATGAATGCATCATGCCATTTATCGATTTTATCCTTATTCGGATGCATATTAATTAGCTGATAAGTTATTTAATTAATCGTTTATATAGCTTCAGCTTCTGTGAAAGAGAAAACTGAAGGCCGATGATTGATGATTCAGTGCATCATTTATGTACCATTGGATGGTAAAATTTAGAAATTGATTTAGAACTTGATAGAACACATGTTGTACCAACACAAATCAAGACTTTCCAATATTCAATGTGTTTGTGTTAAAAGATGTTTATATAAGCATGTGCGCGTACTGATTCCGTATTATAAATTTGAAATAAACAAGTAGCAAGACATTGTACTGTACTGTTTTTGTTGCATTTATATATTTTGTTCAAAGATTTATATAGCTCGTTTGGATTTTTCCATTATATACGTATTCAGTCAAATATAGATTTATTATTCTAATCTTCCTAAAAGTCTTATTTCCTGCTTAGTTATGTTAAACCCTAGAAAAGAAGGGAATAAAAACTTACAAATATTCCACAGAAAAAAATCAAAAGTTTCGAATTTTTTATGGCAATCCGGCATTGAACTGAACCGATTACGATTCTTTTTTTATAATTAATAAAAATTACATACATTTCTTCTATAATCATCTCTCATATGCAAATTCCACTTCTCTTTTGTACATATGCTGTGTATACTTGTGCTTGGGAATAACATGGGCGGCATATATTCAATATTATAGGACTGAGAGAAAGAAAATGTTATCAACTGTAATCAATCTGTGATAAATGATATCAACAAATGATCAAACTGTGATTTTTTCTCTTTTATTTTTTACCGAGGCTTTTAAAATGTTTTTTTACATATGAGAAGAAGAAAAATGTTTTAAAAGCTTTTTGAAGTAAATTATATTTTAATAGTTAATTATGAAATGAATTCAAAATTTTACAGACAAAATATATATGGACTGCAATATTATGAAACATTTTCGATATATTTGAATTGAATTAATCGATCACTGACATACATAATTAATACACATCTAAAATGAGCAGTATACGCGTTTGAAATCAAATTTGATTTAAAATTTGCCATATAGTTCATTTCTATGCAATCATGAAGCTAATAGAGTGAAATATTTAAATATATGGTATTCTGGTACGTTTATCGAAGGCAATGTTGTATATTTGAATATTATAATTATTTTCTGTTATAATCAGCATTAATAACGAATAATTACATTTCTGGTGTTGTCTTTATATTTTTATGTTGTATAATATTTCCTAAAGCATAAAATAGATTTCTTTATTTATTTTCTAAGACCTGTACAAAGCCTTAAGAATATTTAAATTAAAATAAATCAAAATTCAAACATTAATTATTTTAGTTTATTATTATATTAGCTTTAATTGTTATATATTTAGTTTATATTTATATTATTTTTTAAATTTTAATTAAATGTATTAGTTTTCTTTCTTTAAATGCTTTAAAAATTGATGTTTTTAGAATTTTAATCAACGAAAAATTTTGAAAGTTAAATTTATTTTTCGAAAGCTTTAGCTAAAATATCTCTAAATTAATAGTTCAAATTCAAATAATATATTTTATTCCTTATAAAAAAACTGAAATACTTCATCGTAAGTTTTTTTTATTAATTTTTGAAAATTGAATATCTTTATGTAGCACTATATTTAGAAATAATATTTGTTTAAATTTAAAACGTTTTCTTCAAGATTTTATTATGAGACACAACGATTGAAAAGAAATGTTATAAATTTTAAATTAATTTCCATTATTTTAATACAAGAAGGTTACGTTATATATTTAAATAACATTTGAACAATAGAAAATTCCAAGAAATTATTTTGAAAATTCTTTAATTCATAAAGTTATTTTTCTGGATCTTCGACGATTCATAAATGTTATTTTCGAGCTTCATTTTACTAATTATATTTTCAGAATTTTATTTGAGACACGTTTTTTTTAAGAATAATATTAATTGAAAACAGCTTTGACTTTTTATATTATTTTATACAAAACTAATAATTATAGAATAGCTAGATTCGCCTGAAGGAAAATAAATATATTCTTCTCGTTACAAAACTGGATCAAATTTCTCAGAAAAACTCTCGGGAAAGAAGAAAATTGAAGTTGCTAAATGTATTTATCCTAAACACACTCTCAATTTATAAATAAAATACCTTGTATACGATTACTAGAAAAATTAGCAGAAAAAGTTAAATTGCAAAAGAGCTATAAAATCATGGGCGGTAGAAAAATCCATCTGGAACAAATTCTCGTGCCTCATTTTATGGAATTAACTTCAGTATTTTTATAAGTCGTCTTTTTGGGAATGTCATTGTTCTGCCTACGTGTTTTTCCAAAAATAGCTTGATTTAACTTAATAAGGCATCTTCAACCGTCAAAAGAAGATAAGTTATCTTCTCCTCAGAAGAATATTCTTCTATTTTGTTGTCTGAAACTTACTATAGATACTTTTTTTTCCTTACTTTCTTTAATTTACTTTCACAACGTAGTGTACCGGCACAATTATATATGATGTATTTTTCAGATCCTTTGCTTTGTATTTTTCAGAATAGCACTTTTTTGTTTCAAATTTTAAAGTTATGTATCAAGATCGATGATTTAAATTGAAAGAAGAAAAGTTAGGATTTAATATATTTATCTATATAAATTGTGGAGCCACTGATTTGCAACAAAAATGTTAAATTGGTTTCTGATACAGAGGTATTTCAAATAGCAGATGTTTTCATAACATTATAACGGTATATTATATTAAACCTTAATTAATCTTTTAAAAAGACAATTGCTAGAAAAATCATTTATTGTGAGCTTCAATATCCATAAATAAATGCTGAATTTTGGCAATTTGTAGTCTAATGGATTTATTTTTGTCTCATCTTTAGATCGTATAATAAAAAAAAACACAAATATAATTAGTTATTGCTTTTAATTTCTTTCAACAAATAATCTAACTTGAAATTCATTCAAATGTTTGAAAAAAAATAGTTTAGAATTCAAAAAAAAAATTAAGTAGTTTACAAAGATGAGACTTCTCAATATATCATCAACATAAGCTGAAAAGCGGCCAAGCTAAATGGGAATGAATTAATGCGTTATGTTGTTTTCAAATGTTAATGCAATAGAAGAAAAATTATGCATATTATTTGCAACGTGTATTATACATTGACGATATAGTGATATACAGGATTTTTTTTCCTTTTACAGAGATAATATTTTATAACACATCAACTAGCTTTTCCTTTCTACCTTGGACTTCGTCATTTTTAACTTAATACCGACTGTATAATATTTAAATAGCGGATTGTGTTCTTTAAGACAGTGACATTCAATCTCTATATTTACACTTGCAACAAGAGCTGTTTTCTTTTCTTTTTCACAACACTGGTGATTTATAATATATTCCATTTAAAAACACTTAGACAAACAACAAAATATAAAAGTAAAAACAACTTAATCAAACTTAACAATAGATATCGCTCCTTTTTTTGATAACATCTGTGCAATCGAAATGGAAATTAACAATTTTAATTTAACAGAAATCAAATGAACTTCATTGCACCGTCCAACAGCTTATGATACTTGCAATGAAATATGCGCCTCACGAACCATCGTTAGTAAAATATCAGTTATTTTTGTTTAAATCCTCTAAAATTCCTTTACTACAAATCACCTAAAATTTTATTTAATATTATATTGTTTGTTAATTTCAAACTGTATGAAAAGCATATTTTATATTTTAAAGCCATTGAAAAGAATTATAGATTTTGAATTCTTAAAAATTGTTTGAAAATCGATAAATTTCATACATTACATCGATAATTTTATTCATATATCAGGGATAAAATTCTCACCACCATGTTAAACTCTATTTTGATAAATAAAGTCCTGAAAAGTCTGGCTAAGTTCTGTCGTGAACCATACATGGTGTTTATTAATTTTTAAGGACACACTTTTCCAGAGATACTAGGGACAAATGTAATATATTAATGAAGTGGATATTTTACACTAAATGAAGAGAATGTTTGAATGGGAATCAGAAGTCGTCATTATTTTCATTAGTTATAACATTGAAAGTTAAAATTTAACATCACTGTTTTGTAAGCTTTTTAACTTCCTGGGTAGCAGGTGGTGAAGTCGGAAAGCACACATCTTTAGTAACTGCAGGAAAGGGTACAGACATCCGACCAAATACTTTTTTCATTTTTATTTTTTTCTTTCCTGGTGAAACTTGGAAAGTCAGACTTGGAGATCATAAACAACAGCTTCTATCATTATCATCTCATACATCCAAAACTTCGGTCAAAACAATATAAGAGTCTTCAAAAGTGAAAGAAAGTGGAATGTGGTTGGACAACCATAAGGATTTTGTTGCTCAGGTGTGGGGCTCAGCTCTGACATAAGTAAGTTCGGTGTTTCTGAGTGTGAAAAGACCAGCGATCTATTTTTCTTTTGCTTGAAGTGCGAGAAAACTATCACTTTTCGTTGAAAAAAGATAAACAGTCGAATTTCTCAGCTTGAAGCGTTTTCAAAGAACTACACAAGGTAGTAAAAATTGAATTTTAGATGAAAAAGTTTGGAAAAAAAGAATCGATGTTTGATATAATGTAAGGAGTCAAAAATGATTGAAAAAAATTAAATATTCATATTTTTTTCTGAATTTTCTCAAACTCTAAATTAAAATTCAATTTTAGTTCAGCTATTATTTTTTCTTAAGGCAAAATAAAACGTGTCTTTTGTATAATTTTTTACCATCAGTGAAATTTAATTATTATATTTTTCTTTTTATATGGTTTGTAAGAAATGTCATTTTTGTATTTTAAATAACGTTAATAAAAGTCGCTTACGTGCAGTTTTTATTAAAAGTAAAAATGGAAAGTGGAATTTAAACAGTTTTAATATATGTTTTTAACCAAAATTTATTAAATTACTTCCTTGTAGTGTACTATTTTATAAACAATAGAGTTAAATAACGACTATGGTCATGCGATGTTAAATAATTATAAATTAAATGGCTCTTTTTGTAAAGTGAAATAAAGCAATTGATACAAACCAATGCTACCGATGTTTACCCAAAATTTTTTAAGTAATGAAATAAAGCAATTCATACAAACCACTGCTACCGATGATTAACCACAATTTTTAAGTAGTAATAAAATAAAATCATTTAGCAAAAATGTTCATTATTTACTAAAACATTCTGGAATAGTCAAATTAATAAAATGCAGAGAAATGCTAATTGTGCTAGTGATTGATATTTTAAAAACAATAAGTAAAAACTATTTTGAATGGCAAAATTCACCGGAATTTGATTCTTTTATAAGGGACAATTTTTTTTAAAAAAAAAGTAATTTTTTATATTTAAGCTTATTGGAAAATACATACTGCCTGGTATATTGATGCACCTGTTTACTGAAGATAAAGCGGTCCTAAGTTTCAAGTTATGTTAATTGCCCAAACTATGCTGGGAGAAATATGAAATTATATTATCATTGCACATTAAGAATACACTTTTTGAGTTTTTTCGTTGCTTTGTGATATTACAACCGCATGCATGATTGGTGGTAGTAGAATTTGCCATTAAATATCGCTAACGACATGATGGAAACAAGAAAAGGATTCTCTTATCTTCAGTAACGGTTACGCATACCGTTAAAATCGTAACTGTTCAATTTGTGATTGATCTAAGTCTAGTGTTCCAAGAGTAATTGATAGGACATTGCTAGAAAATGTAGTAGCTTTGTTTTTGTATGTTCTTGTTTTGGGAATCACTTTTCTGCAGTTGCTTTTTGAGTTTAAAGTGTTTTGTTGCTGCGTCCTCTTTCTGATCCATTAAATAGAACCATGTTCTTTTTTACTAGAACCATTTATCGAGGAGTGTTGTCTCTGATTGAGAATGGATCAAGCCGTTTGGTAATGGTTCTTCCCTTGATTTCTTCTTTACTTTGGATTTTAAGCTGAAAAAACTTTTATTTCAAGGAAAGAAATGCTGCATGTTGCAGGGAAATAAAATAACGTAAATATAAGCTTGGTTTAAAGTTAAAAAGAATGCAAGAAATTCCTGAAATACATGTTTCTTTAAAAGGTGAAATTGATACATACGCTCCTAACGTTTAATGTTTTCTAAAAAGAAATATATTTTCATATCATATATTCTATCGATTTTTGAATTAATTGAATCGCAGCAAATCATATAATAAAATTTTTTACATTTTTGTTTATTTATAATTTTTAGTAATTAAGAAAAATGCCTATTTCAGCTTCAGTTGAGCATTATAATTACTATGACCATAAATATATAAAATCTAAATATATGTTTTTAAAATAAAATTTAATTTTTTGATAAAATAACATTTCAAAACATTAAACTGTTGCAATAGCAATAAAATTATAAAGAACAACATATTTAGACACAACTTATCATGTAGTGAATTATGAAATTTTCCAAAAAAGGCAGGAAAAATAACTATTTTCTTAGAAAAATTAGGAAAAGCATATTACGATTCTCGGATCAAAATTAAACACTCATGCAATTATGTGCACACACACACGCACAAACACACAATATATATATATATATGTCGCCTGTTAACAGTGAGATATGCATTTCTTCTGACATTCATGTCTTGTGAAAGATCACGGGGAAAATTTTGAGTTGATACTTTCGATTCAAATGTAGCCCTTCTTACTAGACTGGTTTAAAACAATTGGCTTTAATGTTCAAGGCCTTTCTATTAATAATTAATATTAAACAGAATCTAATTCCAAATCTGTTACCCCTCAATCCATAAGCCAAGAGCGTCCGATCAGTCCACCACATTACCTTAAAACCTATCTTCATGTTTTGCCCTATTATTGGTTCATTATGTTGAGGCAGTTTTAAGAACTTTTTTATTTTACAAAGTAGCTTTATCTCGAAATATTTTATTATTATTGCTAAAATTAAACCATGCATTTGCGTGGTATCTGCCTAACAATAATTTTTCATATTCAAAAGTAGTCGTATTAACAAAATTACCAATAACGAAGCTGATTTTATATAGCAGATTTCCAAACTAACGAGCAACGGGTTTAAGAATTTAAATAAATAATTCTTCCGCTGCAAGATAGTGTATATAATGTGTGTTAAAAGTTTAAAAGGTCACATCAGTCAAAATAGACAATAAAATAGAAATACTGTCATCTTACTAAAATTTCTCAAAATATAATTTGAATAAAAGTTTAAAAAGAAGTCGGTTAATAAATAACTAAGATTTGCCAGACACGCTTTTCATGCGGCTCAGTTCATGAATAAAATAATTACGCCATTTTCGATATTTGAAAATAAGCAGGGATTTCGCTTAAATGAAGGCTTATTTTGTCAAAATGAATGCCTCATTAACAAGGTTACAGATGAAGAAAGGAGCAAAAAATAAAATCCATCACCTGTCAAAAATCAGAAGTATACGGCTTTCACTTACATGAGCCATAATAACGATTGTGCAAATAAATCACTCTTTGGGAATATCACCACATGACGCCGAGCACGCCAGATCCAATTAGCCTAACAATGAACGTTAGAATAGCTCCTGTGTAGCAACAGGGCTCTAAACAAACTTTCCTCTATTAAGAGTAGATCCTGAAAACGGGAATCAATGGTTGGTACATGATTTAATCGCTTACAGTTTCCATTCATTTTGTTTCTCTTATTAAGCTTTCCCGCTCGATACCAATACATTATGCAACATACTTATTCTCAAAGATCTAACGCGATTATTAAGCACATTGCTTTTTCCCCCATTTAGCACTGTTCAGACTGCTAGGAGGTAATGCTACTGTGGACCATCTCACATGCAATATACCATAAATGAAATACAGTTCTGTATGCTATTTCTAACCATGTTTGCTGTACTATATATTTAAAAAAAATACATTTAAATGTATCTTTTGAAATCCTTTATTGCGATTTCATTTTTATTTTACTCTCTACTCTTTGAAGAGGAAATAAGCAGTGTTTAACTATCTAATTAATATTTCTGCCGAAGCCGCATAAATATCAGTATTCTTTGTGCCTCTCTGTGTACGTTGTACATGAATTAAATAAATATGAAAAATTATATATTAATAGCAATATTTCAGTGTACAGTGGCACGAAAATCGTTCTTCTACTCTATACGGATATAAGATCAATCATCAAGTATTTCCATTCTAATTCTTGTTGAAATTTACAAGAAGAATCGGAAACAGAATCACTACAAAATGAAAACAAATTCATCACCTGCTATTTACGGAAATACTTATTCGTTTACGTCTCTACTAATTATGCACCTAATTAATTAAGAATAAAGCATTTGAGTATCTGCATCGTTATGGAAAGAGCACCGTACGCTCATAGAATCTAATATTTTAATTGGAGACAAAATAGACACTAATTAAATTTTGAGCTAAGGAAACGAGAATCTGCAATTTATTCAAATAACTTCGAAGAAATATCTAACACCATTAGATGAAAACTTTTAAAATTAAATTGATACATGTCCAAAAATGTTATTATAACTAAGATTTTAATGTTTTGGAAAAAAATGGTTCATTAAATAAATGTTTCATGATCACATTAACAGAAAGCTAATTAATTTAATTGAGCCTTACAGTGACAAAAGGAAATAGCGTAGAATAAAGACTTTATTTTTTTTCTCTTGAAAAACTTTTTAAATTTAACTACATAAATAAATTTATCGATTGAGGTATTTTTGTAAATCTTTGACATTCGGAATTTAAAGAAATAAATTAACGTAATAATGTACTTCTTAAATAAATCCGTAAGTAAACTGGAAAAATATTGAAAAACGGTACAGCATTTCTGAATTTTAGTGGTTTGTAACTAAGATAAGCGCTTATATTTTTCCTATCATTTCATCATAAATTTCATTCTATATATTAGCAAATGTCTATGAAACCATTTAATGGTAAATTATGTCTTAGGCATTTAGCTTGCAAAGATTCTAGACTCAGAATTCCAGATATTAGTTAAATCAGTATCAAAACTCAGAGACTGACCACAGATACAGTCGTTAAATCATTTTCCTAGAATCGTCTAGTCTTAGTCATAAGAATTCTCATGACTTAATTAAATTGAGAAGGCAGAACAATTTCATTCTTCATTCTGTGGAATGATAACAGAATAGATCCTGACAGAAAAATTATATTTCATTCACAAATCTGTAATTTAGAAAAAACAGAAGATATGCTAAGAAGGAATAATTCAATAAAGAATGATAATAGAGCAAATTGTCCGATGATGTTGATTGACTGGGAAAAGAGATGTATTTTGTATTGAATTTTACCATCAATAACTTCTTACTACAGCAAATAGTAAATTTCGGAACAAAATGGAGGTTTGTTTAAAGAAACCACTTGAATGGTTTATCACAGCATGGAGATAGAAGCAAGATTTTGGATTTTTCTTTCCTAATCGAGGTGATGTTTACTTTCTCCCCTTACCCAGTACTGTCAGTCTAAAAATCTTTTTTTCCCTTTCCAATTTTGTTGTCAACAGATTTACTTCAACTATTCACTAAACATGGCGGAGGCTACGGTGCTTATTTTGTTTACCATTCGTCAAGCTCTTTCTAAACCAATGTTATCAGGAGCTTTACTTTCTAATTCTAATTTCTATCATGCAAACCGCTTCATTATAAATTCAGTCTGTGGTTCCGCTGGCTGCTTTTGTGATATATATATATATATATATATATATATATATATATGCTTTAATATGTAAAAGTAAATTTCATCCAATTTTTTACAGCAATTTTGCTAGTATGTTAATGATTATCATGGATATTTATACAAAGAATTGTTTTATATTGAAAGTTATTTAGTTTTACGTTGACAGTTTTTTTAAGATAAGTGATCATAACATTTTACGTAGAAAAATGTGGATTTTATATGTTCTTTCTCTTGAATATTATGTATTTTATTTAAAGATTATCGATGTAAAATCAAGATTTAAAAACAACTTATTTGTAAAATAACGTTTGAAATTGTACTTTTTGTTTTATTTTTTTCTATAAAGGCTATATATTTGTATTTCAGAGAAAAAATTGTATATTTTGACATTTAAACAGATCTGTAACATGCAGCAAACATTTCAAAATATTTTAATCTGTTTTGATCCAAACTATAGAAAGGTTTAATTCAAAGTTGAAATTCTTCCGATTTTCGCATATTTAATTATTCTATCAATTAATTCCAAAACAATCCTCATTTTGATTCAAAACGGCACAAAATATAATAAACTAAGGCGAACTTCTTGTACGCCCTAAGCATCCTTCTAGTTTTCTTTACAAAGCTAAAATTTCACAGTAAAATTTTATTTATTTATTTTTTATTAACACTTGGAAGTCAAAATTGAAAACATTTTAGCATCTAATTTGATGTATTAATAAATGGAATAATTTCCTGGTATACAAAGGTATTTTCTCATAACTTCTTTGAAATATATAAAAAAAGAAATAAAACTTATATAGTTAAATTATATCTGTTGTCGAATAAAGGGTATTTCTTAACTTACTCTTAAATAAATTCTCTGGAGTGTTAATTTGGTAGTTGTGTCTTTTTTTCGCAAAAAATACTAATGCTCGAGTATATTTCATAAATTCTAACTAATCTTTTTTTTTCAATAAAGAAATTCTAAACTATTTATTCATGCAGAAAAATTATTTAGGTCATAATTTCTCAAAATTTAGAAAAAATATCAATGACATATATTTTATAAAAGCATACTTTTTAAACCTAACCTTTACTATTTCTTTTCTGTTATAAAGCGATATTAAAGCAATTTATTCCCGCAGATGTATTCTTTAGGTGGTATTGTCCCCAAATTTAATAAGGGGCAGTTTAAAATTAAGCTCCAATCGTACAATAGGTTTAGCAATTGCTTGTTTGTAATAATATGAAATCATAATCACGGCTGCTGTATAGATTTTGTCTTAATTTGTTGCAAACCTTGAAGAAAGAAATGGTTGCAGCAAATGACGTTACGGCAATGAGTAAAACAAAATACAATTAAATTTTGATTCAATGTTTGTCATACGATTTACATATTCATTCTGTAACTAAATTTTTCCATCAAAGCTATTGTTTTAAAGATAGACGAATAAAGTAAGATAAGAAGATTATTCAAGTAACATGATTTCCGACATGATTTTATTCAACACTTTACATGATACTTTGCTAAGAAATGTATCTTACAAATTTCATTAGGTTAAAACTTTTTGCAGTTATGCATAGTAATTTTTCAAAATCTAAAATAATGCACATTTTCCTATCAACATCATCAGTTAAACTATTGACTATCTATGAAACGACAAGAAAATATGCTATATTTGCTTTTTATTCATTTAAAAATATCTAACTAAATTATTTTTGAGAATCATTGATATATCTATGAAATTATTTATGTAATTTTTATGATCAATAAAATGCTTCAATAACGCCATTTTTTGAAGAAAGTAATTTTATATTTTCATTTCATTTATTACGTAAATCTCATGTGCGAGTTTGTAATTGCTTTGGGGATGAATGTAGTAGCTATTGCATACTGAATACATTTTTTCCATATTTTAACTATTAAAAACTGAATGTAAATTTAAATTTATATACTTTGTTTCCTGATTTTCAAACATTTCTGCAAAGTATTTTTTGTTGAAATGAAAAGTGTCCAAGAACTCACATTATTTTATGTACAATACTTTTGCGACAGTTTTATTTCGTAATTTTTCATTTAACCTTTCATTAAAACCTAGAAAGAGAATATAATTACTTATTTTTTTTCTATAAAATTAAGCAATAATGGTGCATTCTAAATATAAAACATTATGTAACTACCCACAGGACATTTTTAATCATAAAATTTAAGCATATTATTTTTTATTAAAGTTTCAACTTTTCAAAGTTTTGCTATTCACCTTTAAAAAAAAATATCATCACAAATATCAAGAGTTTTAAGTTGGCAAGCTTGATCTGCATTGATCAGTATATTATCTTTAAATCATCCAAAATCCCCAGGTCAGCTTTAAGAATTCTAAAAGTATAAAACTGTTTATCTTCTGATAAAATAATAATACATAAAATATCTATTACCTGCAATTAATCGATTCCGAAGAAACTAGCCATTGCCCAAGATATTTATTACCAAAGCTATTATTTCCTTTCAGGGAAGGATAATTCTAGTGAAACATCGACAATAATTTCAATAAATCAACTTTGATTCCAATCCGGTAATAACTTTCACAAGATTTGCTCCAGGATTTATAATTAAACTTAGTAAGCAAAAAATGTTTTTCTTGTGGCAGAAAAATAGAGGAAGCGAACTTAATTTAAATTTGTTAATCCACCCCAGTTAGTTTTCCGATATGTTTTACGACAGTTGAAAAAAATCTTCACCCGCGAAGTGGGATAATGAGAGCTGAAGTCCCCGCCCCGGCGCTGATTCCTTCTCTACCCACACCCTTACCCACACCCAACTCGCTTCAACGGTCGATCGAAAAGAACTCCCTAGCTTTCGTTTCCGAAGAGCCCTCCGATCCGCCACACCAACTGGACTCACCACATCACTTTTCTTCAAGCGACATGTTTTTACTTTAAACGACTTTTCTATCTTCGGTCGGTCTGTCTCGCTTCCCCGTTGTATTCTTCCACCTACTTACCGACGGTTCCTTCCAGTATTAAAACTTTCTTCTGCTTTCCTTCAAGAAAACTTAAAGGAAGTTTTGTTTTCTTTGGCTGCCCTCCGCTCTTCATTCAACAATTCCATCACATTTCTTATCGTCCAGTTTCCAGCTCCTCTATAGTCAATGGTAAGTGAAAAGTTGATATTACTAGTACAAAAATATTTAGTTGATATCATATTACATTTAATTTAATTTTTACCTAATCCTCTTTAATTTCCGCATATGGACTGTCACGTGTTTTCTTCCATTGTGCTTGATTCAACGAGATATAATCTTGCCTGGAAACTATTTCCAACAAAACTTTATCTTAACCGATAAACTCTAAAGAATAAAGGGTATCAAATGTTATATGTATTTTTCTATGTTAAATATAAGCAAATATTAGGAATGAATGCAGATCCGTCAGCGAGTTGCATGTGAGATCCGTCAATAATTTGTTTTGGTTTCCCCATGCAAGAAGGTCAGTGTACGGTTAATTTCTATACTCTCGGCTCCAGCACGTGCTTCTGTTGCACGTGGGATTGTAAAATGCCGTATTAAAGGGTAAAGTATGCCTGACCTTTCAAAATATTTTCCGGTATATTAAAAAAATAATTGACAATGATCTATTTTGAAATCTGTTCGATATTTGCTAATTCTCTTTTATTCGTTGAAAATCACACCGTTCAAAATATACTTAAAAATACTTTTAAAGTTTAAATATTATCTTTATATATTATTCAATTTCAATTTTCGCAATATACTTATAATGCTAAAAATTTCGCATTATGAATAAATAGCTCTTGTGTCATGTATAATAATATTTTTGCGTCGATTTATCTTTGCATATTTTTGACAATATGACATTATAATGATATGAACTGCATCAAACGAATTATTTCACTATGTTTCTTTACACAACTAAACAATGTTAATAATATAACAATAAATAAGAGTGAAAATTTATTCATACTTTTTTTATTTAAGAATTTTACGCAACATATTTATCGCAATTAATTCGCAATTGTCGCAAAGCTAATTAGAAGAATCTTAAGATTTATTTTTAATATCTAAAATAACTTTTTGATTGGAAGTTAATTATAGATATTTTTTAGTTATACGGATGTGTTTTGGGTTCTTAAATAGAGAATTCAAGGAGAAAATAATAAATTGATTTCTATTTATTCTGTAGCTAAGGGAATCATTTACTTTAACAATTTTTCAAAAGAAATTTTAGCCTTTCAAAAATGATTAAATATTAAATTATTGATTTCTTTTATTGATGTTTGTCAACAATAAAAAAAGAATTGTTAAAATATAGAACCTATATATAACCATTATAGCAGAATTTATGGAAAAATTTGTTGATTCTTTTAAATGACATATTTCATTTTCTTTGCTACTAATATAAAACCATGTTTTTTCAATCTCCTGCTTAATCTTCAAGTTAAAAATAAATAAAAATATATTAAAGACTTATAATATTCTAAATAAAATTTCAAAATCTAATTAAATAAAATGTCAATTTATTGTGTGAAATAAAACAACTAATTCATAAGAACCAAATATGAAATTTTCACTTCGCTTTTATGTTTGGTTTAAATAATTATATTTTATAGACTGAAAGGATTTTATAGAGTGAAAATATTTTCTTCACCCAACAATGTATTTTAATATATGTGTTCTAGCTATGTTTAGTTATAATAATTTAACTAGCTGGTGCTTCATTTGTAATTACATACTTCTATTACGAAAATCCGAAAATATCCGAATAAAAGATTTACAAAGACATAAAGTCATTTTAACCTAGTGACTTTCTAGATTATAGAAGTCTATATATCGAATAACCTTTTTTTTATAGGCTGATTTTATGTCTCTTTTAACTCTAATACTTCTATAAATAGCAACTATTGATCTCATTAATGAATAGCAATAATTTTAGCTTCACTACCGACATTGCTGATTTAGATATAGAATAAAAAAGATAAAATATAACATTGTTCCAGAAATATATAAATTTACGATCATGGATACTTTGGCAAGAATTTCTTTTCGTATATATACAATGTATATATTTCATCATATATCATTACTAATATATTTTTCTGTGATCGAATATTATAAGAAGAAATGATAATTAAATCTTCAGAATAGAGAACGCTAATAGATAAGATATTAGTTTTGTTTTAAAAAAATAGCAATTTTTAAAATAAAATCCTTTCACATGAGTATATTCTTAAACTGAAACAAATATGAATGCTTCAAGGGAAACCAAATGTTTTCTGTAATTATGGACATACATAAATTTAATCAATAAATAAGAAAACCTTTAAGCTTGCCGTCTTTATTTCAACCTAAGACTTAAATACGAATTTCAACAAAAAGATGTATAATTTTCTGAATTTGGAAGATAAAATTTAACTTGGGACTTAACCCAGGTACATTTAACGAACATTAATCCCACCTTGAAGGCGAATTTTATGTATATTAAATCTGTTATCATGGGACTTCACTCATCTCGTTGGTGAGGTGGGAAATTCTGGAGAGAAAGGAGCTGTCTCATTTGTCATCCCTATGATGTAACAGAGGGCATCTCTTGTGAAATCCATCATATTACAGTCCTTGATAATTTGCTGCAATAAGGGTGACTAAAATCTAATTAAAAAAATTAATATATATATTTTTTCTCATTGATTTCTCACTTTGATCTAACTCGTCGAATGAATGTTAAGTTTAAGATGCTCTAGCTGAAAGAAAATAATATTTTAGAAAAGATTAATAAAACAAATTAATATTATGGTAAATATGAATAAAAAATTCCTTATTTTTTAAATATCAATGAAAATTCTTTATTGCTCTAATTAAAAGAAACCCCTTTTGTATTTCGTGCAATTAATAAAAATTTTCATTGCGTCTGTATCGATCATTAACTAATTTAGAGAACTTTTGTGGTATCGCTTAACAAATGCATACCAAATATATCACGCAGAACTAGACATCCTTTTAAAAATGATATAATTTTAAAAAATAAAAATTATTTTTTAGCTTTTGTGCTCTTTTGAAATCAATAGGAAGCCTAAGAAAAGTAAGTTTAAAGTTATTAAAGAAAATTGTTTGTTGAGGCTATGTCACTTAAATTTTTCATTAAGCTTTGATTATAGCTGGTGGAGCTGTAGGACGTTGAATAAATTAATCTTTTCTGTGATTATAATTACTGTTACTCGACTAATATATGCTACCTACACAACAATATTTGGTACCACGCCATTATGAATTCTTAGAAATCTATTCATGTGTCTTGTAAGGATTCAAAATTCAATAAAATAGGCAAATACAACATTTTTTATAATTTTTTTTGTAAATTTATTGTGGGATTCTATTAAATTTTGATTTGGTTTGCAAAATGTATTATTAGTGTAGACTAGTATTAGTGTTTATTGAATATATTTTATTAAAAAGAGCATATGGGCGTTAAAATTTAATTTTAATGAAATTATGAGTCTTTCTTTAAAGGGAATTTTCAGGCCAATGAAACTTCAACAATATCTTATGAGAAGCCATAGGTAGCTAATTTCTGTAGAATTAGTCATTTTTTCATCCATATTAACAGGTTCGAGAATAGGAAACATTTTGATGAACGCCAAAAATTGGCTGAATGATTTACGCCTAATGGATACAGATGGTATGGAAGTATTTTAATTCTAATTTGCATATGCAGATTTTAGTAGAAGTTTCCAAACACCCATAATAAAGAAGGAACAAAATAAAAATACTGGTTGAATATTTTAGTCATTACTTTAAAATGCATAATAATGATTAAAAAATTAAGGATTTATTGAATAGTATACATGAATATTGTGACTTATAATATTGAATGTTGCACCATACATCTAATTTTCCATCACAATGAAAATGAATACTACAGCATTCACATTTGAGAACATGTATCAATTACTTCAGCGAAAACTGGCTGTTGTGCTTGTTGTACCTGGCAGAAGGAAAGATAAACACATTGAGTCGCTTTCAGAACATCTCGGCATGCTCAATACTTCAATTATGTTAAGTGAGTTGCTAAAACCTTTGAATACTGTTTCTAATCTTTATACGGGCTAAATAATCTAAGAAAAACTCCTTTAAGAAAGACATTTCTATATAATTTCTTTCGAACCGATAGGAATTTCTTAGATAACAATAACTACATCTAACTTAGCAGCTTATTTTTCAAATAGCAATAAAAAAGTGTACTCTTATGGAGGTAAACACTAAAGAGCAGAAAGCGATAATTGTGTTGAATCAAAATTAAAGTTTTGATAAAAGTTTTTGATACACACGTCGTTGCATTGAATTATGTTCGTTTATAAGATTAAGTACACTTAAAGAAGTTGCACGAAATTCGATTTAGGACATTCTTGAAATTTCGATGTGAACTATCTTAATAACATACATGTATAAAGTTTTAGGATATTAAACAATATTTGCAGTCATGTATAATATTGCTGAATATTGAATAGTATAATATCAGACAATATTCTACAATATTGTGCAGAAGGCTGGGTATCTGGATAGAGAATACGACATCTGGACATACATCGTACTTTTCAGATTTCTACTCCACATCAACCTCCGAACATCTGGTTCACGATGACTAACTCATTGAAAATCAAATCCACTTGCACGGCAGATGTAGGATAAATGTTATCAGGAACAAATGATGTCTGATTCCCAAGATAAGGCCACTATAACCTGCATTTAATGCATCCCATTATGAATTGATTAAAACAATTAATAAACGCTTTAGTATTTCAAGTTTAAAGTAATCTTGGTTTATATCGTTGCCAAAATTGTACTACGCAACACCGGGTTTTTTAAAAAAAAATTTAGCTGTTATGCTGGTTGTCTTATTTCCATTTGATGCAGTATTCATCTCCGAGCTCAAGATGATTATGAGTTAATGACTATGATAATAGTGAAATGCGGATCTCTAACTTTCAAAACAACTTTGGGATAACTTAGAGAGAAATTAGCTGCAGTATATTGAAACAGAATTCCCATCTTTGAGTTACAAGAGGACTTTCATGGATACTGGTCCACATTTGCGTTTCGCTTAGAAGAAATTTAAGGAAGCTTGCTACAGCTAGTTCAACCACAGGGATCATTTCGCTGTTAAAGTGCTCATCAATCTACAGGTGTTTGAATTAATGCTCTTTAAAAGGATAGCTAGAACTTAGAAATCAATACGTTCGTATTCGGTTTCTTTAACCATGCCCTATATTTAATTTATCAGGCTTCTGATAAAGTGAAAATTTATCCTTGGTAAAAACCTCATCCATCGGAATTCAGATATATTTAAATTATTTTTTTTTCGTTTGATGAAATGTATACTACTGCAAAAAGTAACTTATGAATAAAATTTCAAACTTATTGGTGAATAAAAAACATTATGGTATGCCCGGTAAACGGAGATTTCGTCACAACGTTTGTCAAAGAAAAGATGTTGCAACAGTTTGAAAAGTCACCATTTTATCGAATATTTGAAATTTTAAACACATTAATTTTGTCTTATATGCTGAAAAAATAAAATAAGTTTCGAACAGGTAAAAAACAAATTTGACTAAGAAAATAGAAGAATAATGCAACAAATCAAAACGCACCCCGAGCTAATTTATCCAATATAGTAGTCATAAATTTTGAAACGGTATTTCTGTTTTCAAAAAAAGTGAAATATTGAGCACATTTCATTGTGAAATGTTTGTCAAAGGATATTAAAATATTTTTCAAGCATTTTAAATGATAAAATCAGGATTAAATACAAATAATAGTTCCAAAAATAAAACGATTGCACCACAGAACTTATTTTTATGAATAGCTTGAATGTAGTGGGGAAAGAAATTAAATAAAATGTAATTCTTGAAAATATTATATGAATAGGAAACTCAAATATAAGCCAATAATTATAATTTTATCAATGATAAAATTGATAGATGCAATTCTAAATTGATGTCTAGTATGCTGGACGTCACATCTGAAGGAATTAATGTGCACAAGGTTCACGTTAGAAATATCTAAGCATTGCTTTATCTTTGAATTAAATTTAGAAGCACCAAAAATTATTCAACTTTATTCGAATAAAATTTTCTTAACGTGGTCTTTTTACTCTACACAACAAAAATAACCTTCTCTGGCTTTAATCCAAGTAGCGTAAAACCATCTCTGTATGATTTCAAAAACCTGGAAGTTGTATTCGGCTTGTGTCACCGAAGAATAGCATTATCATGTATTCATTTTTCTCATGCAGGAAAAAAAAATAGAAATAATCCGGATAAATAAGCAAATAAATAAAACGCGTTACTATGAATCAAAAGTGTTCGGAAGTTTGACACAGACTGAGTATTCCCTCAATGTAGTCTAGGACGCGTTCTTGATGTCTTGCCAAGTTACATGGGCATAATGATTCTCACGTGGTATTCCTCTGTTCTACCAGTGCAGTCCAGTTTCTTTCTTCATTTCGTTTGCCTGCATTGATCAAGTTTTCTCGTTTTTCTGACATTTTATTTCTTGTGGGAACTACAATGAGGGGAGGGACGCAAAAGCGGAAATTTGCTCTTAGGAAATATGTTTGAAGAAATCAAATAGTATCTGCTTGTGTGTGCGCTGACTGTCCACATAAGTTAATGTGTTGGTTTGGTGTTTGAAACGAGGAACAACCGCTTAGTTGAAGATTTTTGAGCTTGTGTATATAAAAAAATAGCTTTACTTCCACATCAAAATAATGTATGTTAAAGATATATTAGCAAGAGTGAAATAATTCAATAAAATAAAAATGGAAAATAATGAATTTTTAATCAATGCAAAATTTATGCTTCTCAGTGGCCCAATAGGTTTAGGTATAGATAAGGGAACTGATGTGAAGGAAGATGATTATGGGTTCTAGAATCTTTCTTTGATCCAAGGGTGCGTTAAACAACAGAAGTTCGCTTCCCTTTTATCATGAATTTTGAATTACAGAAATGGTTAGTGTTAGATATTTTGAAGTTATTAGTTTTTTTTTCTATCAAATGCCTATTCTCACTAACTTGCACACGAGCAGTGCATGTTTGGTAAATCTTCGTTGGCAACACTGAGTAAAAGGAAAAAGGTGTCAAAAACATGAATAACAGTTGTTCTATTTTTATCTAAAAGTAGAGGCTCACTTCGCGAGAAGCGAGGGCGTTAACAATACATGCACCGACGGGGTTTCTTTTATTGGTTTGTGAAACATTTTACTTTATCTTTTATAAATACTCCAAGAAGTGAGTCACGTTTTATGTTGCAGAATAATAAATTCTTGTTTTTAAGGCTCTTCATTTCGAAATGCTAGAGCAAATGGAGTTAAGACTGCCAACAAATTTATGTACTATTTCCATCAAAGCGAAACCTGTACATATGTGTGATTTATTTAGTTATATTTATGTTGCGTTTTAAAATAACATAGGGTCTATTTTAGGATCTGCCTCGTAATTTTGAACCACGATCAGATAACGATTAAGAAACGCGAACTGGCACATCTTCTTCAAACTTCCGCACCACACCAGAGTTAAAATATCTGGCCATGATATCAGATTTAACGAGTTCCTTGCTCTTATATATAAGAGATCTTCAGTAGAATGCAGTTTCGAACCTGGAGCCCTCTATTCCCTTAAGCCGAGATTTAACGCTAAGCAATCTTGGCCATTTATACATATTTGGGGGGAGCTATACCATGATAACAATTTATAAATAAGTACTTTTAGAATAACTGGCATATGAGAAATTATATTCGATGAAAAACAAACGCACATTTATTATGGCCGTTATACTTAGGGAGTAATTATATTAAGACACTGAAAACGAAAACTGATTCATGACTTCATAACTTAATTTTTATTTTTTGTACTATTTATAAAGGCAATGAATGGTATTTGTTCTCAGTTTGTATGAAAAAAATTAGATGAATGTATACCAAAAATTGATTGCAAAATTTTTTTAACCTATATTATTCTCAAAGATAAAGATAGTTGTAAATGTTGCATATAGTAATATTAAAGCAATAGATTTCATTTTTAAAATGTGTTATAATTTCAAGGCTGATTCTCACTTAATTTATTAACAGTTACAACGTCTTCATGATCATACTTTGTAAACTCACACTTTCTTATTTTATTGTTCTAAATCTAAATTGGTGGTTTTTATTATCCCACTGTTTTATTTCGAGTCAAAAATTTATAATAAATTAATTCATAATTACATTGCTATTGAAATTAAATTTACTAAAAATAAATTTAGTTTCATTGAATCCAACCAGTTTTGCCCTGCGCCCAATAATTTGTCCTTTTAAAAATAATTCTGGTCACTGTTGTGGAAATTTTTTCTAACAACATATTTGAAACATAAATGCTTTTCATTGAAGAAAAACGATCTATATTATTTAATATTTTTCTTTGTTGTCATGTAAAAAATCAACCATAACTAGAAAAGAATTAGCTTAGAAGTGCAATTTTATATTTATTTCTTTAATTGCCATCTAGTAACCATTTAAAGTACTTTTTATAACAGATGAAGTGTCAAAACCATCTGTATAAAGAGTGTTATTTTTATGATGAAAAATTGATTTTTGTCATGCTTCATCGCCATATTTTGCCTCCAACTATTCTTGATAGATGATGATAGAAAGTATCTATTTGAAGTATCAAGTTTCATCATTAACGCGTAGAGTATCAAGTGTGCATCCAACCTTCCTGAGAAGAAGAAAAATTAAATCCTTATGTTGATAGTTTTCAAAACTTGAAAAATTAGCGAATTAATTATCTTCGATAAAATTCGATGATTTTTAGTCTTATTTTTATCAAAAAAATCAATTTTTATTTATTACTTCCATGAAGAAAATGACACTGAAACAAACCATTTAATAAATATAATTGGATGTTAAACGTAGAAGCGCTTTACCAGCTACAACTTATGTCGCCAATATTGCCAAATTAGGCGTTTCTAGAGATGAATCATTGCATATTAAATAATTTTAAAATCAAAGTATTCAAACAATCAAGATATTATTTTCTAACATATTCTGAATAAAAGCTGATTTCAAGATTAGATCACAATATCTGAAACAAACTAAATTAATACCTAAAATAAACTAAAATTTCACTCTGAATTCCTTTGAATAAAATATGATTGATGCTAATAAATTTGCTTGAAATGTTGTTTTAATTAAACTCTAAACTAGGAAAGCAAAAATGAATCCATAAAAATTTTCATTTATTCATACTAAAATGTATTTTTAACAATAGCACTTAGCAGCCATGAAAGTGTTAAATTACGCAATATAAGTATTCCTTCGATTAATTAAAATTCTGCTATTCAATATATGATTATCTATGTACATAAAGACATAATTAGATTGCTCATAAAACCTCCCATTTAACAAGCTGCTACGATGCTTTCATGTCTGATAATAGATTCTGTTGTGGGATATATTGGGTTCATTATGACTATATAATAAACAATGGAGTAGAAAATTACGAAAAATTCTCCAAACGAAGAGAAAATAAATTTTCTATCTACAGATAATATTCATTCACAATTTGAAGCAATTTTCGATATTTTGAGGTTAATTTAACCCACGGAATTCAAACTCTCATATTTCAAAAAATGCTTATTATTGAATTATTATCACCCTTTGAAAAAACAAAACACTCTTGAATTTCACTTTAATACCTTTCACTGTCTGATATATTTATTTTCAGATTCAACATCTAGTTTTTTTTATAGTGTTTCTCAAAATAGTCCAAAGTCGTCACGTAACCCAAGATCTCAGGAATGACATCTGCAGTATAAATCGTAGTGGATTTTACATGACATTTCTGCTCTTATCTGGAAATCTTCCCAAGAAAAACCTGACTATCAGTCATTCTAGACATTTTTCTAACGCTTTCTTCATTCGTTTATTCTCCACATTGAACGATAGTGTTAATGCTTCTTTCATTAAAGATCAGTTATCTATAAAATTGATAAGAATAGATAATTTAAATGTAAAAATAAGGATTTAGAAATTAGTAATATTTTGATTTTAACCTCTTAAAAGATTTGGCCGAAAATCATGCATACATCGGTTTATTACAAATTGTATCACATTTTTATTAAATTAAATTTAAATATTTTTTAGATATTAAAATTCAATATAAATCTGAGAGATTTGAACTTTTAAAATTGTTACTTCGGAGCACATTTAAAATTTTATTAATTCTTCAAGGCGAAATATAACTTAATAATTAAAGTCTTCCAAATTCACGTGATTAATCGAAAGTTCATTGTGCAAATGGAATATAGCAGTCGATAAATTTGGAGTTGCTTTATCGACTTCAAAGTGACACATTAATAATAGTTGTGAAAGTTTGGAGAATGAGTTGCTAAATTGAAGAGTCGAAATATCTTCTCCAATGTCATCAGCGATCTAAATATAAAAAAAAAATAGAGAAAATACATATGATTTTAGCTCAATGAAAAATAATTATGAAATTGGAATTTTATATGGGTATGTTAATGAGAATATTACAAAGAATAATTTTGAAGAATTTTTTAGTTTTAAAAAAGCATTAATACTGTAAAATTGGTAAACATTTATCTGTGAGTCGTCAGCATTAATTATTATTACCCATTTAAAGTATCAAATTGTTAAAAGTTTTGCAATGCCATCATTCAAATCTTATGTAACCAAGAGTTCGGCTCAGTTTAATTGAAAAAGATAGCCTGCAGTTGACTTGAACTTTCAGATTACCACCATGTTTGAAGCTATGAGAGATTTTCTGAAGACAAAGTATTTTTTTAACAAAAGTAAGATAAACTGGGCAATATAGTAAATACGATTCATATTTGGGTTTGTTGAAATATCATTTTGTAAAATTTCAGTTCAATCTACTCTGTTTAAATTATATAACGTCTGGAAATACTTGACCAGTAACAAGACTTTTTTGCTCGCGAAAATCACGAATATGACTGACTTTGAGAGAAATTCAATTTTAAACACGAGGTTTTCTTTTGCAAAACCACGGTTGTCATTGTTATACTTTACTTCCTAGGGGTGAACTATTCTTTAGATCAAACATTTAGTATATTTTATTTGATCTTAAATTTTTATATTGGTAATGAATGACTGCATACTAACTGAGATCATAGATTAATAAATGACAATGAAGAAAGATTTCAAAGTAATATGGAGATTTAAGTAAGAATACTGATGATTATTTCTCCTTTGAAAATGAAACGATGGAATAAGATTTTAGTGTCATTAGACAAAAATATCTTTTATATACCGACAAAGAGATGCTTGAAAATTTCATGAATACAATAATTTTGATTTCTTTGATAAACACCGAGTTTTGAGTGTGCAAATGAGTGACTGAATGTGCCACAAATAAAGTTGAACCGTGCTAGAAAACAAATATAAAGTAAGTGAAGCTCATTTTAAAATTGAGTTCTCACAGAAGTAAGGATTTTAAACTTCCATAGATTTATTATTCGTTATCTCTATTATATAGACAGTGGGATTTAGAAATCCCTAGAATTCTGTATCAATATCATTAGTCATGCTTGTCTATCTAGTTTGCAATATATTTTTATTCCTGAAAGTAAGAAAATATTAATCAATTTTTTTAATAGGATTTCCTTTTAAAAATAAGTTCAATCTAGGACGTGTCTCTTTGCTAAAATAAATAACCAATCATTAGTTTAAGTCTCTAATCCTTTTCACCATAATCTCACTATAAGAAAGGTGGATCACGAATTTGGTGCTTTTGAATGTACCAGATGCCAAAAAGGTACTTTTAGGTTTTGGTTTTTAATATGTAGTTTAAAGATATAGCAAGGATATTGAATGACCGTATTATATCAGGGACCAGACAATTAATTATAATTGATATGTCTTAGTTTATTTCATTATTCTATAAAAATTAACTATGACAGATAACGAAAACAATCAATACAAGTTACGGTGAACATGAAAATGAGAATAAACATTAACTATTTTCTAAAGTATGTGAATTGATGGTGATTCAAAAACTATTACAGCCATCTACTAAGCCTCGAAAATCTCCTGACACCATTCATTCGAATCTCTCGTTTTTACATTTTTAAGAGCCCAAACCCGAAAAAATAAACAGAAGGAATTTCAGATTACTGAAAATCTCCAAAAATTGATTCTTTCTTTCGGGTGAATTTGTAAGAAAATAGTGAAACTATTCCTCCAAATCTAAATCCTTAAGAGCAGAAAACTCACCTTAACAAAGGGAGCAAATGCTCCTCACGTTTATCCGGGAAACCGGATCGACAATTTTTGCTCGTTCTGGAGGGGACCGGCGGTTGTTCGTTTGCATATTCATTTGACTCTTTGCTCCCATTAACAGATTAACTTCATTCGGTTCTCTAGGTTAACGGACTGTTTTGGAATTTTAAACAGTCGTTTTGTCTTGGGCTTTTCGTCGCCTGTCCGAAGGAAGCTATTTGCGTGTTCTCCCTTTTATGAATATGCAGGCATCTCCATTGTTTGAGGGGAGTGCTTTTGTTAAAACAAGGAATCGAGGGGTATTTGGCTTGTGAGGACGTTTCCACCCCTTACTTTTAAGACTAGAAATTTTAAATTGCAGAAGACAGTTTCACTCTTTCAAATTTTCTGACTCAAAAGTGCATGCCCAAGTTACAAAATGTCATGAAAAGGTATGGCCTGAACAATATCTTGAAGGATATATATACATTCGCTCGAGGTGCGTATTTAAACTAAGAAGTCGCTGTGGTCGAATTTTTAAAACTGCGGGAATTTAAAATTGAAGGAGGTAGTTTCATTCATTTAAATATGGTAGTTCATGGTGAAATCACAGAATGAAAAGGAAAAGGATATTGTTCTGACTTGAAAGATGTCTAGAGAAATATTAAACTTATTTTTCCAGGAATGCATAACGAGCAAATATGTTTTGACGATGTTTAAATAAAGAAGCAGTTATGTTTATAATTTTAACACCATAGCAATACTGCTATGCTTACTCTTTTATATTTGAAACATCAAGCAATGCGTGTTACAAAATGTCATGGAACGATAGTATCTTGAGTAAATATATGTCATTTTTCTGGTTTTAGATTTGGTCTGTATTTAATTTGAGAAGGAGTTTCACATGCAATTTTAAGATTGGATAGTCCAATTTAATTTTTTTCTTACATGTAGAAATCATAGAATGCAAATTAAGAGACATTATTTATCATGAAAAAATTTCTTAAAAATATAAATGTAATTCTTGAATGTGTCAACAAGAAAAATGTGTGCCAAACGAGAAAATTTTGTATTTCAAATTTTAAGGCAAAATTTTAAGTTGGAAAGAAAAGTTTCATGGTTTCAAATTTTGCCATCATAAAAATAATAAGGCAGATAATACGAGAAGGCATGACCTGAAAAATATCCTGAGAAAAAACTATTCATTTTACTTCATTTTAGAGACAGCTTTTGTGAACATATAATGTTTAAAATAAAAATAAAAAAAAAACGTCATATTTATTATTTTGAAATATGGAGCTTTAAAATTAAAGGAGTCTGTTTCACCTTTGCAATTATATTAATGTAAAACTACGTGTTAATTCACAAAATACAGATAAAAAGTGTTCACCCCATTGAAGCATGAAGCATTTTCATTGTTACATAGTTAAAAGACAAGATGAAATTGTTTCATGATGTTTAAACTTCAAATGAGTTAAACATTTTTAGCAGAAAGAATATTTCAAAATGAGTCTGTTTTGCTGTTTCATTTATAGTATAAAAATTGGTGTTGAGATTTCATGCTTAAAGGAAAGGCATACTCAAAACAGCAGTTTCAAGACAAGATGAAAGGGTATGATGATGTTTAAACTTCAAATGAGTTAAACATTTTTAACAGGAAGAATATTTCAAAATGAGTGTTTTGCTGTTTCATTTATAGTATAAAAATTGATGTCGAGATTTCATGTATAAAGGAAAGGCATACTCAAAACAGCAGTTTCAGAAATATAATAATATCTTCAGCGTTTTAGAAGCTTACTTCTATATTAGGGAATGAAAAAGGAATTCAAGTTGTTATAACATTCAAAACTTGGAAATCGTTAAGAAATTAAACAAGGAAAAATTATCAAAACTGATTCATGGATATCTTACGCTTCCGAATAGGTCCTAAAAAATTTTAAAATATGTCAACCATTAATTTGTTTCCTTTAATTTTTCTAATTTTAAAATTTCTTTCTATTTTCTATTGTAGCTTTAGTTATTAAGAATTCAATTTATTACAGTAAGAATTTTTTTCAAATAAATCGATTTATGCCTTTTCGGTGGCACAATTTGCTCAAAGTTGATAAAAACTTACGAAATTACTACAATTTGTGTTTTTAGATCTTTTTCTTTACCATGATTTTCACGCATTATCTTATCAATGTATATATAGTACCAGGTTAGTGTATATGAATAACAACATGTTATTCAAATTATGTGGATTAGGTCATACAGGATACACTAGTAAATGAAGTTTTAAAGTATTATCATTTATTAACTAGAAATTTATGGGAAGAATGCAAACTGCATGTGTCAGTTCCCATAAAAACAGAAAAATGCAATGAGAAGTTGTGACACGGCGAAATGTCTTATTTCAGACGATTGTTCCAGAAAGACAAATAAGATATTCAAATGGTACTTTCGGAAATAAAATGATCAGAACAAATGGAAGAAATCGACTAATTTATTTCGAAGTTACACATGATGCAGTTCTTAATTTTAAAAAAATGGTAAATTCTTCACAGATCGTCAAAGACACGTACTTAAAGCAAGTGAAACAATTCTTTAACTTCCTGATTAAGCAGTTAAACATCAAACTACAGTTGAAGACACAAAATCACATAACAAATGTCACATATTTAAGTCATTGCATTTTTGTGTTATCACGTTTACATGCTTCTGAAATTACAGATCAACAAACATTTAACCTCTGGTTGGATTTAACTCAAAATTTAATATGTGTGTGGCAATTGAATTCTCTCAGGATCGTTCGAAGCAGCGTGACATAACCACTAGACAAAAGTGATCACATCTGTTTAGAGGCTGTTAACTGGCTTATGAAGCTATCACCACAGGTGTCCACAATATAGATGTTATATCTATGTACCGAATTTTATCCAGTTATTTCTTGAATTGTAGTTATCGTGTTAACTTATATTCGAACAGCTGGTGAAACATACTTCCTCGAAATAGAATTTACTCAAAATTATATAGAAATCTACAAATTTGGTGGAAAGGCCATATACAAAATTTCATTCGTCAAGCTCAAATAATTTTTGTGTTATTTTGCCACAGACAGACTGACAGACAGGCAGTCAGTCATTTTTTAAAAATGAGTTCTTTGACTAGTACAATATTTTTTCTATACTTGGTAAACGACAGAGTAAAAATGTGCAATAATACCTACGAAATCAAACATTTCATTTTATTTACTCAAAAAAATAAAACATGACATCTTCACGTGATTAAAGCCGTTCAAACAATAAATGAATAATTTAATGATGCCATAGATCGAGTTTGTAAAGTGAATATTGGAATGAGAACATAATAAATTGAACATCATTAATGAATTTCATTTACCAGCAGATTCTTTTGCACACAGCATCATTCTGATTTTTCAAATTCACTGCTTGATATGTCTGAGTAAAGCTCTACTTTTATGATAATTTAAATTTTTCCTTCAAAATTATCTCAAATAAATTTTAATCTTATTTTCTCATCATTGCATCCTATATTTTTCTATATCAGTTATTTATTCTGGTTAAAAATTCTTACAATTATAAGAGATAACCTTTTCTTTGAGATATTAAAAATTGTTTCTCTCCATAAGGGAATCCAATTTATAATAAGTAATATTTCTTAATCTTAACGTCAAAACTTGTTAGCTAAATTTTTTTTCTTTGAGAAATAAATAGTTCCTGTTTTTGAATTTTGGGATAAATTAATAGTTTGATAACAATAATAATGCAAACGTATTTTAAAAACTATTGAAAAAATGGTATGTAAATTTGAACTGTTAAACGCATTTTCTAATTTTTTTTTTCATCAATTGCTATTTATTATCAGCAAACAATTCTTTTTCGTTTCTGAAATCAATCAAAATATCCACCAATACAAACAAGCTAAATTAAAAAAACAATGCTTCCCAAACGGTAGCTATTTCAATGCAGCCCAAAATCGCATTTTCTCAACGTAGCTATTTAAATAACAATTTGTCTTTTCTATTCTTGGATCAATGTCAAGTGGTTTAGCCTCTTTAATCTTTCCTGAATGAAAATATTCACACTAATAACTGCAAAATTAAACATTTCCTTTAATTTACTCGAAAAGCGCACTCTTCTAGCTAGTTCCTGAGTACAAATTAGCGCCGTTCAAACAGCAAATAAATGATTTTAAGATATCGTCCTAAAGGGGACCTGCAAAGTTGACGCTGGAATGGAAACAGCAGAGCTGGCGGGCAAACATTTTCAACCCTGGTTTACAGACTTCCACATCTAGTGGAGCACTTCCTCTAGCTTCCGGCGATTCATCAGAGTTAGCGACAAATTTAAATTTTTGTGGAATCTAACAGGCATTCTGTGCAAACTTCATTCAGCTACGTTTGCGAATTTCTTACATATTTATTTTGTGGCGAGTGACTCTATTCATGAGTTTGCGCTTCTTTATGAAGGAGCTTGTTTTGCACATAAAGACGTTTCTTGGAAGAATTCGTAATGAGTTGTTCCTTTTTCGATTTTTAAATCGAATTACGCGCAATTTGTTCTCCTTTTTGATAAAGTTAAACATTTTATTGGCCCGGCTATTGTTACAATTCTCGTTTCACTACGCCGTTGTTGGATGCAAAGAAATTTGGTTTCAAACAATTATCATATTTAATAACATTCGATGTTTGCATTTCGAATTGAGATTCAAAACTTATATAAATTTTGCCGAAATTGAAACGGAAAGGCATAAACATATTATAAGATTATTCACAACTGGGAGCTAAGAAAACTAATTTCTTTGCTGTAAAACGCAAAATGTTAGAATAAATAAAATTATCTTTTAAATTATACTACTTTGAAGCTATTTTCTTCCATTAGAGTATATTTATTATTTAATCTGTTTCTACAAAATGCTGGAAATAAGTTTAAGCTGCTTAATAGTG
Source organism: Argiope aurantia (assembly GCA_026543865.1). Taxonomy (NCBI): domain Eukaryota; kingdom Metazoa; phylum Arthropoda; class Arachnida; order Araneae; family Araneidae; genus Argiope; species Argiope aurantia. Next base: position 235,277 of record JAPMOR010081895.1, read on the forward strand.
TTATGGATTTCTAAATCAAGAAATATATTTTAATTATTTATTGTTTATATCTTTGTTTTCTTAAGAATGGAAATGTGTAGGTTACTTATTGAAGGTTTGCATGAAAAGCGTTCGATACAAAAAGAGAGAAAACATATGACATATTCTTCACATTTGTCAAAAAAGATTATGACTATAAATTCAGATATTCGTAAAATTTAAATACTAAATAGATTTAAATCAACAGACATATAGATATAATTAATCTATTTAAATATTAAATTGCAGAAGTTTGTTTAAAAGACGCATTTTAATCGCATGTAACACCAAAACCCTCGTTTATAACATAAAATATTAAAAATGGTCCAAATTATGGAGAAAATTGTACTATACGTAATAAATATTACAGAGTATAAATTAAAATCTTGCTTTTTACGCAACTCAAAATTCTTTGACATTCTCACATAGTTACTTGTTTTTCATTTCGTGTTTTCCTTCAGAGAATGTCAGATTATAAGAGGAACCTAATTCATGCAAAGACAGATTATTGAGAGTCTACGGTATACTAATATGCCATATACAAATCCAGAAAGCAAATCAATTTTATTTCTTTTCAATAATGATATAATTGCAGCAAATTACGCCATTTTCAAAATCTTTTCAATTTGTTTATTAATAAATACCCATAATTGATATTAATAATTCAGATGCAATAAAATCTTAATTTTTCGCAGTTATTTTCATCAATGGTTTGTTTGATAAATATGTAAGATGCGAAGAAAACAAAATACTTTCAGATAAATTTAGACCCTTTGAATGTTTATTATAAATCTGATTTAAAATAACAATAACCTAAAATTTTCCTCTTTTAAAGAAAGTAGAATCATAAAAAAGAAACAAAATATAATTATCCAGAAATCGTCTCTTGTTACTCACTCACCCATCTTTAAAATGAAACTGCTCATACGTTATTTCGGGAATAACGGAAACACAGAATCTGTTCAACAAGGACTTCGAAATCATTGAAGTGTGTTTTGTTAGAGTTGGCGTACAACTCATGTCTCATAGAGCGGACTGAATTTAAAATATTTGGCAATTGATTGGGTATGATAGCAGACACGTTAATTAGCGATTGTGTAACTTATGGCAATGTCACTTGAAGCATTCTTGCGTAGCCATCTATGCTACTCTACCGATAATGTCAAATGTACCAAAGAAAAGAAGAACAGAATAAAAAAAATCAATTTGTTAAGTTTAACCTTTTTGTTTTCGATTTTCTTGACAGCGTAATTAGGAAATGTCAGATGCTCTATTAATTAGTTTAGGTACAAGGGGAAAACTTTGTTGGAAAAGTCTGTAAAAAGTATCTGCAGCATTTATTTTCAAAAGAAGTGCAACGTGGTGGTTTCTTAATTTATTTATGTTTTCACATCAAACAGATAACCTTCTGAAGAAACTAATACATAGGACTATTTATTTTTCAGAATTATAAAACTTGGAAATTCATTAAAAGTTTAAAAAAATCACTTTTATCGTTTGATTGTTATATTTATGTGTATTTGAAAGAAGTCATCATCTGGCTTTACATGCCAAATGGCATGTACGCTACGCATCTTTGCAACTTTAACAAGAAATGGCGAATATTAAATTTAAGAAGCGTCAGTTCTAATCAACCAAAGTAATTTTTTTAAAAAAATTACTCAATGATTAGAGGTTTTAAAGAGATTTTTACCATTGATTTTGGCATCGATCTATATCGGGTATCGGATTTGGCGCATCGGGTTTTTTTTTCTGAGTCAGTTTTATAAGATAGCTTTAATAAATGTCAAGAATGGTGTAAGCCATTTTTAAATATTTATCAGATAAATTAGTAAACTGAAATGTTAATATAATCAATCATCTGCAAATTATTTGATAGATAATTTTCATTCCAAAAGATGCAATTTTTTTTTTATCAAATAATATTCACATGCTTCAGCAATATCGACCCATTAGGTCTAATACACGAAACACAAAATGCTAAATTTAATTTATATCATATATGTTAAATTTCAAATTATATATATATATATATATATATATATATATATAATATACTGCATGCTTGCGGAGAAGAGGAAAATTTATGCAAAACAGGTTAAGGTAAGAAACGTTTGCAGTCGTCATGTTTTCTGTCCATGTTTCTGGCTCTAATGATGACTGTATCTTGTTACGACGTTGAATGTCTTAAAGAACTCCACAACGATTCATGTGCGAATCATCACAACTGATCACTTATGATCTGTTGTTGAACACACTGCCCATCGACTTGAAATTTTGCAGGTGAATGAGGGAGATCACATGGTGCACCTTTCCCTACATCATCCTGGACACGATTAAGAACTGCTCCTCTTGTGCAATTTCGTCCTAATCTGTTTTTACTTCTGCAAACTAAACTGGTTTTTTTCCCCCTCAAACAGCGTACTGTTATTTTTTGCTTACCTTTACTTAATGTGGTTCGATGACGAGGTGATCAGAAACAAGTCAATAAATGTTAATATTGTTTCTGTATTCCGTTTTGGTCGTTTATTGTGTTAAAATTATTATTTTTCAAGAAAAAATGGCCTCTGGTGAACATTTTGGAACTAAAAATTTTTTTGAAATTCCTTGAGCGCAACTCGTGTATAGTCTATATACCAAATTTCATTACAATGCGTTCACCCGTTTGTGTTGTATGATGCTGTTTATAGGGGAAGTTTATTTATAACCACCCTGTATATATATATATATATATATATATATATATATATATAGTCTGATTAACATCCTTTTGGAAATTATACACAGGATGATTTTGACCGAACGTCAAAATTTTGATGACTTTCAGACCCTGATCAGATAGCAAGGGCTAGACCGTACCCTAGAGGAGTCGGCATCTCCCCCTGAAATTTCTAGACCATAAAAGCTAGAGAATATTTTGCACACAAAGGATTTAACATGCTTAAGATTGATAATACACCGTTGCCCGCCCTTTGGGGGAATTAGTCTTAATTAGAGTGATCTTGAGCATACATATTGTTGAATGAATTTTATATATTAGCTTCAAGAATAATAATGTGTTTTATTATTTATATAGTTAATGCATTAACTATATGAATTCATGATCTGATTTTAATATTCTCGAAGTTAAGTTTGATTGTCTCTTTAAACGAACAAGTATAGTATCATTGGGTTTAACAATCCACAATCAAGACGATCTTATATGTATACACCACTGCATTGATAAAGTATTGAAATATAGGCATGTGTCTTTAATATTTTCAAGCTATGTGTTTGTCCCATCCACATGATTTAAACTCTATCACAAATGATGTTATCAGCACCATTGGCCATCATATATTATGTATGTATCTGCTTGAGGGAGAGACTTGCAAATTTTAATTATACTGCTCTTTACTAATATTTAATTAGTATCAAAGTAATTAGGGCCGGAAGCTAGCCCCTATTGTGAGGAATGAGAGGTATTTCAGGGGATTTCCAGAGTGCGCTTTTCATCTGAACCGAATTGAAGGATATGGTGGTAAACTTAATTACCAGAGTTCAATTCAAAACTTGTTGTAGGAAATCGGTAAGGACCTGAAAGTGACTCGCCAATTAACGACATTATCAGCTGTGATAAAAGTGAAGTAACAGCGATTTGTTTTCTGTGAAACGTATTGCTCGCAGAAAGAAAGTTCCTATTGAAGAAAACTTTATTAAGAGGTAATGCTGTTTGTGCAGTTATGAGTTGTACTGAAGTGAATATTCTGAATGCGATGGCGATATGAGGCTCAATGGGAGTCTTTTAGATAGCCATTTCTCATTAATTGTTGCATACTTTCATTAAGTTTTTATTTTATTACTTATTAGTCTGTGCTCTTACCATTTCTGGATTTTCTTTCATTTATATGAAAGACTATTTTGTGATCTTGATAGTTACTGTATCCTCTTTCGACCAAACAACTACCCACATATAACTATATGAAAGATGTTTATCAGCGATATTATTGGTTTTTATTTGATTATTTGTGAATTACTTGTGCAGAACAATTACCTTTTATGTAGAATTTTTGCATCATCATCATATGAAAAGGATGATTACATCCAGGATGAAAAGAAATGTTCTAAAATATTTAATATTTTATTTAATGATGTGTAAAATTACAAAAAATTAAGGTACATTTACAATATTTAAGATAAATGTTTATTTAAATGACTGACTCATTGTGGATTACAAATTAAATTAATTGTTTAAAATTATACTTATGAAAGTATGCATTGCCAGTTAATAAAACTCTAACTCTGTAATTACTATATCCGTGTATATTATATTAGTGTAGATTTACTCTATTATTCCTTATTTTGTTATCAGTATAGTGTAGCTAGTACTGCAATATTTTTATCTGTAATTTCTTTGCTATGAATTTGATAAACTATATATTTTTTTTGAAAAATTCATATTTATACTTCTTGAGAACATTGCTGCTTGATGTAACAGAGCTTAATATTAGATAATGTCTACTATTGTACTACCGTTGTAGGAGAGAGAAAGTTTTAAACTTAAAGTAGAATAAAAAAAGTTTTAGGTATGGTTTAGATAAAAAATTATATAAATTGTTATTGAATAAATTATTCTAACAATTTCATAACGAAAATTTATCAGATGTTATAATTCATCGACATTAAATGCATGATCATTAAATATTTAATTAATCCTATAGTTATAGTGATAAATACTATATTTATCCACCGTGTTATTTTTTATGAAAATATTATTATTATTATTATTCATGTCATTAAAGTTAAAGAGATTAAACTTAAAAATACCAAATCGTAACATTTATAGCAACACTTTCTTGTTATAACAGTACTAAGGTTTCAGCTTTCACATGATATTTCATGTAATATTTTGCATCTCTTGCTTCTTAAAGTTGTACTGAAGTGTCAAAATATTATTATAATTATTAAAATATTTATTTTTATGATATTCCTTCTCAAAATATTCTTTACAATGCATTAAAGGTAGAATAGATAGATATTTCGCATTGAATTTCTCGATTACTATTGATTTGTTCACAAATTAGTTTTACAAAAAGCGAAGTAAGATTCTAATGCGTGTATGGAATGAGAAAAGGCATTTTACAAAGTTGAATTTTTTATAATATTTTTTTAATTATGTGTTTATATAAAAAAATATCTAAATTCAACGAAATTACACAGTATCGAATGAAAAACGAAAGTCAATTGAGATTTTCACAGAGCTCTCTTTATAATTCTCAACATTCTGTACTTGAATAACGGTTTCTGCTTTTAACTTGCTTAAAGTCTTTCACGGTTCTAACGGAGACACAGTAGGATTCAATTAGGTGCCGTCTCTGATTCGATAAAATTTTCCGTAGTAAACATTAAGTCAAAATAAAACTGTTACCATTGCAGTAACTCGATTCTGTAGCTTTGAAAGGTTTCCTGAAATTCTTCATCCAATAAGCTGTCGAGTTAAGGAATTAAAGTTGCCCAAAGGGTCGATCCATTAACTTAGTACGGAAAGTCGAATTAATTCGAATCAGCTAGAACTCTCGAATTTTCTAACATTTCGTCGCTAAGCGGAGACAATGTTAAATGTCGACATTGAATGTCGAGTGTAATAAACTGGCCGATACTGAAACATTTATTATTCACCCAATCAACTGAAATATTTATTGCCTATTTAGTTGAACAGTACGATATCCGAGAGAAGTTTCCGAAGATACCGACTAAGCTTGTCATTTCACTGGTGAGCATTACAGCAATGCCGACTGAAATGTTTCTAATGGGAGAATGGGACAAAATTATTGCAATAGATTTGACCCTTTATTTCAACCGCACTCGGATTCCATTTGAGTTTGATATGAAAAGATAAAAGGAAGTGCGTGTTGTTCAACGTCTTCCACAATCAAATTTACAGGTCCTGAATCAGATATGCACGTTGATTTCTGGGACAAGAATTTAATTTGCAGTGTTTAAATTAAGAATGTCCTCCTTTATTTCAAACGCTCTCGGATTCCAGTTTAACTTAGATAAGAGAGGTGTTGAAAGAGGGCTACATTTCTCCAGCAAACAGATTTATAGGCCATGAATCAGGTGTGCTAGTCTAAATTAAATTTATAAATCTTAAGCCTAAGATGAATCAAAATATATAATTTCCAGACATATTTAACTTTATTAATAAAATTCGGCTTTATGCTAATCACGTCTGTACTAATCAATAAACACAGAATTTAATAAACGTTGTTTGTTGAATTTTATATTATTCCTTCATACATGTGACTTAATTAACAAGATTGCTGAAGTTGGTAACATTATTTTGGTGTAAATTGTTCATTGCCTGACTTTATAGTATCAGAAATTTTAATTCACTAACAAACTTTCAAATTCATATTGAGTCACAGTTGTATTTTAAATTACTACCAAAGGTTGTGTTGACATGCCTTTTTTCTTTTAAAATTTTAAAAAGATGCAAACAGATAACTAATATAGATGGTATATTTATTTTTAACTAAATAAATATGAATTCAGATTGAATTATTGCATTATTCTAAATTATTGCCAGCAATATTTTATATCATTTTTATGCTTAAGATTTAACTAAAAAAAGATGCAAATAAAAGTCTAAAAACGAAAGCATATTTCTTTCTAGCTACATAAATAGGTATTTTCTATTAATCTAAAATTTTAAAATTCAGATTGAATGATTGCAGTATTTTAAATTACCACTAGATAATGTTTTACATATTTTTTTTTGAAACTAAAAGAAAATGTACAAAGACAATGATAATTGTTACCATTGAAGACATCTTCATTTTAAACTAAATAAATGTGAATTTTTAATTTATCACTAAATTTCTACTTTTCATGTTTTAAAATTGAAAAAAAGGATACAAATATTTGGTTAAGAATGAAGACATGTCTATTATTACTAAATACATATTTTATGTTAGCTAAAGAATGGAATTGTATTTTTTCCAACATTATATCTAAATGAGACCCAATTTCTGATAATAAAACGAAGAAATACATCTTACAAAGGTTCAAACCATAATCTGCTCGAAATGTGTAAAAGATACAGCAATAGTTCAAGTAGAAATTTTTTTACAAAGAAAATCATCATAAAAGAAATGAATTTACATTCAACATTTTAAAGTTTTTCTACAAAACTATTAACTTTATATCTTTCATACTCAAAATAATACATTTTTGAACAGAAATAATTTTCTGTAGTTGCAGAATCAATGAAAGACACATGTATAAGTGTCATCTACTTAACGTTTCTATTACCTTAACTAAGATTCAACATATAAAAGTTCTGACAGGTCATTATAAAATGTTAACGGAAATGGAAACGAGGATGATATTCAAACTAATTTAATTTGCCGCTGTTTTTTTAACGACGGCTTTAAGTTCGGACGGTGACATATCTTTCTAAAAACCGATACTCATTATGGAACAGTGAAGGACAACATTCGTCTTAACAAGTTCCGTTTTTATTATTAGAAACCAAATAGTGAATGAATTTTTAAAAAGGCATAATCCATATCAATAAAATGATCTCTCAGGAAATGTTAGAGTTAGGAGGAAAAAATCATTAGTACTTAACTTCTTGAATAAAGAATAATATCAAAAAATAATCCAAAAAAGAAATGACAAACGCTCTTAAGTATTTTTCATCCCAAACCTTTCCGATCAAAATTATCCACTTATACATTCCATGTCAAGAGCGAAAGATTTATTACAAGAAATTCTCGCAAAAGCGTCATCAGTTTAATTTTTTTAACCCTGATATTATTTTTTGATTTTGCCTCTGATGGAATTTGCTATGATGAATGAAGCTTCGATTCATTCTTGCAAATACTAAACATGACTTTTTGAACTAGCCTTCATTTGTTTAGCCTGCATTAAAAAAACATTTGACGAATTCTTTTCTTAAATACCACTTTGCCTTTAGCAACTTTCTGTATCAGATGACTGTTACATAAAATGGTTGTTTGCGAAGAAATGTTATTGGATTTGATCAAATCGATTAATCGATTAACGAATTCGGCATTGATTTAAAATTAAAAACGTAAGATTAGATGAAATTTAATGCTAAGAAAGGACTTGGGTAAAGTGCTAAATGATGAGATGTATCGTTTTTAGAAATGAAAGATGATTGATGACGAAACGAGAAACTGTTACCAAATCCATAATTAAAGCAAAAAGTTTAATAATTAAGTAAATTTTTAATAATGTAGGAACAAGACATGATTTCATAGTTTATAATAAAAAAAGTCACATTTATTTACTCTAATACTGTTGTATGATTTTAAATCAGCATTTTAAAAGAGAAATTGCATAAATTTAAAATCAAATTGCAATATTAGGAGAAATTGTCATTTTTAATGTGTCAAAAAATTGATTTGCTATTGATATTCTTTTAATTCTTTTGAGCAGAACTGTTATTGATTTCATAACACACTTACATAGAGTTTTTAGTTTTGATTCTCAAAAGGTTGAATGATACAACATATTTTCATCTAAACAAAAGTAATATGAAGAAGGCTAATGAACTTTTCCCTGGAATAATGATATTTCTGTTAATACATTTAGAAAAAAAATTGAATTCGTTTAGGGATACAGATATTTCGGAATTATTATATATCATAAGCTAAACTAAAAGGTATCCACATCATCATCAAAAACATTTCTCAATACTATTAGATCGAAGTGTCGACATTTGCCACATTGTTGAATACAATTCTAGAATTAATGAAAAAAATCTTCAATGCAATTTCTCAATAGATTGGTACCTTTTTCAACTTATGGATCTTGGAAAAGAATCTATTGAGAAACTAAGTAATGGTATTCAAAGAAAGCACAACAAATAAACTTCCATTGAGTTTAATCTGAATGATCAATTGAAAAGTATGTCTGCATTATGTCCCTCATCCAGCGTTTCTGAACTCAATCCAATAGATAAAATGATCCAAATAAAATACTATTCTGAAAATTTCTTTTACAGAATGAAACAAAATAAATTTCAAAATTAGATAGGCATTCCCCGTTTTCAAAACCAAGCAAGAAATCTGCATATAGCTATATCGCAAATAGGATTGATGTCAGAATTATTGTGTAATCAAAGTAATTTCTAGAAAAGAGGGACCTTCGCTCTAACATCTATTGTGTTCTGAATATGTTTTCGTTTTCTCTATTGAAAAATATTAATAAGACAGAAAAGTAATGGTTGAAATAATCACTATTTTTTGAATTTTTAAATAAAACCACGTTGAGATTTATTTCAGTCATATAAGTGATGAGATAACAAGATGAGTAGGAGAAAAGCTGAAGTAAGAATGAAAAAACCTGCTGTTTGGCAAAGAATGCTTCTAAGCTTCCCATCTGGTTTGATGTTGAAATTTTAAAATTTTCTTCGAATTGTTTCATTGACTGAAAGCCTTTGAAGCAATGTGGTAAGAGAAATATGTCTTTTCATTGGAAGTTAACCATAAAAAATGGTTCTTCTCACTATGGAATACAATGCCGCTCGGAATTCTTAATTCTAAAACGACTCATTGCGACTGCTCATGGTGATATGTTCAGGCACTGTAAAAAACCTCATCATTTTTTTGTTTTATTTATCACGTCAAAATCTAATAAATACCAAGATTTTCAGTTTTGAAAACCTCGATGAATGGCCTGGAGAATTTAGTAGGGAATCATGATTACTCTCGTAAACATTATCATTTTATCAGCAATTTAGTATCAATGATTTAGTAAACGCGACAAAAGCCACAGTTGACCAGAAACAGTTTTCGATCTCCTGTAAAATTTGCAACTTTGCACTTATTGCGATTTCTGTATCTGTCTTCAATTGATATTCAAGTAAAATTCTGAAATTGCTTTACTCAAGTTTAGGATTGAAGGAAAATTCTTCAAAAAAACCAAGGAATTCAAGCTGTCTGATTAACCGCATTTGATAATACTGCTTTTTATTGATTTAAATTGTTATGATGGCGTATATATATATATATATATAAAATGTTGATTCTTTTAATTATATTTCGTGAGTTATTTCTCAGATGTTCCTGTTTAATCAGCAATTAATTTTCATTTATATCTATTATGTTCTTTGCTTTTTTGTAATTGTTTTATTATATATTCAATATTTTTAAAAATAGAAAATATTTTAAACATCAATTAAATTGCCTTCATCAAATCTCGTTTTGTACATTTGCATTGCACAAGAAATTGTTTCAGATTTATAAAAAATATTATCAACCACCTTATACAGCTTAGATTTATTTTTATCATATAGAAGATATCGAATAATTTTAATCCAAATTTTAAGAGACAATTAATCTCCTCGAACATACTGAAAAAATATATTAATTGAATATTCTTTATATTTTAAATGACGAAATAGGAAATGAATAAAATAAAATAATGTAGCAAAAACAGGTAGCAAATAACGAGCAAAAAGTATCCAATTCAGAGCAAATAAAACGTGACCGCGCCAATGAAGTTTTAATTTTTCGAAGCATCGACTATCGACTAACACTTTATTACTACTAGAGCTGCGGTTCCCAATTTAATAAAATTACTTAATCGTCATTAGTGAAAGAGATCTATTCACACAGTGAAATCAATGGTTTGTTTTTCGAATAGTTGTTTACGTGGAGCTCGGGAAGGAACACTTCTTTTAATGAATGAATCCCAAATTTAGAAACACTTGTATTTAATGAGGAGAGATAATTGGATGGTCTGAATCAAATGAACGTTCTTGGTTTTCCGTGTGGGAAACGCTTTTCTACAAATTAATGCAGTGGTTTTAAGGAAAAAACTCATAGTGGTTGAAAACATTTCATCTTGCGGTTGAAGATTTCATTATACCACGACTTTTTGGAATGATTTTAATTAAAGTTCATTTTTTTCAGATAAATATCTTCTTTTTAAGCCATAAAAAAGTTCATGATGTTTTTAAAATACTAATTAAGATGAATAACGATCTTGAATATCTGGTTACAAATGAAAATATGACTTAAGTACATTCTTAATGCTCACTGAACATACGTGTAAGGAAATAATGATGCGGAAAAAAATAAAATAATTCGAAATGAAAAGATATCTGTATTTAAAATGTATTTTCAGAAAAATGCAGCTTTATTTTATCTACAATTACGCGGGTCTTTGTTTAGCGGTTGTATTGATGAATGCTTTAATGAAAAGTTTTTGAATAATTAATAGAATGTGCTTTATATCTAAATACTTAATTGCTCTTAACAGTTCTGTTAAATTAAATCGCTACTGAAAGGTTAAAAATAGTGCTGATTCCTTAACATTTTTATTTAGGAAACGTCAAGAAATATGATAAACATTTAACATTAGAAATATGATTTAAACTCTTTTCCAAGTCTTTCATTTTTATTGAGTATATAACTGCTCTCATGAATGTATTTTTGGATTCAAAAGTGGAATTGATTAAATTTGTTACGTCTTTGAAGGGCAAATTTTATTAATAGCCATCTCTGAGAATCGGTGCATTGTATCCTTTTTAATATTGCAAATTTTGAAGCTTTAAAAACAAACAGGATCAAATATTGGTCTTTAAAATTGAATTAAACATTCAGATAGTCTAAATTTAATAACGAAGGAATTTGCTTTAAAATCAAGAAAACATGTTCATTTAAAGCATTAATATATAAAGCATTAATACCAGCTGCACAGATCAATTTAATACACATTTAATCCCAAAATTATTCTTCTCCATAATTCTGAATTATTTCATAAAAACGGGAAATTTGATTATCCAGTATACTAATTTGGAAAATATTATAAAACAGTTTTGTTAATTATGGTGGGAGGTTAACCTTCTTTATAACAAAGCTAATGTCATATCGGATACTCTCTTTTATCACGGTCAAATAGCTGAGTCTTTAAGATAAATACGTATTTTCAGATAGAAAAATGCGTTAAATAACATAAAATATAATATTTACTGTCCTTCGAACAAGTTAGTGTACTGCTGAAAAATTTAAAAAGTTTTAATATTTATGCTGCATCTTGTCCTATTAGTCAAAATTCATAAAGTATTCTTTTTCACATTCAAATTTTAAACTAAAAAGTTCCACTTCTAAGACTACTTGTGAGGTTCTGGATTTTTTTTTAATTTTAGGCCAATAAACAACCGCCTCGTGAAAGAGATGTGTATTATTTGGCTGCTCTTCCTTGTCGAAATAATTTAATATTGTTTACAATACTGGTATTCAAAGTTTTTCAACTCAGGTAGTTTTAAATATGAAAGCCTAGAAAATTATTTATTGTTTATGTTAGAACATCCATAATTTTATTTGCTAAATACTGCTAGCAAAACCGGGGGGGGGAGGGGCCTATAAAAGTTTAAACTTCATAATTTTTTACCTAGTACATTTATTTCTTAAAAAGCATAAGTAAATTTTCTTAATTTAAAGTATTTTTTCCAATTGAAAGCATATGCCCATCTTCCTTAATATCATACATATATTGCACAATATCATAAAATATTTTTAAAATATTCGCAACATTATAATATATTATTGAATATTGAGTAATAATTAATATCTCACAATATTTTACAATATTAGACAACAGGTTGTGCTACCAGGATCTAATGGATTGTAAATGGGCTTTTAGACCATTATTTGAGTGGATATAGAGTATATTCCCCTTTTTTAGTAACAATTGAAGAAACTTTTGAAGTCTCATTTTAGAAAGGATTGTTATCTTTATCTACACATTTCATTTCATTAAAAATAGTCAAAATACTTTTTAATAATTTATTCCTTCAAAACAATGACCACATCCTGTTCTAGTAAAGATCGGATTTTTAAAAAAATGAGACAAACCTTTTCAAAGAAAGAGGAGGAAAACTTTAGCTTGTGAAGTGGGTCGATGACCTATTTTCCGAAATTAGGGGATGATATTAATTTATCTTCCGGCTGAGTTTGAATATTGATCAAAAATTTGAGAATTAAAATATCATTTCTTTTAATATAATTTCTGTCTTAAATGACTGGTAATTAAATTTTATGTAAGCATATACTGCATGAGAAAGTTAGTGAAACACTGTGTAAGTACACAATGAGGAATGATAAGGATGAAAAGATAAAATAAATAATTTAAGCTTATAAACATTTTTTGCTGAAACAAGCATCATGATATCAACCAAGGAGTTAATTAATTGTCATGTAATATAAATAAATTGAATCGTGAATATGTTAGATTTCAAATGAAATATGCTGAGTATCTTGCAGTAGAAAAAGAATTTGATAGTGTGGAATTTTGCTTGGCATGCGTAGTTTCGATATTCATGTGACGGTAATTTGAGATGATTTGATTTTTCTTCATATGATTTTAGATAAGTTATTTTATTATTAAAGAATGTTATAGACATTTCTAAAACTGAAGTTATAGTTTTTATGACTGCGGAATTGAATTTCGCAGATTATTTGCAAATCATAAATTTTTTCAAAGCATTAAGTCTTGAAATAATTTTTCTTTATTCTCTAATGTTTGGTCAATTAAATTGTTATACCTTTTGATATCAAAAGTTAAAAAATAATAGCATATTCAGAGAATTATTTTTTTAAATCATCATGAGTCCTAATGGCGATATATAAGTAAGGAATTATTTAAAAGAAGCAGGTCAACATTTTTGCTCTTCAGAACCGAAATCAAGAACTTCTTTCTAACCAAATTTTTTGGTAGAATGGTAATTTTTACTTTAGGGCACTTTTCGTCGGTTTCAAAATGTTTCTTATTAATAACGCATACAAGCTAGATTTTTAGTGAAATCGAGGTTTGAATCGAGGTTAAGTTTTGATCCGGAATCCAAAACCTTACATACAGGTCTCCTTCATTTCCATGTAGGAAGACCAGTAATAAATGACACTAAAATTACTAACTGATTTATATCTCGATTGGAATTAATTTTTAATGAATTTAAGTTATAAAATTTGCATTATTTCGTATGCTGTTAGAAAATATCTGCTAATGTATTAAAGTGTTGATTATAAAGTAAAGATGAAATAAGCACATCTCAAAGAACTACAAGTTAATACAATAATTTGTGGAGTAAAAACCAAATAAACTAAACAATTAAATCTTTTTAAAATTAATTTAGCTTTAATAACCAACAAAAATCCAAACTTTGAATCGTACTGACCAATAAAATGGAAAAGCCTTGATAACAGACATTTAATTCCATAAGAAATTCTGCATTGCTTTAATTTATCCCATAAGTTTCTTCTTCTACTTCCCAAGTTCATCCCACAAAATCCATCTCTTATCTTAAGAGAGCGAAAACAATTCAAAAACTATTTTAACCCCTTTCTAAAACGAGCATTCAAACTATCAGTAAGTTGCAACGGAATGGCTGCTAAGCGCTTAAAATAATTAATCCGCCCAGATCATTTTGGGAAATTTAAGTGATACAAAGCGTACCTCACAGGCACCGCATTCCAGAATCAGTTAGACTGTATCCTCCTGTTTTCTACGTTCTTCTCCTCGCTTTTCGTAAATTTCCGAGCCGTAGATAGGGGCCGTTAAATTCCATTTGCGGTTTCTAGATGTAGGTTGGGCTGGAATTCCTCACCATATATATCTGGGAGACCAAGTTCAGCAGATTACAGCAAATAATTAGAGGGTAAGCGCAAATTAGAACTGGGTTTCCTCATGCAACCTGTGCTATAGAGAAGTTCATTACTAAAGGATTAGGGGGCGGTTCATTAAAGTAAAAATAAGCTTCCAGATTTGTCATCTCGTATAATTGTTTCCTTTTCGCTTATTTTAGCTAATTCGTTTTCTGGTTATTGTTTTCCTTGGCTTTTTCCCATATATCTCTGACGACTTTGGAAGTGGGAGTTTTATTGATAAGGATAAAGAGGGAAAGTTTGGGGATTCGTGGTCCCTCTCTGTGGATTTATTTTGTCTAGGCGTTTAAGGCGTTTGTTTTGTAAGGCATCCCTCAAAGCGTTTAAGAGGAATGGAATCGCAATTCAAAATTACTTCTTTAATCGAATAGTTTAATGAACAGTAATTAATGGAATGACAAAGGTGCTTCTATTTTTGCCTTTAATATAAAAGGAAATGATTTTTATTATAGTTTTTTTGGATGAGAAGGAATATTGTAGCTATAGCGCTGAAAAAAAATTTAAATGATTAAATGAAAACAATTAAATTATCTATAATAAGGTCTGAATAGAAAATCGCCAATAATGATTATGATTGATAATACACGGTAAATATAAATTAAAATTATGTTACAATAATAATGACATTTGAAGAATTCTAGCCGGCGTCTTGGCATAGGGGTAGTGCGTCTTCCCCGTGATCTGGGCGTCCCGGGTTCGAGTTCCGGTTCGGGCATGGTTGTTTTTCTTCTGCGTTTATCTGTGAGGTGTGTGAATGCCCCCCCACACCTGTAAAAAGGGGTTATACAAGCGAATGTGAAGTTAAGTCACAATTTTGACTCTAGTTGGTGCTACTGAAAAAACAAGAGACGCTCACTCGGCTTAAATCGTTGACAGATCTGTCAGTGGGTTTGTAAAATGCCGTAAGTAACAACAACAAAGTATTCTAATAATGATAATATTCTAATTGAAATGCCCCATATATGAAAATAAATTACTTTCTACATAGAGCTTTGCAGACATTTTGTTTTGAAACTTTTAATAAATTTAATAGCAAATGTTTGAAAATTTTAAGTATGTCATTTGTAGTAATACATTTTATATAAGTTCTTATCATAGCATTAAAATTACAATCTCAATGAAACCTTCTGACCTCAGTTTTATTATTTGAAATTTAATTTTATAGATTTATTAGTATATATTTTTCTGCTGTTTTTTTTAAATTTTATGTAAATTTTCCAAGCATTTATTACAGATTAAAGTTTAGGGATGATTTTAATATTTGAAATTTTACAATAATATTTATAAAATTCAAAAGTTACAAATACAGTTAGTTTTGAATATTTCTTTCTGTTAAATTTTCATTTATCATTTTCTGACGAGATTTTAAATATTTTTTTTATTTCAAACTAATTACTATTAAAAATTTTCCTGTGAATCACAACTATAAAAATTAATAAATATGCCTTCCAAAATAAATATATTCTATTTTTAGCCAAGAAAGCATTTATTTCAGGAGTAGCAGATTTTCTGAAAGTAGGAATATGCGAAGATTCAATGAAAGTACTGAAATAAGTTAGAAAAACTTTAAATTATCTATCAATAAGCAAAATTCACGAGACATTTCTTATCAATATCCATTAAGGCTTTTCCTTGAAGGGTATAATCCCCTAGCTTTCATTTATCTTAGTAATATAGGATTTCTAAAAAAAGAATTGCATACGTTGAATGAGTAGATATTTTGAATTAATTGTGGAATAGAATTCCTATTAAAAATTACTTACAGATTTTATTATTTCCCATTACTTACAGATGTATCTTACTTGAGAAATCCCCTTCATTACAAGCTTAGTTATTAAATTTTTTTTGTTGTTTATGCACGTTTATATTACGCATATTTCAAGGCTTTTATTATTGTAACAAATATTCTATTTTATTGTTGAAAGTTCAAAAACGATAGTAGTAATTCGGTCAAATATTTCAAAAATATTGCCAGTAACTTCTTGCGATAGTATCGGAATTTATTTAATTGTTGAATTAAGAACTTTTTATTTATTTCTATTTTTTATTAATATCCTGTATTTTATACTAATTTTATTTTCTGCCTTCATATCGGAGGATTAAATATAATAATATAAAGATACTTAACTGGTTTTTTTTATAAAAGTCTTTAGACTAAAGTTAGATGAAATCTCAACTATCCCTTTAAGATAGATATAATGAGGATGAAAGAAAATCTTTTCCGTCTTTTCAAAATGACAGAAAATTCCTTTTCTTAATCCTGTAAAAATTTATACTTTCCTTTTTTTCGCTATCAATTATTCTAAGCATTACATAAGATGTCGCTTAAAAGGATAGGCGAGTAAGTCATATCACTGACTCTCCGACCCGCCCGAAGGCACACAAATAAAAATACTGAATGACCGGACCGCCGAAAAAGCAACACTGGCGGGAATTAAGTCCTAACTGAGTCCTAAGGGCAATCATCGGCCACGGTAAAACCCTTCCCGAAGGAAGTACGTCCCGTCATCGATGGGAGGATAGGCGAGTAAAACTATATTCAAGGTGTCTACAGATTCATAGATTGTTTACATCAAGGGAGTGAAACTATAATGATATGATAATACACCATTAATGGCAACTCTTATGTAAAGAAAATATTTATCGATACAGCATTTGCGTTCGTCGTAATCGAAAACTTAAATTGTTTGTGTGTGTTATTATATAACACATTTTGAAACGTTTCTGTAATTCAGTTAACATGATAGGGAGTTAAATATATAATATGTAATAAGCTATCAAAGCAATTAGTATTATACACTGGTGTGCAAAGCCTAAGCAACAGGTATGTTTTTTGCCATAACTTCACGAGAAATCATCTGAGAGACATGAAATTCAGAAATGAGATACAGCATTTTGTTCTGAAAGAATGACGAAAGAATAGTTGCGCAGAAATGAATACAATGCATACAGTATGGAATCAAACAAAAAAAGGCTTTATTGAACTCATAGTATCGTTACACATGATTGTCTGTCCATGAGGAAGAACAGCAAGCAGATGTTCCTTAGTATGGGATATGTCCTCCCCTTACTGCAATGGTTGCTTCGCACCGTCTCCCCATACTCAGCACCAGATTGTCCAACATTTCTTGAGGTAAGAGTGCCCATTCCTCAATCAGCATCTGTTTAAGTTTTCGAGTGTTCCCAGGAGAATGTAATCATGCCGCAAGGCGTCTCCCCAAAGCATGCCACATATGTTCTATCGGATTTAAATCAGCGGAGCACGCCGGCCAATCCATTCGAGTGATATCTTCACTTTCCAGGAGCTCCTCAACAGCATGAGTCCTGTGTGGCCGTGCATTGTCATCCATAAAAACGAAGTCTGATCCAATGGCACCTCGGAACAGACGCACATGGGGAAGAATCACCTCCTGACAATAGCGATCTCCAGTTACAGAACCTCTGTCGAAAACGTGGAGCTCAGTCCGCCCGTTCATCATAATGCCTCCCCAGACGACAACTCCAGGACCACCGAAACGGTCTCTTTCCGTGATGTTACAAGCGATTCCCAACGCCAGTTGATTTGGAGAGAGGTCGGGACACGGTTTCATCCCAGTAACATCATGGAAAGAGACCGTTTCGGTGGTCCTGGAGTTGTCGTCTGGGGAGGCATTATGATGAACGGGCGGACTGAGCTCCACGTTTTCGACAAAGGTTCTGTAACTGGAGATCGCTATTGTCAGGAGGTGATCCTTCCCCATGTGCGTCTGTTCCGAGGTGCCATTGGATCAGACTTCGTTTTTATGGATGACAATGCACGGCCACACAGGACTCATGCTGTTGAGGAGCTCCTGGAAAGTGCAGATATCACTCGAATGGATTGGCCGGCGTGCTCCCCTGATTTAAATCCGATAGAACATGTGTGGGATGCTTTGGGGAGACGCCTTGCGGCATGATTACATCCTCCTCGGAACACCCGACAACTTAAACAGATGCTAATTGAGGAATGGGCACTCTTACTTCAAGAACTGTTGGACAATCTGGTGCTGAGTATGGGGAGACGGTGCGAAGCAACCATTGCAGTAAGGGGAGGGCATATCCCATACTAAGGAACATCTGCTTGCTGTTCTTCTTCTTGGACAGACAATCATGTGTAACGATACTATGAGTTCAATAAAGCCTTTTTTTGTTTGATTCCATACTGTATGCATTGTATTCATTTCTGCGCAACTATGCTTTCGTCATTCTTTCAGAACAAAATGCTGTATCTCATTTCTGAATTTCATGTCTCTCAGATGATTTCTCGTGAAGTTATGGCAAAAAACATACCTGTTGCTTAAGTTTTGCACACCAGTGTATATGCATATTATATATCATTGCATTGAAATTAAAGAAAGTGACTGTTATACTAACAGTCGGAAAATGATGAAAAACCAACAAATTTACAAACACATTGAGAAAATCATTTTGAAATAAACTTTGATAGTTTCCAAATGTACTTAATAAAAATGCATGTAAATTTAACTCATGCAACAGTTTCATTCATTTCAAGATAAATTAAAATATTCATATTTGAAGAAATATTTTCATCACTACACTTCTATTAAAAATCTTAATATAAGCCGATAAAATTTGCTGAAATTCATTGTCTGTATATATAATAATCAGAATATTTAAATGAATGATATATAATGAGTATTATTATACATATTTGTTTGCAAGACAAAAGAAGGATCCCAAATCAATATTCACGTCGCTTAACTCTAAAAATCACAGTTGATAGCAATTAATCCTTAAATAAATATACAAGCTATCATTTTCTTCTCAAATCTATACCACTCTTCCTTTAATAAGTGAATTTCTGAGAAGACCAGAAACTCCCTTTTCCTTACAGACGTCACGTAATTTCTCTACGACCAAACAGTATAGTGGCAAAACAATTACAACTTGCATTTTCGTCTCACTGCTTGCAATTATTCTACTACGAAGACAGGACTTAATTGTCAGCGTTAATATGTTCGATTTGAAGGAAGGTATTCGTAAGCACTGCAATATCCGCTTTACTTTCACGTTATTGGATTTTAGCGTAAACTCCATTTATTGAGCTCTAATTATTATTTTGAAAGGCTCGTTAGCAACCTGAATTAGCATGTTGGGTTCGGCGTGGAAAAAAACAGTGTGAAGTTGATGAAATTGGTTCACGTCAGAACTATTTTAGAATGATTGATGAAGAGGTAAATAATGGCAAATATAATTTAATATTATTTGCTATCAAAATGAATGAAACGTGTCTTGCTTATATATTTTGCATTTACGTTCCTCAATGAATTAGAAAATTAATTTGTTCTGGGCAAGAATATTTTAATTTTGCACTTGTAAATAATTTTAACTTAACATAAAATAATATGAAACATGATTTACTGATGGCAATAAAATTACGACTTTAACTTTTTAATTATTACTCTGATGCCTAATAAAAGTAAATATATGCAATTTAAATTAAAATGTTAGTATACCACTTTGAGATTCGCACAGGAGAGCTACTTTAAGACGAAATTCGTATACCTGTGTCTTGATAGATTGAAAGAATTAATCTGGAATAAGCTATCATTGCTAGAACTTTCATATCACTCTAATATATCTAGACATAAGATGACTTTGATAATTATGATGAAATATTTTTGATAGACTTAAATGCTAGTTTTCTGATTACATGGGACACATTGCATTTCAAGAAGAGAAATCAAGTCTGGGTGTACAATCCGAAACGACGAAGAGATCCGAGTCAAAATCATTGAGAAGGTTCAGATGGATCTTTAGTCGCCGCCAAATTAGTAAACGATGTCATCTTCAAAAGACAGGAAGTAGCCTAAAGCATCGTCATCACATCATTCGGAAGCCTTCACCAGCTGTTGGATTGAAGTAGGACTGCCGAGACGTCAGTCTTTGAAGAGGGGAGCAATGTTACAAACTTGCTATTCTGCTTCTCAGCATAGTTGGTTCCATCATCAGAAAGATTGTCTTACAGTCATCTGTATTGGACGGAGTCCGGGTGTCGCATCGGAGGTCCCAGAGCTTGACGACAAACTTGGCGACCATTTGTCGACTTGGTGACGAATTTGGCGACTTTTATGCCAAAATAGATTATACCCGAAACATCGAGAATTTTCCCCATCCATCCATTAGGAACCGAGATACGCCTCGAACGTTCCTGATTGGTTGAGAGGCTTCTATCCTCGCCTCCTGAGACCTATAAAAGGAGGCAGCCGCAGCTACCAGAGTCGTCGTAGTCGTAGTCGGAATCGACTGAGCGGAGTAGTCGGAAGCAACAGAGAAGTGTAGTCGGAATCGACGGTGAAGAACTAGTCCTCCAGGGATTAGCACAGCAGCGACGGAGTCAAGCTAGTGCTGAACTAAGCTGTGCACTACTGTCTGCAGTAGAGTCTTGTTGTATGCTGCTGTGTATGCTGTTGTATGCTGCACGTCTCGGCTGAAGACAATCGTCTTCTATGCTGTATATAGTTGTCGTTTTTGTGCTGTCCTGTGTGTCCTCGTGTAAATAAACGTCGTTGTTCCTTTTTCTACTGCTGAATGAGCGTTCTCCACACCATATAACTTACACTATCCAAACGAACCCCGGAAATTTCGTAACAATATTATGAAATTGAAATAGTAGGACAGCAAATTTTAATATTTTAAATTATTTTAATATATATATACTTTATGTATGAATTCCATGTTCATGAATTCTATGACAAATTTCATAGAAAATGAAAGAAAATAATGAAAAGATTTATAAAAGTACTAGGGGATAATGTCCCTTTAACGACTTTGCTTACCGACTCTCAAGAATCAAATTGTGATTGTTTTAGCCCCTTTTTTTTCTTATTTTAGGCCTTTTATCTTATTTTAAGGCCTTTTTTTCGTGATCCCATATTGCTTTGCTTGTTGACTACTTAGTTATGCATTTCTGCTAGTAGTAAGGAATTATAAATACATTCATTGCTAAAAGTGAATTTAAATTATTTTAAACTTCATGAACTGCTAATAAAACTTTTCATCAATTGCTAATTACCGAATCATCGATATCTGAAGTTAAAATGTTTAGGAAGCGGAGAGAGGAAACAAAAATATATAATTAGAAGTTATTAAAAATCAAAATTGAATTTATTTCCTTTTCCTTGTTTTGATAAGATGCATTTAATCAAAACTGCTAAACATAATATTAATAACTGTGAAATAATCACCAAAGATAACGCTGACAATAAATTCAGTCTGATTCCTGGTTATAAATACATATAGTTAGTTATAGAAACTAATTCCTTTAAAATTTTAGTAACTCTCAATTTTCAAATACTTTAATAAAAAATAAACATTTTAAGCGATGAATATGTTAACTAAGTTTTAGGCATAAAATAAGTTTCTTTATATTTGCTTATATCAAAAATTAGATTGGTTTAAAGGGTGAATTGCCTCTTTGAAAGCAAAATTTTGAAATTGAAGAAATTGAATAAGACTTTTTAACTCTTGAAAATTTTGCCTATTTATATATATTACATATACGAATTCCACGTTCAAGAATAGTAAGAATTTTGCTTCAAATTTTATATGAAACAAAAAATGGAATGATCTGTATGCATATTATATATAAAACAAAAACTCTAGAGTGAGGGACTTTCGACCCTAAACCCTTTCGTAAAAGCGAAACGAGAATATGAAATCCAATTTAATGCAAGGTAATAAAAGCTTACCGGAAACGAAGTCAAGACAGAGCGAGAGAAAGAATGAAAAAAGAAGTACCAACAGAACATAAAAAACAGAAACAAACAAATCAAAACAAAAAAAAAGTTACATTATTTCTACCTGCCAGATCAAGCCTTGTGACAATCTTCACGTGCACTAGCGTGACTGCAGCCTGAAAATTTCGCGTGACACTGTGATCGTGGGAGTTTTAAGCAAAAAGAAGTAATGTTGTGGGGAAACGAACTGAGATAAACTTTGTGGGTGGGAGCCGGTGGGACGGTCACGTAGCTTGCCTTACTCCCACTTCTTTTTTCCCTTTCTGGATGGAGGAAAAAGGGAAAAGTGTGAGTTCACGAAAAGTAACTGCCGTTAAGCGCTTTTATAACGGAACTCATTTCAAGGTGCGTGATTTTTGACAAGCTTTCCATTTCTCGTTTTTTATTTATTTATATATTGATTAAAATTGAAGGTTTGGAACTAACTGGCTGACTGTCATGTATTTAAGTGGTTAATTCTGGGGTCGGAAACACCATTTCGTTATTAGAAAGGATTTCTTTAACTTTTTTTGAAATTAATTAATTGCGAAAATAGCAACATTGTTATCATTGAAGGTATAGTAAAGAAAATGCAAATATTAAGTGTACTTTTTCAAACTTAGTTATTAAATTAGAAATTTTAAATATTTCCTTTTAATTTTGGATGAAATTTACTTAGTTTTCAAAATTTAGAAGAATTCTAATGCTCAGTTCAAACCCTAGAGAATATGAAATATAATTGTTTCTACGTTTTCCCACAGTCGATAACATGCTAGGAACGTTATATTGTAATAAAATACATTTCTTTAATTACATGTTAGAAGGTAAAGCATTAGAATGAAATCACAAGCTTTTGCTATGCTGCAATCTGTTCTCGATTTTTTTTTATTGTTATAAATTCGTACCAACTAAGCAAGACTTCGTAGAAAAATGTAATCTCACTAATAAAAAAAATTATAGCATTACAGAATCCTATTGGTTTCCTTTATTTTTTGACACAAGAATTAATATAATTCATGAGATAAATATCCTTCATTAAGCATGTGAACGTCCCACCTGTTTAATCTTCTGTATGCGAGAGACGGCACTTTTCTCCAAACTTCTCTATCATGCTAACGAAAGGATATTTTTCCAACTTAAACTAGAATGATAAACAGCAAGATCTATATTGTAATCTGATACGGAACAATATGAGCTTCTGTCTCCAAAGTTAATATTCTGCCATACAGTTATCAAAGACTTTCAATGTGGGAGAATTTAAATTTGCAGTCAAAACATTGATGCTTAATAACTCAAATTCTGATTACACCAAATATAAGGTTATTAATATAAATTAATGAATAGCTACATAGGTTTTACCAATTAATCGAGCAAATTATTTTCGTAAAGAAGACCTATTACTATGAATGTGCCAAATGATGCAACGTAACAGAACTTTATATCTTTTCTTATAAGCCTCAAAACTAAAATATGTTCATTATATTATCGACGAAAAAATTTATCTCTTTTGATTCTTAACATTTATAATTCATAGTATGAAATACGTTTTCGTGATGCGTTGATATACTGTAACCTCACGCATATAATTATCATATTGTTAATCCTGATTGATTTTTTTTCTCAAAACTATAGGTTCCGTTTGACTATGAATAGTTACGTTTTAAAATGGCCATGTGTATGATGAAATACAACTCTAAAAATAATTATCAATAAAGAATATATATGAGAGTATATGTAATTTTAAAAACCAGCTAAATTCTAATTTAATGAATTTAAGAGCGAGTACGTTTTCCCTTCCTAAGTACTAATCATGAAATTTTATTTAGTGCTCATAAAGAAAAATAATATAGTTATTTTGTTTTGGCCTTCACTAATTTTTCTATAACTTCTTCGATTCCTGACACAACTCCCAAAACTTTGGCTTTCTTGATAATATAGAAAAAGATTTAAGAATGCATATATACAATCTTAGTAATTGCATATTTGCAAAGAATTGTAGAAAAGAAAGAATTCGCAAAGTAGTAAAGAAAATGTAAAAATGAATAATTTTTAACTAGGCAATTTATTTATTAAAAAACACAAAACTGCTGTTTAAAGTTTAGTTTTCCTTATGTGGTGAAATGACGATTTTTACTACCATAGATAACATTTTAAAATAATATTTCAAGTCGTAGTTAGAAAGTCGTTTCAAGGATTTTTAGATTCCAATAAAGAAAGATCTAAAAATTCATAAAACATTGTAGAAAATTCAAATGTGAGTTATTCTATCACTAATGATTGCGTTATGAACAAACTGTTGTACAACGGGTGAAGTTAATTCTTTTTTGAAAAACAAATGACATTAAAATCCAGATGAATCGCAGAATTAAGTGACGTGTCAACCACGAATAAATACAATTCGTATAAAATTCGAAAACTGGACAAGACAGAATATAAACACATGCAAAAGCACTTTTGAACAAATTTTATCAGTGGTAAGGGGCCTATTTATGCAGTTATAAGTTAATAAACATTAGATTTCTATAGATACAAATTTGTTGATTTGCTTTTTCACAAAATATTGTTAATCATTTATTATTGCCATTTTCTGTTTCGCAAAAATGTCTTTTTTATTTCCAACTGAAATGTTTTAACTATATTTTATGCTTAACAAACGCATGAAAACCAAAATACAAATAATGCGTCCAAAGGTAATCGAGAGTTTATTGTATTCACGCTTAGGCATTTTTACTTTCTAGTATTCGAAGTATAGAGGAAGTATTATAATTGTCATAAAATCCGAACACCAGATTTATGATGAGTCTCCACATTCCAGACCATCCTGAATCCAAAAAAGCGCATTTTTGGCATTAAGTTTCCATATGAACATGAACACTTTTGAGCTAAACGCCTAAAATTTGGCAGATGTATATACGACCAAATTTGTACATTTCTGCCAAATTTCGAACATAATATATTCAAAGAAAGTTAGTCTTACTTTTTGAATACAAGTGAACTTTATAACCACTAAACGCAAAGAGGCAGATAGATAAAATTTTGTATACTGGTTAACCATCTTAAATATAGCTATTTGTCAAATTTTGAACAAATTCATCAAATAGTTGATGGTCTGTACTTCCGCATGCATGTAAACGCAATAATTCAATAAAGCAATGACTTGAATCAATGAAATTCAATATGTTAATTTGTGCCTGCAACTGCAAATTTTCGTCAAATTTTGGTATCAATCGACTGGCAAAAAGATATCAAAAATACATATTATCGCGATCGATGCAGTTAAAATGCAAGCATTCATACTAAATATCTCTAATTCGTAAATATCGTTCACCAATTACATTCAAGGAATTCACGGCCTTACCTAAGGTATATAATTTTATGGGAGGAAACCTTTAATAGAGAATAGGCTAGAAAGTTTCAGGAGACCACTCCGGGTGGTTTAAACAAATGAACTCAAAATCCATAAAAAAAGTGGCAATTGCATTCATGTGTTGTCCATCTGTGAAAGCACTTTCAAATATATATGATCGTAATTGTTGGAATGATTGAATGAAGTATTTTATTCCCAAATTGTATTTAACCCCTTACCTGCCGAGGATAACTTGCGAGATTCGGTCCCCAGTGCCACGTATATATATGCGTATATAGTTGCGAGACGAATATATACGCCAGGGGCAGTTAACACATTGACTTACGGAGACGTATACATACGTCCACGGCAGGCAAGGGGTTGAAAATGCTTATAGACATAACCTGGGAACCGATAAACAATGTAATGCATTTATGTTTAGAACCATCTACAGATTTATAAAAAAAGAAATAGTTCCACTCTCTGTTTTTAATAAACTGCAATCAGTAATATAATTTTAAAATTTTAACGACTCTCTACCGCTGCATGAAAAGATTTAAAGCATTTTTATTCAGTAAATGCGAAAACTCTAAAAATTATTACAAACTCTGGAATTAAAAAAAATGGTTTGATAAATTAAACTTGCTTTAAAAAGGCATTGTATTCTTGTTTAATGAAAAGGGAAGATTGTTAGAATTAAATCCAATGGAATTTAAATGCAAGCAATCATAAATTACACTTCAATAACAGCCTTTAAATGTATTAAGAGCGTTACTTGAATTGAAATTTTTTTTCCTTCCGTTTGAAAGGAATAATTTAAGTGGGCATAAATACTGCTCAATTGTAGTCTATAATTGAATAATGTCTTTAAATGTAGTTTTTAAAAAATGAAGTTTTTATAGAAGTAGAGCCATTTAATGAGGCATTCAGTGTACTTAAATATTTTTGTTTTTTGTTCAAATTTTCTAATCCAGATTTTTTTAACTATTCAGTGGTTAGCAAAATAAGAATACGTATTTAAGAACAAAAACTGAGAGGGAATAAAAAGCGGGGTGAAAAAAATCTTTCACCTGTTGTTTGCAAATACAACTCTTATTCGAAGCAATGTGAAAGAAATCGAAGACAAAGGGAAAGGTAATAGCTAAAAATAAAAGGATTGTGTTTTCTGGAATTGCACTGAGCTTTATTATAAAGATCTAGTTTTTCTAAAGTTTTTTTTTTCAATATTTCATTAAGAGTGGAAGACGGATTTTTTCTCCTTACTTTTCACTATTGAAATTCTTTTTTGTGAATGAAATTCAAGGCACTATTTTAATTTGTCGTAAGCTATAATTGGAAAGAATTCCAACTTAATTAAGATGGAAGTAAAACTCTGTAAAAGTCGACTGAAAAGTGGTTATTAACTATCTCATCTAGAATGAAAGCATGCATACATACTTTTATGTCACATCGATTTTTTTTTTAAAGAAAAGTGAAATTCTTTATTTCGAGTGATTTTTAGTGAAAAATCTTTTAAAGAGAATTATCTCACGAGTGATACTATCATAATACTATTAGATTTAAATATATTTCATGCAACAGAAGTTTGTATAAACAGAATTTACTTTTATTGGATGAATGATATTATAACTTATTTAATGATTCTAATATTAAATTTATCTTGTACTAGCTTTTTTATTAATAGATTTCACCTCATTTTACAGCGTGCATTTAAATAAGATTTTAACAATAATATGAGACATAAATTTTATAGTTATGAGAAAAGTTTTTTAAAATTTTTATAACTAGTTTAATTTCTGCCGAATTCTCAAATCTGTGTATAATCCTTAGCTGGTTTGTATATGCTTTTCGAATTTTCCTGCTATTAAATTTCTGTGAGCTCAGTTTTTAAATTATTTTAACTTCAGTTTTAACTCTAAAAAAATTACATTTTTTTTTTACTTTTTATTATTATTTTTGCAATACCGGAAATGTTATTTATCACAGTGTTTGTTTGCATGTATAGCTATCAAAAATTTGATAAAATGTATTTTTTTCTTACTATTTATTCTAAGTTGGTCTCATTCTTCCAATACGGAAACAACTTAAAAATGATGAAAATATAAAATTGAAATGTAATTAGAATCTAAACACTAAAAACACGTGATCATTTTACTTGTGACAAAGGATAATCAATTTTTTTTTGTTAAATGTATAACACATGTAAGTTAGAAATTAATATGACTATAAAATAATTAGCACCCGCTTCTGTAATGAAAATAAAAAAATCGGAATCTGATGGAATAATAGAAAACAAAGAATAAAATATAGTTGATTTTGTTAGTGATGATTGGTTTTAAGAAGAAACAATTAGCGTAATGTCAGTCACCATTAACATTAAACAGCTTTAGCTATGTATGATTTTTATAATTATATGAAATCATTTATAAAAATATATGCAATATTGAGGAGATAATTTTTTAATATCATCGTTTATATTACAATAAAAACACACCAATATCCCTTTATAATCCCCTTAAAATAATTTTACATACTTTTTTCTTGTTTTATAATTAAAATTATTTCTTAAATAAGCATATATATATTGCAGATGTAAAAGCAGAGTGCAATTTCGGTAGCAGTCAATCATTTTAATCTTCGACTATTCAATTTTGCATGGTAATTTTTTCATTGCGCCATAAATAAATTAATAATTGTTTATTACTATTAACCATTGAATGCGCTTATTCTAAATAATAATTTAAAAAAATACTTAGTTTCAAAACAACAAATTTTTGCTTTACTACAAAATTCTTCTTGCTTCTTCATATCAAAAATAATATGTTAGCAAGTATATTAATTTTAATTATTTAATGAAAGATTTTTAAAATGAGATTTCTTCTAAACCTATTTCACAGCGTAATCGTGGCTAGTCAATCTGAATTTTCTGAAATGATTCTTGGCTACTAACTGAATAACCTTAAATGTTAACCTCCTTTTCGTCAGATCTCTCTCAACCAGAAACAATTATTTTCAATAAGTAGAACAAAATCGTCTCTTCAGCATTTCATCGCGAATTTTCTGGTTAAATTGATACGTTAATACCCTCTATCCAGTTAGCAGAAGTTAAGGAAAGTGGCGTTCAGCTTATCCTGGTTTAACATGCTTGTGAAGCCAATCTCCTGAGTCTTATCCACTCTAGAGTTAGTCCCTGCGGTGTTTTACTAATCTTCCTCTATATATCATCATCAATCAACATAATTCTTGCAGGATCAGTAGTGATAATGGGTTCGGTCTGAAACTGTGCAGTGATTTGGGTTTGCTTGAAACTCTAGCACTTCATCAATATTGCGTGGTGGACACTGCGCTGCTGGATCTAAATTCTACCTTCGAAGAATCTGATGAGTGTTGTTCAATTAGGGATGCTTTAGAGTAGACAAGTATTATTCCTAATGAACGTATCCCTTCAATGCAATTGAGAATGGATAAATGACGTTCAGTTTGCTTTTACCCTATTAATGAGTTTTTAGAAATGTTGTTTTAGGCTATATCCTATTTAAAAGATATTTAACGTGAGTGTTAAGGATTTGACTGTTTATTTGAATTTGTATCTTCGACTGCTCACTTGAATTTGTATTTTTGATTCTTTGTCTGAAAATTCAATTTGTAACGACTGCAAAAACTATTGCTGATAGCAATAAAGACAATTATTTCATCACATGCACCTTTTGTTGAAACTGTAAAATCGTTACTTCATTTTCATTTCAGTCAATTATCAACCTTTTTTTTAAAATAATGAAACAATCCCCTGAAGCATATCATGTGTTGGAATCATTATATTGCTTCGTTTCAGTGACAAGAAAATAACATTTGTTTTTATTTTAAGAATGTTTTAACACAGACATTTCACTATTAATGAGCCGAAACCAAATAAAACAAAATGTTAGACAAATTTTCAAAAAATTGGATCATATTTCTAAGCATAAGATTTTGATTATTAAATGCATTTAATTATTAATAACATTTAAAGACTTTTGAAATTTAATGATATAGAGATTAAAGGAAAAGTTGTTTTTTAACTAACATTTTCCTGTGTCTTCACTTTCCTTCTCTTTTTAAGTACTTTGAAGTTTTACAATTACCTTTAACATCTGATACCTAATAAAGCAGTAATTGAAACAGGCCCTTCGCTTTCAAATAAATACAATAATTTAATTAATTGAGGGAATTTTTTTATTAAATAAGTGTCAAATTATTAATGAATGCTTTAATTCTAATTTCAAAATCAAAACAGAATTCCGCGACTGCTATTGTTTCAAAAGATAAAGTTTCAGAATGATTAAAAAATAAATAATAATTTTAATGAAGTTTTCCGAATAATACTATTCTTTCTTTCCTTTTATTAGAGAAATAATAAAAATTGGAAAATCATGTTCGTTCTTTTACATCGCAGGAGCGGAAATCATGGAAATTTTACATTTAACACAAAACTGGCGTATTCAATTAAATTCTTTTTTAAGCACATATATGGAAACAAATTCTAAATAAAATCTGGAAAAATCAAGTTTATAGTTACCCTTTCATCTTCAATTTTAATATTATTTCAAAAATAAATTAGAATTTTTTGAAAACCTTTCTTTTCTGCTTTATAGTTATGCAACTATTCCCTATATGCCAATTTCAATAATTTTAAATTATTTTCATTTCTGAAGAAATATGAGACATGTAAATTTAAATTAAAACATGGAATACTTTATTCAACAATTAATTCTTCATCTCGTGTTCTTCCTTTTCTCAGAATAGCATGTAAACTGAACTCTTTTTATTGTCAAAGTGAAATATTTTATTTACTTCAATATAGGAAAGTCTTTACATTGAAAAACGATTTCTGATATATTTGCTATTCCATAATAATTAAGAATTACCTCCTATATGTCTAGGTATCCAGGGTTTAATGAAATGACAAATGTCATGACAATAACGCAGGGAGTCGTAAAGATCAACACAGAACATATCACAACCCATCTTGCCGGAGATGCGTTCCGTCATCGGAATGGAGGCAGCTTGACCCCAAAAAATTACAATATCAACAAAAGAACACCCTTACTTATAACGTACTAATATATTCTCACTTAAAAAATTTATAGGAAAGCAGTGTTCTAATTGCCCTAAATAGCTATAAAATTTTAAGAAACTTTACAATTTTATTATTATTAAAATCCTTTCTGGTATACATTGAGACAAATATCAAATAATATAAAAAATATCGTAATTATTTCTTCATTGTAATTACATAAATATTTTAATGGATTCTAGAATTATGTTTATTTACCGACGAACTCTATTCTTTACCGAAATTGCCACTACTCCATTGCAGCATTATAGAGACCACATTAGGTAAATATAACTTCCATGAACTCTAGAAAATTTAAGAAATTAATGTATAATATGTCGAAAGATTCAAAGCACATTTTAATAATGAAATGATACTTGTTTGTAATGCTAAAAAATGGCATCCCGCATCAAGATTTCTCAGATATTTTTGCATTTTCTTATACTAATTATTAATGATGGAATAATCATTAATGATATGAACGAAGGTGGATAAAGTCAGAAATGGAATATTTTCATCCTGGGTGCAAAATGTCTTATGTTAAAAGTTCTACTTAGTTGTAATCCACTAGTGTACACCTCTTCATATCGTCAACGGATGTCAAATGGTAAATGCCAAAATCGAGATGGCTTTTAAAGTAAAATAAGAACTAAAGGGCTTTGAATTGCGATGACATGATTTGACTCAAGCCAATGATTCACATGCTTTAACTAATTAGATACTAACTTCACCACTGTAGTTAAGAAATAGTGAAGAAACGTCTGATAGAAGGTGCCAATCGCAGGTATGAGTCATGACAGAGAAAACGTTAATAGAAATTGGCGATTAGCCATTCACTAGCGATATGAAGTACCATTTAGAAGATTTAGGCAAAGTGGTATTTTTGATATATGGTTTCTTGTAATTTCAGTGCAAATATTTATGACTGCATACAACAAATATAAGTGAAAATATTTTTCTGATGTTCCCTTTTTATTTTATTGGCTTTATATACATCTGATGACAGAAAAAAAACCGTAAATATCACACCATCTAATTTAGCAAATATCTCCTTTCTGGAAAGCGACTTTCATTATTTTTTTCTGCATAACAAACCTTTCATGCTCATATGCTCATATTTTTGCTGTTTGTCATTTGCTGCTTAACTAATTCATGTCTTTTGAAGCAGTGTACTTGTTTTTACATTTTTTATTGCATGGATATTTAACAAATCTTTACTTTTTTAGTCATTAAGTTTTCTACAGTCATTAAGACTATAAATCCTTAAATTCCTTTCGATTAAAGAATAGCATGCAATGTACACTGGTAATGTTTGCACCACAAAAGATAAATAATTTTATTGCAACTTAATTATTCAATACAATTTTGTTAATAATAAAAGTAAGCGATTTTTTGAATGGCATTATTTTTTTTTAATTCTATTCATTTTTGTTATTGTAAATACTTTTTGAAAAAAGTTTGCGAACGTTTTCTGAAATTTAATGAATATATTCTATAACATAAACATATTGCACAATGAACGATGTTCTGCATTATTTTACTAAACGCATTGTAGAGCATGAGATTTATGAACTACAAAAAGTAAGTTAATGGCCGAATTTCTTGAAAAATTAATCTATTATTTCATCATATTTACAGAAAGACAATCTTAGAGATTTTGTTTCATTATTAGCCTCATTTTGTTTTATATTAATATATAAAAGATTTTACGAAGATTAAAACATTGCATGTGAAAAGGATATTTTTATTTATTGAAGTAAAAATATCTTACACCATAAAAGGAAAGATAACAGTAATCATTTGTTTTAAGCTATTTTAGTTTTTCTCAGTGCGTTATGTTGTCAAAAGTATGCGAACACTGTCTCTGAAACGAAACAAAAGCATTTATTATCTGAAATCAATACATCGCCAGCCCACCTTTAGCTGTAATGACTGTAGCTACTTCTTTTAGACATGCCTTCCACCAAATTCCGATATGTCTCAACCAAAATAAATCACCATTTCGCTTTCATAGGTGATGCAAAAACTAAATAAAAAAACTTTGAAGATAGACAGATCTAGACATGAAATGATTGTTCGAATATGCTCTATAGAAGTGTTTTATGAACAAAAAGAAAATTAGTATATGTACCACCCTTGCAGTGGGTGTACTTCCTATATTCTCCAGTTTCAAGTTTTAAAATCATTAAATTTAATTTTTCATATTGTGTATGTAAATTCTATAGTAAAATTAGATGCCAAGATTTTACCATGTGTTAAATACATTTATGAATGTTTGAATGATATTTACGAAAAATTACTTTGACCTGAAAATTTTCATTCTTTATGATTTATGATTCCGCCATATTTTCTTGTCATAGATTTTATTATGGCAAATTATTATGCATAATTGATTTTTAAAAAAACCCTAACTGAAGAATTTGTAGCGTTTTTTCTTTTAAAAAATGCAAATAACTCTAAAATTTGCTAATAAAGCAAAAAAGTAAAACTTTCCTTGTTCCTGAACTGTATAGATATTCTAAGTTGATTAATTGTTTTAAATTTGAAGTTATATCATATTTTTAATATTTAGAAATTTGAATATAGCATGTAAATGCTTATAGCATAAAGTTGAGTATTACCGAGAGGCGTTTATTTTTAGCCATAAAAATTTGTTGATCATATTTATCAAAACTAATTATAACTAATTTATCAAAACTATTTATAACTAATTATATAATATTATTTAAAATCAAAATTGAAGAATACCTTTATACGAATCAGAATTTTAGTTAATTCTTAAACAAAAAAGATATCCTAATCTAAGTAAAAAATGTAAATTGGTTGTTTCGCAAACAGAATATTTCATAATCATCTTCAATTCCTTTAATAAAAGAGACCCCACAGCTTCATATGTTACTTTCTCTGAAAATAATCCTTAAAATGCTTGTTCATAGCAAATAAGTTGATATTAATTCTGTATGCTTAGTTAATATATTTATAAATAATATAAATACACCACAAATTACCGCTTATGATATACAAAAAGCTTTCTTCTGTAGGATACTAGTTTAATTTTATTTATAATTTGCAATTCCAAACGCAGTTCAATTCCCTGCAAAAACGTGACGACCCGAATTTGTCAGGATTTCCTTAAAAAGTTAAGTTCTCCAAAATTAAATAATCTTATTTTTCTGATAAAAGTAATAGAGACAGAAGCATTAAAAAATGAACCTGAAAAAGAAATGAGATTTTTCCTTTTCAATCTCACCATTTTATTGTTTTTTGCCCGTAGCTGAATAAAGATCTATATAACTTCTTTGATTTTTCTTTACGACGTAACGTAAATAAAAATATTTTTCATTACTTTTTTTTAAACTTTTTCTATCATTTACTTAAAGCCCATCAAAACCTTAAATCCTCCCTCAGACGTTGGAGAGTAAAAATGTAATCTTAGAAAGAAAAACACTAACAAAAAGATAGCTATACACACACACACAGTCAGGTACAAACAACGTATTCCAATCTTCAACAATGGACGAAAAAAGGGATCGTAAGATATTTAAATGTGTGATGGTGCTCCCCCTTCTTCCAACTTTACAGCTCATTTGTTCGTTTTCGAAGCCTATTACATGCATATTGTACCAGAAAATCCCACCCACTTTGACTGTACACAACTATTTTCCCATTTTCTCGGCTGACGCATTTTTTTCTGTGCTTTTTCTCTCTCACAGCATAAAGCTATTTCATGTGTTTCTTTTTCGAGGCAAAAACATTTTTGTTGCCTATGTACAAATTTCTCTTCTATGCATAAGCACATAAAAAAACAACGCTTGAAAAAGAGAAATTTGCACAAGCTTTAAATAACGATAACCTGGGTTGACTGATTTTGGTGCTTTTTACGCATTAAATGAAATAAAATAAGTTCCTCTAATTCGAATTTGATGACGGGCTCGTATGCTTCAAAATTTACCATGCGGGCCTAGCTGTATTTAGAGTACTTTATGCCTTTCAGTAGACCCTCTACCCTTCCCACCTCTTGTTACATTATTTTAAAATTGCTCGGTAGAAAAAATAAACTTTTGGGTATTTTTTATCGGCCAAGAAGTATTGTGTTGATAAATTACGAGGCGTAAAGTTTATAATCTAATGATGGATAATTGCAAAACAGGAGGTTCCGAAACGTGATTTTTTTTTCTTTGCTGTTTTTGTTTTCTGACTTTTTTTATTTAGTTTCTTTTAAGACAATGCAAATAAAGAGAAATTAATGCAGCAGATATGAATAAAAAAGTCTTGATGTGTGAGAAAAAAAAAAGAAATTTATTTTGTTACAAAGTGATTTTTATGACTTATGTTTCTGCTAAAATTTTAACTTTCAGGAACATAGAAAAAGAGTATCTTATTTATTTGTTTGCTATTTTTTCTTGATAATTTTTTTTCTGAGAAAGCTTCTTTTACAGACTTGCACATGTTTTTCATCCTTAACGACTTTAGTTAAAAAAATTTGCAAAATATGTCGCATGGCGGAGCTTTAAGCATGCTGTTTCATCTTAAGAAAAATGAATGACTTAAATGTTTGTTAAAGTGCTTAAATTATTATACATTTAAAGGCAGGCTCTTCAAATTCAAAACCAAAAAAAAAACAGTTTTAAATAGTTCATATGTAAGTGATCACATATTTAAAAAAGTAATTTAACTTCACACAGCCTTGTGAGATTTTTCTTGATTTTTTTTAGAAGCCCTTTCATACACTAACTAAGAATTAGATTCAATTTTAGAGATCCTCTTTGTATAAATATAAATTATTACAACTAATTCAGATTATTCTGGCTCCTTTCTGTTATTCTTATATATTGCATATTTTAGTCTTTTAAAATGCTTCATATATTTTATTAACGTATATATTAATAGTGCATAGTTAAGCTGCAAATACAATATCTCAATCTGAATTTATTCTTAAAATCGTTTTACAGAATATAGCAAAACAAATTAATATTAAGACACATTATCTTTTCTGCAATCAATAATTTTGATTTTTCTAAGTATAATTTACAAATAAAGTAAATATTTCTTTATAAAAGAGAAAATAAACAACAAGAACAATATACAAACAATCTCAAACACTAAATTACAGGATTCTTAACATTTGAGATGATTTGTCCTATACTTTAACTAAAGGAATCTTTCCTTCTAAAAAGATTTTTTTTAAATCCTTAGAATCATTTATTCATATATTTATAATTATTTATTAAATTTAACTGATACAGTTGTTGAATTTCATCTTTTAATATTATATTATATATAAACTAAAGATGGTTTTATTTATATATAAAACCATCTTTTTATTTAAAAAAAAAAGTAGCATAAACTTAACTACAAATTCTATCGAATTAAGTGTTAAAATCTGAAAATCAGAACTTTATAAGACTACTATAAGATTCCATATTTTCAAGATTAAAATTCTTAACTGTATTTCAGTGAGTAAATGTGGTATATTATTTAAAATATTAAGCTTTAATGCATTATTTATTACTGTACAATGTCTTACTATTTAGAAATATTAAAAATATTTATAAAAATGACATTTGTGTTCAGTTAAATATTCTCTGAAAACTTTTTAAAAAGACGACTTCTTTATAAGTATATTTTCTAACACGCTTTCTTAAAAAAATTTTCCATACCGATTATTTCCCTACAAAAAACCACCAGAGAACCACAAAGAAGTGTATAAGAAATTGCCGTATAAGTAAACAAATCCTCGCTTCCCTAATGAGTATAGTAATAGTATGGAATGAGTTTACTCTGATGACAGAACATACCTCTTATTACGAGGTTCGTCCCAAATTAGCCCTAGTGTTGCTTTAAAATGGGACGTAAATGTAACTAAACACTCTTGAGGGAATTGAAGAGGGATAATGATTAGTTATGGCTATTATAACTCCAATCATAGCTTCCAAATACCTTTATAACGACGATGATTCATCTTCTTCTCTAATTCAGGCAGGGTGTAGTAAACCTTTCATGATATTTTACTATAAAAATAAAGGAAGTTAGGTTAAAAACTCAACAAATAATTTTTTCGATTGCAAAGCAACTGAAATAGTTTAAATAATGTGCATTTTAATGTATATAATGTTATTTGTTTCATACAGATAATTAGATCAAGAAAATTAGAGCATCATACTAGAGTTAATACATCAGCTCAAATATGCATGACACTAATCATGCATATTTTCTTTCTTTTCAGTCAGAAAGGTGATAATAAGTTCTACTTCCTCCTTCCATCATACGAAAATATACACAGTCTAAATAAAAGAAATATGTGTCAAAGAAAAAAAAAATGTTCTGCTAACACTTACTGATTTCGTTGGTTAGTTGATGTATCTAATACACTTGTGTTCTTTCTCGTTGGGTAATAAATTATGTGCATGACATGGATGTCGCTTCATCCATCATCAATCGCCTTAGAACCTATGTACTTTTAACAGTCCTTCAAAATCATCTCCAGGCCTCATCAACCATATATTTTTCTATTTGTGCATGGTTAGCGGGGAAGTTGCGATTAATCTAAAAACTATGCGTAAAAGTGCATATTCAGCAGTTAAAACAAAATGTATTTTGCAAAAAAAAAATAGTTTAAAAATATGATAGGATTTAGAGAAAAACCTTAATTAATTTCTGCTCTTGTTTGAAACATTTTAATTGCATATTGCAGATTTGTTGCTACGTATTATATATTTTTAGATACAAACAATAGAAGTGCATTGTATCAAAATAGTTTCAAAAAATAAATTAAAATTTAAGCTATATTTTTCAAATAAAAAGGTATATAATTAGTTTACACAGCTAATATACATGGAAATTCAAAATACCATACTTAAAACCTGAATTTCAGCAAAAATAATAGTAAAATTTCAAAAAAATACACTAACTTTGCTTATAATCTTTATGAGAGACTTTTCTAAAATATAACAAATGACAGGTACATTTCTAAAATATACATCTGATAAAATAACAAAATGCGTAGTTCAAAATAAAATACATCATCTGAAGTTAAATAATAAAAATAGAATTTCTTTCATTTTTATTAGTAGATCATAATTAAAAAAAAATGTTCAAAAATCTAGAAGTCAAAGCAAAAACCGTAAAAATATGAGGTGTTGATATAAATTTCCTAAATTAATATGATCTATAATTACGTGTGCAATATATTTTAATCTTGTATAAATAATAAAGAATTTTCCTCCTTTTGATATTATGATTTAATTTCCCTTACACATTTATAAAAAAAAATTGTACAATTTTGTGCATTAATATAAACGTGCTTCCTCAAACATTTTAAGGTAGAATTTAAAATGTTTCTTGTCTTCTATCCATTTAGTCATTAACATATTTCATAATTCATGGTTCGATATATTCGTTTAACATTTAATTTAGGGTTTACTGAATTCAGTTTTTTTCTTCTTTTTTTCAAATTTGTAACCAGATGTTAAGTCTTATCTATTAATGAAATCTTACATTGTTACTTTGCAAATTAGGGATATTCAAGGAAGTACAAAATATACACATTGATTCTTTTATATATATATGATAAAAAAAATTCTGCGTAATTTCCTTTTTCAGCTCAGGTGTCGAGTATCCATCTGACCATGACATAAAATTATAAGCTCCGTCCCAAATTTACCCTATTATTACTATATAACGTGACTTTAGTATAATTAACCTAATTTTTTTTCCTAATGGAGACTAGGGAACGAAATGCCTAAAGCCTATTATGTTTAACAATTTAAGAATAAATTCATTATATCTATGGTGGTAGGTGGAGATTGATTTTTTTGTTTAAATTATTCATTTCTTTTTCTCAAATTTGAATAAAACTTCAATAAATAACAGTTCTAATCTATATAAAAATTAATGAGCAGGTGGCAGTTTTTATTTGAAAAATAACAGACTTTTCGCTCTGAGTACGTTAGCGCTGGTTGTAATTTCCAAATTTTAATAGATATACAACAGAAGACAACATACTCGAAAAAAATATATTTCATCGATTCGGTGATTCTAAATAATTAAATTATAATTAATTAAGTTTAAAACAGAACAAATCACCCATTAAAATAATTTTACATTAAAAACTCTTTGTAAAAAAACTATTCCATACTACGGTATTTATTTAAATAAAAAATGAAGAGCATATGATCAGGTTTATATAAAAATAATGAGCAACTTCTTTACTTCTTTTATGTTTTATTACTGAAAACTTGAGACTTGTTTCATTTTTCTAAATAATTATATATTTGAAACTTGAAGAAACAAGCCCACCAAACAAATTCTTCAATAAACACGGTTTATCGAGGAATGAGAGACTTATTTACTTAAAATTCAAAATACGAAGCCATGTTTGCTGTAAATGAAGTGATGCATTATTTTTTTTCTTCACTTAAGTCTTATTATTTTACCAGATTAAATTTTACGCAGATGTTCTACGAGTAGCATTTCTACTTCTTACTCTATCCTTTACTGATTCTTCTATTTGCATTTGTTTGATTTTTCTTCCTTCCGGGGCTTTCTTCTTCTTCTTTTTCCTTTCTGCTTTCAAAATATTCTTTTTTTAAGTTATTTTTTTGTGTCCTCTACGACTGCTTTTTTTACACGTATTCTTCTCTGTCTTACATATATACGCTTTATCTTACTGCTTGTTGTAACTTCCAATGGACGAACACGATGTTCGTGTGTGATTTTTTTTATTCCCTATTCCCCCTTTATTTTTTTAACAATTCTTTCCCCTCGCCGAGTCATAATCTTCGTAGATCATTTTGCAGCCATCTTCCCTAGATCGTTAGTTGCATGACCCCAGGCGGCATTCCGAGACCTTTTCTATGTTTGCAATTACAAACTAAACGCAAAGGGAGGAATAACAAAAAAATGAGCGCAAAAAATGAATAAACGAGCACACATATAAATAAAAGAAAAGACGGGTTTCGAGGGGGGGGGGAGAATGCGACTGATAAAAATATCGGGAAAAACATATCGATAGTAAAGAACCATTCTTTTACTTTTTTTGTAACCTCTCTTGCATTACCCTTCCCTTTGCTTGACATCACTCTGCCTGGGGAACTAAGTATTTAGTAGAACTTGTAAAACCCCGCTCCCATTACTAAAAAAGTCATTTTCTTTTTTAAGAATTCTGACAATCGACGGGAGAGTCGGGAAATTAAAATTAAAAGCAGGGTTGAAGGTAGAGAAACTGAAAATAAACGCCTGTGGATAAAAGAGCTCCCCGCCGAGATGTTGTAAACTTACAAAGACCTCATACTTTTCGCAATCTGACAATTTCATTTCCTTTTTACTGGAATTGGACTTCAGAATTTTCAATGCTATCTTTCATTCTCTTCTCGAAAGTCTGGCTGTTTGTGACACATTTTGCTCCCATCTTTTGAAATTCATCAACTGTCACATAATGAAGAAAAGACGGAAGAGCAATTTAGCACAAACCGCACAGTAAGAGCGCCATTGTAGTGAGTCATAGAAATCGACAAATGCAGGTGCAATCGAACTGATCTTTTATTATGCAGCTGTCTGAAAAAGTGTTGCCCTTTGAAAATAGTGTTCTCAATAAAATAGCACAAGACTGATTAGCATATTATTCCAATCGAAGTAATATTTTTAAAACATGCAAGATCAATTTAATTTCTGCAAAGTAAAAGTAAAGGCGTATATATGGAAGAGTCTTATGAATGCACTGCCTAAAAAACACTTACGTATTTTTGGTAGTTTAGTTTGCGAAATCAGTTGTTTTTATTTAATTTAACTTGTGATTTTGGTGAGAAAAATTACCCTTGAAATTCATTATCATCTGATAATGATGGAATAAATCTAATTTGAAGATCTGATAATGATGATAGAGAACAAATGGATGCAAGTGGTTTTGCAAATTGCAGAATTATTTCACTAATTCATGGCATCGTGTTAAATATAGACTTTATTGAAGAAATGCAGTAATAAAATATTGTTTATTCTTTTGCAGAAGTCGCGCCCTTAATCCTTTATTAATTTTATCAAGCAATGTTTAATAATTTCAGTGAAGCTCAAATTTTTTTTAGATTATAAATTAATATAATTAGAATAACATATGAGTGCATTTTAATTGTTTATTCTACATACTCTTTGATTAATCGTTATTGATTGTTATTTAATTTTTTACTCAATTTTTCCTGTATACAAATAAAGAAAATGCAGCCCTAAAAATTGGCTATTTGAATTTCAAGGAAAATGCAATTCCAAATCTTAGTTTATTTCAATTGTTTCTCCTTTAAAAATAGAAATTCAGAAAAATGAAAATATCTCACATTACTAATGGTAAATGTATAATCAGCTGTATTAAAACAAAATCCATCTTTGCTCTAAAATTAACTTACAGTAATACACTGACATAGAAAATGATATTAGGATAGTGCTCCGTTATTTGATTATGTTTAAATTATAAAATGTAAAAAAAGTACAATCAGATATAAATTGTGAATTTAACATAAATTGGACTAAGAGAATGTTCAAATACCGCTTAAAATTTCTGTAGGGAAGGCTAATTTCTTCTTCTGTAGTATTCAGTCTGAAATCTTTTCTTTCTTATTTTAATATAATCCTTATATATGTGATGAAATGTTAGTAAAATTTAATCGTCCTATTTAGAACAAATTCTGTTTATCTAAAGATTTCAAATAAAATGTTTTGGAATAAGAATGAATGAGTTATAATAATGCATTCTGAATCCTTTAAGTCATCAGAAGAAATTTTCACAAAATGTATACAAATAAGTATTTTATCCTTCTTATAGTAAATACAGGGAATGTTTGGCGTTCTTTATTCTTTATAGTGATAGTTACATATGCATTCTAATAAATATATAATAAAAGCTGAGCCAAATTTTTCTAAACTCAAATTCACATCACATTTATTTATTGAAAAGTTATAACATAACAACAATTGATTTATTTAAAGCCTTTTTTGAAATTTAAATTGTATGCTTTAGTCTAATTTAAAGCTTGAAATAATTTTTTCCGAATAGATATAAAGCTATTTAAATTCTAGAATAGTTTTAAATGTATTGCTGTTATTATATTCATTGATGCGCATAAAAATGCTCGAATGAGAGTTAAACTAATGCAAGTAACAGAAAGAGAATGCATAATATAAAGGAAAGACGCATTTTCATACACTTGTTTGAACTGCAGAAGCAGTTTGTTTCTCTAAGAATAAACAGGATTTGAAATGAATGCATATTTCAAAAGATCATACAGAATTTTCATGCACTTATTTGACTACATTCTCATAACTCTCGAATAAATAAAAGATTTATTTTATTAGTCATTGCAACTGCAGAACTGAAGATGAAAGGAATGATCCTTCCATGTAAAATGATCGAGACTTTTCTGCTTTAATTTCCATAAACCCGTGACAAATTGTAACAATTCCTTTTCAGTGTATTGAAATAAGTTAAGTGAAACATCCTTCAAAAATGAATTTTGGACAAATTTCATTTTGAACAAAAAAATTGGAAAGTTTTCTTCCAACCTCATGTTTGGAAAAAGCTTTAATCAAAAGGTTTGAGCATTTCGGTTATTTGTAAGAGAATTGTGGAACGTATGAAAGATGCATTCCATAAAAATGTCAGTTTTGGAAATGACCAATGGAAGATTGAAAAATTGATTGACTAAATGAATTTCGTTGCGTGAGAGATATAGAAAACTCGATAATACAACTCAAAAGTACATAGAGCTTCAATGATAGCATTAATAACTTCGAATTCTTTAAAACTTGACGTCTGGCATAAATCATTATAGAAATGGGCCACTCACAATGTTTTGAATTATATACATGTCGCAACAAATGCAACAGAATTCTTAACGTCTTTATAGTGAAAATCTGACGTTTTTTTATTATTATAATTTATAATTCCAAAAAAAAATGTTTTAGCAGCTTTTATGTTAGATTTTGACGTATAATATTTTCAGCTCATATTTTAAGAATATAATGGCTGAATTAACAACAGAACAGAATCATGA
This sequence comes from Argiope aurantia, assembly GCA_026543865.1. NCBI lineage: Eukaryota > Metazoa > Arthropoda > Arachnida > Araneae > Araneidae > Argiope > Argiope aurantia. The sequence continues at coordinate 278,206 of JAPMOR010081895.1, forward strand.
TGTCATCATGTAGCATATGCCGCATTTAAAATAAATCTAGTAAAAATCCATTTCTATAGTCATTAATTTGACGATTATCTGTAATTACTTGGTTTCATATGTTAAAAGGAAATTTGTAGAGATAAGTAAATAATGAATGAAATGAGTTAGGTCAGCAAAAGTTGCTACCCAATCAAAATGTAAATTTATGATTTATGAAAATGTATGATTGAACTTTAGAGAAAGATTCATAAAGATCTCGCTTAAATGATATAAAGTAATGTGCGTAAAATTATTTTTTATATAAACGCATAAAGAAAGCATATTAAACTGTTATTGGTATAGATATTTAGAGAGCGTTTATTTAATACTTAGCCATCTAAGATTGTTTAATTCTATATCATTTTATCTTGGGTAAAAAATAATGTATATATCCATATAGGATAATGTTTATTTTACATAAATATTCTTTGATTCAAACGTTTAGGTAAAGATTATCATACGGCAATATATATGAGAATTGTTTATTTTTTCATAAAAAAATAATAATTTTATGGAGGCTTCTACGCACCTGTTATTATTCTCCAATTATTATCAAATTTTACTAATGAAATTAAATCACCTATATTAAATAGTTAAAAGATGTAAAATTAAAGTAAAAATTAATTTCTGATCAAAATTTGTTGCTTATATTTCAGCATTTTTGGAGGATAATTTGATAATAATCATTTAAAAACATTCCGCGCTCAAACAGTCCATCAGAAAATTTGCATATATAGGTAAAATAACTTTCTAGGATGATATGGTACGTTGAAAATCTCTTGTCAAAAAATGTATGAATAATTCTCTAAAACGAAAGTACACAGAAACATATAAATCTTCTCTAAAGTAAAAAAAAAAAATCATTAGCTTAAGTGCATAATATTGAATTTGTACTATAAATACTGTAGGAAATTTATATATACATTTCAATGTTAATTGTGATGTTGATTTTCTACTTTGTCATATTAATGATTTAAAAAATTATGTACTTCAAATATTAAAGCAAAAATGATTTTTCAATCAATCCGGCTTTATCATACGGAAAATTTACAGTTATTTTAAGCCTTAAAAGAAATATATTCAAATATACATTTAACTTCCTTAAAATGGTTTTGTTGATGTAACATACATAAAAAAAAGAAAAAGTGTTGATTTTATTCTGATTTAACATTTGAAAGCTATTTTCATGATAGAAATACATTGCATATGGTATAACAGATGCAAAAGTAGATCGAAAGATTGAAGAAATATTTTTGCATTGAAAATAATGGGAAAAGATTGATTTTGCCTCAAGTTCATTTTTAAACATTTTTTTTTCTAGAAATGCTATACACTAGTCTCAATAACTATAAAGATTTAAACAAAACAGTTATTAGATAAATTGTAATTAGAAAGCTTTGAATATGATTTAATCGATGCAAAAGTTTGTTATTCTACTTTTAAAGTAGGCATTGACATCAAGAGACATTATAAAAATAATTGCAATGAAGTTTAAAGAAAGTTTGTTTATTTTGAAATATTTTTTCACAAATATATATATATATAATATATATATATATATATATACACACACATTTGGGTTCCCACAAAGCTTAATTTTTTCATACCAATATCGATATATTCAGTTGTTTGGTTAAAAATCAGTTTTCGGTATCAATTTTAATAGTATTGTTTAATTAAACGCAAGTTTTTAAATATTTTACATAAATGTCCAATAATTCTACCGTTAGTTACAAGTTAGATAATTAAAAATTGAAATATGAAAATGAAAATTTCGCTTTGATCTTTTAACTACCAGAAAAAAAATTATCAATATTCTTCAGACTGGTCAACAATAGATTTGATATTTAAGAATCAAGAAAAAAATGCTTCATTCCTAGCAAAGTCACTGGAGTATTCTAACATCTTTGATCGAATCACTGATAAATACAGTATGAGTCCGTTTGTAAAACGAGAGCGAAATGATGGGCAGTCCACTGGTGTCTCAGGCAGAAGATTGTATAAAATTGTCAAGATAAAAAGAAAATCCGTCCATCCTGCCACATTAATGTCAAAGAAAATAGCGGAAAAAAGGCGACAATTTTCTAAATAAATGTCACGTCTTATTCCCTTGCTAGCAGTTATCAGGTTCAGAGAGTCCATTCACAAAACTTGGCTCACTAAAGATATCTCATGGCCCTTTTTTTATTGTAACTACTTTTTATTATCATTATTAAGTGTTTCTCTTTTCCGAATATCGTAGAAAAGGCGAAGTTTCTTTCTTTTTTTTGTCTCTTTACTTTTAAGTTTCTTTGGTTGATGCTTTAGTTGTACTGGACTATTGGCAAAAAGTAAGAGAGACGTTAGAAGTCCGTATCTAAGATGCTCTGGAGTCATTATATAGGTCTAAAGAACACTCATAGAGTTTATAATGTTTTATTCAAATACTCTTGAATTGATGAGTAAATAATTTTCTTTCGCTATAACCAATGAAACTATATGTTTTTTATACTTCATTCATTTTCCTTCCAGAACTTTTACACACCCTGTATAAAATTACTGACTTAAAGAAGTTTATTTTTATTAGTGAAGACAAATTTTTATGTAAATTTATATCAATTATGGCTTGAGCTCATCCGAATTTTCTTTTCTGATATTTAAACTTTAAATCCAATCAAATTTTATGCCTTTTTATACTTAATTCACATTTCTTTCCAAACAAAAATTTAATACAAAATGTAGGAAGTTGCTTATTAAAGAGATATTATTCATTTTTTTATTTGAGAGTATTTATTTATTTTAAATTTATATTAGTTAAAGAAAGAACTCATTTGAATTCTGTCTTATAATTTTGAGCTCCTTCCAACTAAAATTTCTGTCAACTAATTTCATACAGTATATGACGAATATAGTATGACTAATCCAATAACAGGCCAGGAATTTTTTACACCGTTTGCATGTGTATCACTTATTTTATACGCTACTCTTTTTAAACACTTAGATTAGTTATTTTTAGTTAATTGAGAGTTTACATTAATTACACATGATAAAATTACAAGTATATATTAGCAATGCTTATGTTCTTGCAAAAATTTCATTTTAAATCTTATTCATTAACAATTGTCATGAATTAATATTTAATTACCATTTTTATTACAAATTTTATGTGCATATAGTTCATACTTCAGTTCCTCATTAGAAATGCTATCACCAACTTAAAATAATGTCTTATTTTGAAGTTACTGATATTTAATTCCAAAGCGTCTACTCGAAAGTAATAATGAAATAATAATTAAAACAAAAATTAAAATTAACACAAAAGAATCGTATACTCTATTTTAACAAAAAACATCCATGTTTCAATTTTCTAAACTTTACAAAACAAAGAATAAACTCATTTTAATTCGTTGCATAATTAGGAAAGAAAGTCGTTACTTTGGCATGAAAATGAGATCAAACAAACTATAAATTGAGATATATTTCTTCTTCAGGGATGACATACAGTATGATTAAGATATATTTATGTGATGAAGATGCTAATTATTATTCATAATTCTGGAAACAATGCTTTTCTTTATTAGTAGTTCTGTATATGATATTGTATCAAAAGTTCCGCATAATTCTAATTAATTCATTTATAATGATAATATTTAATTCGTTTTTTGCATTTATAGTTATTGTGAAAACTATAAATGCATTAAGAAAATGCTTATTTAATTATTGAAACACAGAGAAAAATAATTAAAGGTAATAAAATCGAAACTAATAAACATCTTAAGGATAATATTTATATAATATTAGAATTTTTAAATTTTAATATTATTAATTCTGCTTCTTTCCAATTTTAAATATTATTATTTATTCCAAAAAATTGTGAAATTCTTTTTATTAAGAAAGTGTGTGATACAAATCAATTTTAATTCTAAATAGGCAATGATTAACATACTTTTAAAAATTGTCTGCAATTTTAAAATAACTTTTTATTATTCTTTTAAATTTGCCAAAGCATGAAGATTCATTTCCAATACGTTAACATATTTCATGTACTTTGATTAATGTTTTTATTTTTAATTATTTATTTATTGAGTGACGTATTTCATATTTAATGAATTATTTACCTCAAAAAGTGTCAATTTTAAAATAATGTTACAGATTAACAAGTGAAAACTTTCTTACTAAAAAGAATTTTTAAATAAATAGCAGTTGCTTTGTTTTCCAAAATACTTGAATGCTGAGCTAATCTCATAAATTTCGTTACTATAATAAATTAAGAATATTATGATTAGTGTTTTCATTAATTAGAGATCTTATGTCATTATTTCTATAAACAGCATCTCTACACAAAAGAATTCCTCAAATCTCACAAAACACTTTCTAAAAGTTCTTATAAAAATATTAAAAAACAAGGCGATCTAGTTGGAGATAATTGGGTGAAATATTCTGATGAATCGAAATCTTTCATTGCATCCTGTATAATGCAAAATTTCTTTTATTGTTTTAAGTGATGCCAACACAGAGCATATTTGATAACATAAAACAATATCACCTGTCACTTCCAGACTACACATTTACATTTTTAATCCGTCTTTGGAAATACATCTGCTGGCACTTATAAAAATAAGACTGCCTTATTTTTACTCAACATTATGTCAAGAATCTTTAATAGGGATTTAATATTTCTATTTTGAAGATTAAAATATCTGCGCGTTGCCCTGTTATTCAATTATACTATTTTGTCGGATGTGTCAACTATGGAGATGGAAGTGTTTATTAAGATACTGATATATTGAAAAAAACGTAATTAAACAATTTTGAAGTTATGGAAATTGAAGCATTCTTGTTTTGTATTTACTGTTATTACGTGGATGTTTAAGTTAAATCCTTCAACGATTTGAATGATACGCTTTGTGAAAGGTAAAAAGAAGTTTTAATTTGTGCGATTTTCTTTTCAAAATAAGCCGTTAACAGTTAAGTAGAAGAAATGAAGGAAATTTTATAAATTAAAAATAAATAGAATCGCAGAAATTGGATCAAAGACTAATGACTTGTGCAGTGTTATTAATTCAAAAAACAATAAATCAACAATTAAAATCACTGAACTTATTCATAAATACATTATTTTACAGGTGAATAAGTAATTTTTTTATTTTTATTTCTAAAATCTTCCACATTTCAAGAAAACAAATTTTTCTAACGCCTTTGAAAAATACTTATTACTTTTGACATCGAAAGCTCTTTATTTAAGTTTATTTCTGAATAATTATTTAAAACTAATCAAGAACTGTGATTTTTTAATTCAGTAATTTGAATAATTTGCATATAAAATCAAAAATCTGGTAATCTTACTTATGCCAATAAGTTATACTTATGAATTATTTCAATTGATTATCATTTAAGCTGAGTCTTGCAAAATATTATAATTACATTTTAAATTTACAATAATTTATTTGAACGTGTAGGAAGAAGTACTTTTTTTCTGATAGATATTTTATGAAGTCACTTCTCATGTTTTCCTTGAAAATAAAGAAGGAAAATGTAAGGATAATCAAAAATACTCTTTGTGCAGATCTCTTAAATCCAAACATATGTATTGAATTTTGAGGTTTATAATATGTCGTTTATTTTGGTTACTCTAATAAAATCAATTTAATCAAGCCGTCACACTGTTTTTAATATCAAATAACCAAACATTTTCTTCAGTTGAAGCTACTTTTCAATAAATAACGCGGATTACAGCTTTGGTTATAGTATCTATCATTGTGATGGCAGTTTATTCAAACCTCGTAGTATTACACCATGATGAATTTTTCATTTACTGTAAATGTCAATTAGAAGATTGATTGATTTGTTAGATTTATGCCCAGTTTTAACGGCACGATATGGATTTTCAACGCCCAATAATTTAAAATGACTCCAAAAAATAATAACCTTCACTGAGGTAGCGAACAGCTGCATAATTGGAGATAAAAAAATCGTGAGAAATTTCTGTTTTTTCTTGCACTGTAAATCAATTTTATTTCAAACGGAATTATACTGTTTTTTAAGATCAGTAACCAGCACACTGTTTTGCACAATTTCGGAAGAAGAGATTTCAATTTATTCACAGAAACTAGATATTTTTGGACATAAACACAGGAAATGTATTTCCTGAATTTTAATCTTTTGAAAGATACATCGTCTTTTTCTAAAATACGTATTTTTGCCTTTCTTTACCGAAAATAATATTCCAATCAAATATATGGTCATTCATTAAAAAAGGAAGTAAATCAATTTATAAGAAGATTAGAAAAAAAAATTAAATTTCCCCGAAAAATGAAATCTTAACAGACTGCTTGCACAACATCTATGGCAGCCTATGTACAGAAGAAAAATTCGCTTCGCTCATAACATTTGTACAATAATTTTTATCTTTTTAATAAAGAAAATTTTTAGTTATATTCTTTTTGTTACGACCAACCTTTAAGAAACAAAATTATCAAATACTTTCTTTTGAGTCAACTTTGTTGAAGCACCTACATTAACATTAAAAATATACTTATTTCCATAAAACGCATTTATTCCTATTTTTAAGTTATTCAAATTCAATTTGTGTGGATTTTCAATTTAATGTCTTTTCAAAAGTATAAAAGTTTTGCAGCTATTTTAATACCAATTATTTAACCAAATGAATTTGATTTGTCTGTTTGTTTAACCAAGCTTGATTTCCTTAGTTATTTAACAAATCGAGAAATATTTTATTTCCACATATAAGGAGACAAATTTGAAGAAATTTTAATGTGATTCTAATAGAATCAGTGTTCTCTTTCAGTGCCTCACTTCACGAGTCATAGCTGTTAACCTAAGACGCCCTTTGCAATTTAACTTTCCGAGACATGTCTCAAAAGATGTCCTTCGGAAATTCTCGAATTCATTTCTTTCAAGTTACAATTAGTCTTTTTAATGAATTAAATTATCGCTTGAACTAGATTTTCAGAAGTTTAATAAATCCAAAGAGTAAAGCGAAGTAAAATGCTTCAATTAAAATTACTTAGCCAATTTCTATAATTATGTTCATGAAAGAGTTTCATTTCTGCTTTCTATAGCTTATAACGTTTAGCTCAAGATCGCAGAGTGCATCTTATACTTAATTCTATAAGATATTTGTTAGGAAGTTACCAAACACTTTGTTGTTGTTACGAATTAATTATGATGATTAATTACAATCGTTTCATGATCCTGGCGTCCACTTCCTAGAACAGAGTAATCACTCTTTGTGTTATTTTAAGAGCCGAACAGCGCCTAGCCAGATTAAGCGTAAACTTCAAACTCTAAGTTTAGGGATTTTGTAAATAAAGCTTTGTCTGAAATTATTTTACCCTGAGGATTATTTTTCGATTTTTGTTAGGGTTTAAAGAGGTTGGCCAGTTTGTATCTTGGACGCAGAGGTTGTATCTTCCTTTGAGTTTTAATTAATGATTAATATTTATTGTTTCCATTATAATATATTTTCTAAAGCATTGTGATCAAAAATTAATATCTTTATTATGATTAAAATTTCCGAATCTTTAGCATTGTAATAATTCTACAGGGATTAATGAGAAGTTGATGGACCGTTTCTACAAATGATGTTTAAGGAAAGTGGGTAATTTAGAAATTCCGAATTTCTAACCTAATTTCTGTGTTGTTCAACTAAATTAATGATCTAAATGTAAATTTAAAATACTATCAAAAACACAAAATCCGTCAGTGATCTAAAACAGATTTTTTCCTTAGAACCAAGTGCATTATAAAACAAATCCAGGGAACATCATTCATGGAAGCATTTGGTAAAGTCAAGTTGAACATGATTTTGCTTGCATAATGATACTTAAATTGATTCAAGTACCGGCTAAACGTGAGGCTTAACAATTTTGAACTACTGATAATTCCATAAGTACAATTCAAACGTTTTCTCCTAAACACTTTTATTTAAAGAAAAGCAATTACCGTTTAACTTTTGTTGCTTTTTGAATTTCGAAGAATTCCTGATTGATGCGGATTTATATTGATAAAAAACAAGTTTTAATCTAAAATAAAGTTGTTTACTAAATTCAGCATCAAGAATGTGACATTGCCAATTTTCCGAATATATGAATCAAACAGTTTCCTGTTTGAAAAATAATTTCCATCTTTCCTGATGACTTTTTTTTTTTTGCTTGAAAGGAAAAAAAAAATTGTTTTTCTCTCCTGTGAGCTGTTATTTATTTTCACTAAAAATATTTTTCAAACCATAATTTAAAATTGGGTCCTTTTTTCCTTTTAAAATTTTTCTGCAGCAATTCCAAAAAACTTAAAA
>JAPMOR010081895.1:286919-363351 GCA_026543865.1 Argiope aurantia
TATATATCAATCTATTTATAGGAATGAAGATATAGTAATTTGAAATTTCAATGTATAGAGAATTAGTTTTTTACATGACTATTTAAATAATACATGGCTATTTAAATAATACATTAACTCTCATAAAGTTTTCAGCAATTTCAGTGTATTAATTCCAAAATTTTTGTGATGATTATATTCACTTTAAACGACGCAATACTCTTATATAGAAATTTTATATTACTTTCAATTATCATAGAGGTAAAGTTAAAATAATATTTATTACTTTTAGTAGGATTTAATCAGAAAATCATCTTACAAGAAATAACTCAGATTTCTGCATAAATAATTATAGCCATGAATTATTTTGCAACTACTTACTTTCATTTAACTTGATAAGTTTCATATTTATTAAGATGAAATTTCGTCATCGCTTTAACACTTACTTCCTGTTATGTTGAAATTTGAAAACTTATGTACTTCCACCTGCTCAAATATAATACGGTTTTGAAATATTTTCAAAAATTATCTATCAGTTAATCGACAAATTTAATTAAATATTGATTCAATACAATGAGTGTGATCTGCTGGGCAATTAGTAAAAAGAATGGTGATAAGATTTCATAACGTTTATTATATTGAATTATAAAAAATTTAATATTTTTAAGGAGGAAAAAAATCTAAAACCATGCTTTAACTAGAATAATAAGAAGTGTGAATGTCACAGCGGAATCCTAAAAGCCTGAGAATGTATACACAATGCTATAAAAATTACATTGCAATAAATGTTATAAGAAAGTTTCTAAACATCCATTATAAATGAAAATATATCATAAATGGGATTAAAATTCCAATTAATTTAGAATGCATCTGACAGTACTTTATTGTTTTTATTATAAGATTTTCGAAAATAAACTTTATTTTTTATTTTTAATACATTAATAAAGGTGCATTTCTGAAAAACCTTTTAACTTAGATCATTCCGACATAAAGATTACAATTTAGTTTTTAGTAGCACTGTCATCCTTTTCATGCGATTTCATTTATTTATTTATGTATAGAGATAAGCACATCTATAAAAAAGTGGCCACCGAAACTAATTCCCTTCTGTCAATCGGTTCTTTTCCTTACAGTGTGGCATGTGAGAATGCCCATCTCTCCGCTTTTCATTCTCTTGTATTGAGAACAATCAACATTCTTGGGGCTAGTCGAACCTCATGACCCCAGTCTACGGATGTCCATTACTGGATTTCCGTAACGCCTTTGACGGGTTGCAACATCCAAAACTATCATTTCTTATTGTAACTGACTTATTCTTCTGACAAAAGTTTTAATCACTGATTTTTTTTCTGGGCTTTTTCCCGCATTGGACAGTCTATCATTTGAAGTGATAGTGGTATGAGAATTTAAACATTTTTGAGGCATAAAATATTATTGTTTTTCTTTTTGTGATTTGGCAAGTGTCTTTTCTTCAAATAATTCATATTTCCTTAACATTGGAGATTCAAAGAGAGATGGAAAGTAAATAAGTCAATTCATTACATTTGATATGTTTTAAGGCTCTTAAAAATGAATTCTCTGCATTACTTCAAACTATATTTGTACTATGAAATATGAATTTCATAATACAAACTATACTTGTATTATGAAATTCCTCTATATTACTTCAAACTATAGGAAGAAAAAAAAAGTTATTTTAGCTAAATTGGATAATCTCAAAATCAATTATATAGTTTCTATATAAAATGGATTATTTAGTTTCAAACTTAAATATTTTTTTCTTATAAAGTTTTTAGTATGATTAGAAATATTTTGGTAGACTATATGCAGTGTAGATGTAAAACACATTCTTTTGTTATATCATATTTGAGGTCTAAAGGGCAAATATTCATCTCTATACTAAATTTTAAATCTTACAAAATTTTAAAAGAAATTTCGTTATGAACAATTTCTTGTTAAACATAGTTCAATAGAATATATACTGATTTCCAAGCCGTTAACCTATTACTGATTATTATTATTATTATTTAGTTTTAAATCTTTTAAGAATAATTTCTTTTCATGCAGGACATTTAATAATTTCTAAAATTCATTTAAAAAGTGTTTATAAAATTTTTTCTTTGAATTTGCCTATGTTGTTGTATTTGAATACTTAACCATTTAAATTCTCAGTTTATCTTTTAAAGTCCATTAAGTCCTATTTTTTAAAGTAAAACGATGACTCATATATACGTCGAACGCAACACAATTGTTTGCATCTTAATTTTGCAAAAAATCATAATAAAGTGAATAAGATTTCATTTTTATTAGATAATTAAGTTACACAACGACGGCACAAAAATGATTTGGATTGGCATGTATATACGTTGAAGTGCTTAACTGATTAAGAAATCATGTTATGCAATTTAATCAGTGTAAAATAGAAAAAAGATACATAACTATTGATGGAAATGTTGAATATTGTATATCTTGCATATAACCGGAAAAAAACATTCATAAACTGTTACATATTTGTAGTAACAGATCATTCTAATCAAGAATTATACGACAATTCAGCAAAATGAACAAAAAGAGGCACAGAAAATCATTATATAATAACAAATGAAAACTACCATTGTATATTATCAGACCTTACAGCAAAAATTAACAAAAATTTGTGGAAGATTGAAAAAGTATTTGTTTAAATCGTTTTTTAAGAATCCATTTATTTAGAACGTCTATTAGATAAATTATATCCTAAAGATCCCTTATTTATATATGCCTTTTCGTGTAGATATTTAATTAAAACTTCATAAAAATATTTCGTCTTTTTTCTCATTATTCAGCTAGATATTTTTAAACATCCAGATCTCATTTCAACTGTCGAATTCAGAAATGGAAACTACATACATAAAACGCACGCACGTTGTGAGTGTGTGTAGAATAGAAACAGATTTCATAGAGCAAAATATTTTCTTGACACACACACACACACACACACACACACACACACACACACACACAAAAAAAAAAAAAAAGGCTAACCAATATCTTAGAAATAATTGAACCGAAATTAATATCTTTCTTATCCAAATCTGTCACCGTATTAATTGATGTGCAAAAAATCTACTAGAAAGCTAACATATCACTTGAAACCTTTACGTGATCTGTCGTACTTGAAGCTTATCAGGCCCATTATCGTCTTATCGCGACACAGCTACATTAGCCGTCTAACCAAACATACCGAAACTTATAAGTCTTATTCCTTACGTTTTGATTGATTAATTGATTGATGATGCAGGTCGAAAACTTGTATGTTCATCTATCACGCCTACTAATCTGAAGGAAACTGGGATAGATGAATACAGAAGTGTTCGACCCCATCAGGGTTGGTCATAAATCAATTCATCAATCAAAATCAGAGGGTACTCCATGTACAAGATAGAAAGCCAGTCAGTCAAGTCTTAGTTGAAGGGCTTAAGTTTCGCATGAGATGAGATTAAGTCTTGTAATTGGAATTATACTTAATTCGTCACAGGGTGCAAAAGCAGTCCGTAGACCCACAGTTCATGAGCTTTAGATAAATTACGCCTCAGAATACACTGAATATTAATAACAATGTAAATCATGAGGATTTAAGGATGACACTAGAAGAGAGATTGGTTATTACAAGTATTTCCAAAATATACGTAGATGAGTTATTAGAACCGAATGACTAGTGCAAATAAGTTAAACTCTAAGCCTGTTGAAAGTTTATTCTCGAACAAGAATGCTGTTAAAGATTCGACAACGTTATTTGTGATACATGGCAGTTGATTATGTGTAGAAAGTTACCAGAATCAACATAAACGTTTATTAACAACAAATATGTTTCTTTGCACGCTAAGAGTATACAATAATCTCAAAGAAATCGAAAAAATATTATTTTTAAGTATAGAATTTTATTGTATAGACAACAGATTATCAATGCCGAAATTCTGCTTATGTCCAAGTATAGCAATTCAAAATAAAATTCCTTGATATCATATTAAGGGCTATTGGCTGAAGTAGATAGCATAGTTTTTTCATAATAAAAACTTGATTACTCACCGATAATAGCAGAATTCAGTATTTAAGTAGAATTTAATTACTGCTCAAAGCTTTTAAAATTAAGGTGCATATTTGCATATTTCTTTATTGTAAGTCAGACAGACATATCCTTTTAGTATCCTATAAGCAAGTTTGATAAGCAAGTATAAGTTTAATAAATTAACAGTTGAAAATTTTATAATTATCAAACAGATTATTATTTGTAATGAACTCAACTGTAAGAACACATTAAATTCAGATTAAGAAATTTTGGCATTAAAAGAAATTAAGAAAACCTAAGTAATCTTACCTTCATTGTTTCCAATCTACATAAGATTTAGAACGACGCGATTTCTTCTTTTATCACTCAGGTTTCTATTTTGCAATCCTATTGTGTTCTATTAAACAATACATCTGACATTTTCTAGACCTTATTCAGCCTTTTTCTGTCTTAATTATGAAATTTTATTTTAAATAGTGAGACTTACAATACTCGAAGCGCATACATGATAAAAGAAACGTGAGAAACATACGTGAAAGTAAGAAAATATCTCATTGATTAATAATTTAGGAAACGTAACATTAAAAAAAAACATTTTTTTAGAAACATTTGCTTCTTTGAAACCTGAAAATTCTATGAATTTTTTTAGGAATTGCCTTCTAAAAATAATATCTATTTTATATTTAAAATAATTACATTTCTTTACAGTTAAATTTGCTGTAATGCTATATATAAATTCCTTATATGGAATAAGATATATTTTATTTATTATTAGTTATAATTACATTTCGTTATCAAGCAAAACGAGAGCTCTTGTTTTGTAGAAACCAACTACCCTAGTAGCACATATGTATTTTACAACTGTATGTATTTTACAATATTATTCGCAATGATGTATACTATTTTTAAATATTGAATAGTATAATATCACACAATAGTCTGCAATATTGTGCAACATGCAGCGCTACTTGTGTGGTCTACTGAAATGAATCAGTTATTAAATTTTTAAAGTCAGAAAAAATAACAAAATATAATATCAAATTAATTTTGTACCATGATTTGAGGTATGCAAATCCATAAAATTTTCCTTGCATCCTTTATAACTTATAAGTTTGCTAAATTCCTTTAAGCAGAATGAATTTAAACCTCTCTGGAACAGGTATGTTTTTCAGCCAGTATTTTTGACTAAGGAAATTTTTAAAATTATTTTCTGAACATTATTTTGGATAATAAATATCGATTTCATTGGTATTCTGATTTTATTCCTTTTTCCTTATTGAGCGTGTCATTTATTCACACACAACAAATCTTTCAAAATGCATTTTGAAAAGTTAAAAGAATAAAACGTGATACATGTAATCAATTTAATTTATAGTAAGAGAAAATTATAAATTTTCCATATCCACTTATTCTAGTGATTACAAGGAAATTATTATATGCTAATTTTTATCATCTAAATTCGGATACTATAATTACGTAATAAACTTATAAACCAATTATTTATTGTTTATATTATATATCTGAATCAAAGTAAATGCCTCATAAACATCGTTCTTCGATGGAAAATTCACAAGGAATATATTCATCATACCACAGAGTCAGGTTTATACTAATAAAATAATTATAGACACTGAATATGCGATAATATAATTAATTAATTTCGCTCTCCCAATCCATACAAATATGCAATTTTCCTTTATTTTCTAGCGTATTCGCCGAGGAAGAATTTGTAACAAGATAATACGCTTAAGGCCTCAAATTAAATCCATTACTTACTTTAGAGTTTACAGCACTTTTATGTAAAAATAAACTAACGAAACAAATTTGTGAACAGTCCTAATGTTCTGCTTACGATATGGAGGTAGCTACCTTCAGAAGGATCCAATTTGCCTCTGCTCCATTAAGCAACTCTAGCACTTCACCTATCCTACAGCAAGATAGAGAGATAAGCTTAATAAGTAAAACACAATCCAGAACTGTATGTAGAGTGAGCGGGAGGAATGAATCTAATTAAACTGTAAATTGCGTATACGTAATTTTGTAGAGGCAATAATGAATTCAATATAATATAACAGGATTTTATCAGATAGAACATACTGATTGCTGCTTAGATAAGCTTAGTGCTAACGTTTCTTAGCAAGGCGTATGTTTTCTGATAATTAATAATTTCACAACGGTTTTAAAAATTCTAAAGTACAAACATAGTATTTCTATTGTTTTTACATTGTTAGTTTTAGCATGAATTGATAGTAAGAAGTTGATTAAAAAATATATTTGTATAATAAAGATTTGAATTAGAATGTTTTTTTAGTTGTTAAACTTTAACACTGAATAACAAAATAATGAATTATAAAGATTATCTAATAAATACTAGTTCATTTATTAACTAATATTTATGTTATTATTATATGTATTGTTTCTATAACATAAAGGTTAAATTATCACAATCTCTCTGAGATTTATAAAGGTTAATAAATAGCACACATGCATGTCATAATCCCTATTCTTACGTATTGAGTAATTTAAAAAAAATATTACTTGCAATGTAAAATAATTTTAACAAAATGCATTATTTAGAAGTCTTTAATAGAAATGATTAAAAACTTTATAAACATATAAGGTGAAAGCGTCTGATACCAGTTGTTAATGAAGATTATTAGATTAAAAAGAGAACAATAATTGTATATGAGATTCAAATCATATAAATTATTTTTTTACCTATATTAGCACTCCATTTAGTATCTCACAAAATCTGTAAAGCAAGTTTTTTAATAATGGCAGTTAGTATTTTTCCTATGAACGGTACAGATGTTATATCAGCAGATTTTTTCGCCGTAGAGGCTAGTTCAAAAAATGTAACACTAAACCATCAGAGTTTCAGTATATTCAACTATCTAATCTTTATGATCTCTGATCACCAAAGTGATAATCTTACTCCCTTGATTCATTGTATCAGCATTTGCTTATTGACTTGGTGTATGATAGCGAGAGTAAAAAAAAACGAATAGGAGATGCCATGGTGATCAGATAAAAGGGATTTAATAAAAAATGTCACGAAAATGGAGATTAAAGTTTCCTGATTTTTCATCAAAATGTTTCCTGTTTCTTCACTTTAATTATCCAAATAATAAAATTAAATAAATAAATTTAGATGTTGAAAATTTTTCAAATTATACTCATGTATTAATTATTTCCGTCCGTTTAATGATATAATTGATTCTTTCATTCTGTTTAGATCCAGCTAAGATCTGTAAGAAACTGAAGAAATTTTCAGTGTTTGAGGTTTTAAGTTAAAAATACCGATGCACTTTTGTGAGCATTCCTTTGAATTGCAATATAACGAGACAAAGCTCCTTACTATTATTCTAGATATTTCTTTGAATACATACGACAAAAGCGGTGAATCATAATATGAAATAAACAGAATGTAGCTATGGAAACTGATTGATTGGTACATAGTAAGAAACTTTGTAGAATATAAAGGAATACATTTGTTTCCGAAATGCCGATATTGCTATAATAAGAATTTTCTGGAATTAGTAATGGTATTTTCATAAATATAAGGAAAATGTATTATTTTAATAAACCCATTGATTTTAATATATTAAAATAATATTTATCCTGAAATAAACTGAAATAAAAGCTCTAGAAATAATAGAGTTGCTGCACTTTTAGAAAATAATTTTTAGGCACTCTTTTAATAAGGTAATTAGTGGCAGCCAATCAGCATTGTCTTTCTCAGAATATTCGAAACTTTTGCACTTTATCAACAACACAGAATTCTAAGAAAATTCTCATTTATAAAGCCCATTTTAGTTCATCCTTTTATGTTCACTCCATTTCTGGAAAGTTTTCACTTATTTCTGAGATCTAAAACATTAATGAGATAATACATGTAAATGGATTAGTTCCCTTTCATACCGTGTACTCTCATATAATTTGAGCTGTTGTAAAATTTATAATAAACAAATGCCTATTTGTTTCGACACCGAAAATATTAAATTAAAAACATTTATATTCCTTTACTTAACTCATTTATCCTGAAAAGTTATTTACGAAAAAATTTCTCCCTTCAGTTTAAGAGCTTTAATGTTCATTATTCATTAAATTTTTTAAGATACATTATCTAAAACTAATTAATTGGGTACATAAAGTTTTAATATATATTTATAGCTTTCTTGCTTTGAATTTAGATGGAAAGGCAAATTGTTAAATTTAGTTCCATTTTGTAGTAATACCAGCGCTATTGTAGGACAGACTTAGCAATTTTAGATCAGGGTCAGATGACGAGGACAGAACCACAGCTGGTGTTTCCTCACAAAGCTTGCTCATCAGTTGACCTTCGAAGACCGAATCACGTTCACTAAACCCACATACATGAGGGATATTTGGTAGATATGACATTTGAGCCTAAACCCTCCAGATCCGAAGTGGTGCCTGTAATATTTATAGTCCGTCTTGTAATAGTCCAGATCCGTTTCTGTTGCCCTATAATAGTTAGAAAGCACAAAATACATATAATCTTTCATTTTTTAAAGGTTTTGAATATCATTTTAGAATATTCAAACTGATTGTTTTGCATAAGGAAGAGATAATAAATGTTTATGTAAACGTTTCAGCAAGCATAAAAACGATAAATTATTATTGGATGAATAAATAATAGATGCTATTTGAAGATTTGAATCTAAATTGTAAATTTAATGTGCCTTTTATACTTTAAAAATACATACTACCAGTAAAAAAGGAATTTTATTTGATTACAGTTTAGAATTATTTTTTTAATTACCTGAAATTCACAACATTGCAGTTAAAATGCTGTTTTAAAAAATCATTTTTCTTTTCAGTAAACAGATATCATTTCCTAAATATGTCCTTCATCACCTTCTTCTAGCTTCAGTTCAATAATAGAATATTGATAATTATACTAGGAAACATTTTTGGAAAAATTAATGTATGAGTTCCATTAAAAGTTGTCAAATCTTTAAATTCTGCTTATAAATATACTGTGATTAAATTACTATATAATGTGTATAATAAATACACTGCATTCCTTTATGATTCTTTTGAAATAAAACAAAAATCCATATTTATTACTTAAATAATAAAGCCTAAAAAATGGGTAGAAATCCGTGGTTAACAACGAAATAAAGATGTTTATAAAATCCTTTGTACGAATTGGTAAAAATTACATTACGCTACCATTCTCAAAATTAAATGAAATTTCCTAGAGTTTTTTTTTTCATTATTTGTGAAGATATTTAATAGTATGATAACATTAAACATGATAACTTATTATCAAATGATAATGTTTATAAGCTGGCACTCTATGTCTAAATGGCATCATGTGATATGGATAATTAATTATCGTTCAAAATACTCAACAGGCAGACCGTTGAATTCAGATTATTTCTTGAGAAATTGGAATTTAATATGAAAGTTTTTTTCAAAATTTAATTAATTTTTTTATTTAAAAAGTAATAAATTACGATTTTACCTTTTTTCCCCTCCAGAACATATTGCATAAGCAGCTTCTTGACAGCACTTTAAAATATAAGAAATAAGTTTCTTTTTAATACCGATTCTATTTCCATGCCTCTTTTCTCAAATTTTATTAATTAAAAAAATATTTTAAGTGCATTTTATAGAAACGCTTTTCTTTGTTTTAGTAAGTACGACAAAATTAAATACACATTTTTCTATACACTCTACTTCTTCTGTATAATCAAGGGCAAATTAAAAAAATGAATATAAATAAAAATTGTTTTCCAATAGTGTCTAGAATTGCATTAATCCTTTTATATGAATCAATTAAAATTTCATAGATTAAACTTTATATATCATTTTATTTTGCATATTACATTTGTGTCAATGGCCATACAATCGATGCAACTCTAAGCCACATAAAAGAATGTATTTGCAGGAAATGGAAACTTGAGTTTAGTCGAGGAAGTGACGCTAGTAAAAGGTCAGTAATTTCAGCTACTTTCTGAAGGCATTCCATCCTTCGCCAGCATTCCAACGCTAATGAGACGGAAACCCGATGTATGTGGTGGAAATACCTAGAAAGTTTGCGCCAACCGAGCTGTACAACAAAACAATGTTACATTGTGTAAAATTAGTTCTCGCTCTAGGTTGGATAAAACGTTCTGGATAAGATAATGCTACTTGGTTAGCGCAAGGTAGGAAATTTAAATCAGTGTATGTTTCTGGGTCTAATCAATATGGATAATTTCAGAGTATTATTTAATGTGTTAGATTGAATTAAAAAATAACAGAATTTGGAAATATTTTTTGATTTTATTTATTTTTTATTCCTTTGAAGGGAAATTTATAACATCTGTTATGATGCATCAAATGTAATTAAAACAATATTCATTATACATAAGTATCCACAAATAAAGGTACTATAACATTCTATAAGAAAAATATTCCGAAATAGTTTTATGTTATTAAAGGTAAAAATATAATATGCAAATAACCATAAATCAAAAATATAATGGGAATAAAAATAAAAAAAAATTCGTAAAAAATATAAGTGATGACGGGTACAAAGAAACATACTAATTATGGCTTTTAGAAAGATGTACAAAATTATCATAAAAGATTTATTACAATTTCGTTCAAGAAACCTTAGTAAGGTATGTCATTATTCGCATGACAAATGTGCTCTATCTATTGCCACATTTGCCATGCTTCATCTGTTATCTTCTTGTATGATTAGCCGATCATTAAAATTTATTTATCATACTTAGTAATTATATTAGTTTCCTTACGGCGTCCACATTGTACTTTTGTATATAAAAATTAGCATTTAAAGTACGTCTCTTAATTTATGTCCATTGTTTAAACGTAATTCAGTGGATTGTATTGGATAGGATCTTGAAGTTTATTGCAGCAATAGCTATATTGCGTTAAACTTACAGTAGATTCAATTCTACGATTTACCAGTGATATATTTATTTAGAAATTACTCGATTTTTGTTATTTGTTGAGTGGAATGATTCACATCACCATCTAGACAAGACAAAATAAACTAAAATAACCTAACTGAACTAAATGTAACTAAAAATAGACTGAACTAAATAAACAGCAAGTTATAAGCCTAAACAAATAATTTCTTACAATTAAACTAGAAAGAGATACAAAATTATTACTATTAATAGGAGGAAAAGTATATTATTATTATTATTATTTTGCAGTTTAATGTTACATTTCGGAATTTCATTCAAATAAATAAAAGTACTGAAGATTAAGGATAATAAGCATGAAAAATAAGTAGGATTTTTTTTCAGTTCTGTATTCAGTTTGTTTGTGCATGGGATGAAAACTAATTCAATGAAATTTATCAAAACCAAATTCGAACCAATCCGCTCCCAAGGGCATATTTGATTATTAGTTTTCTCTAGATAAATTTTGAAATTTTAAAACTTTAAATACTTGATATAGTAATCAGAAATTATTCCAGTACAGTTTTACCATTTATAAAAATTAAATTAAATGACCCTATCACTGAATAAAATACAAAGCCTTAAAAGTAAATATAAAACCTTTACACTCCATGTATTAAATAAACATATCTTTTATATAATAATGTTTATTTTTTTAATTTTCCATTTTTTTTAAAGTATTGACACTCATTATGAAACAAATGATGTTTGTTTATGGTTTGACAAACAACAAATTTTTTGCCGATTTTATTTAAATTAGATATGATTTAGAAAAGAAAATGAAAGGAGAAACTGTAAGCTAAAATATTTGTACTTTTTAATAACTGCTTCGAATAATGACTAAAAAGACAGAAAACGAATGACTAGACAAATTGTTTTTTTTTCTATTTATCTATTTTGAGCGAACGGAAATATTGTAGATAGCTTTTTAATCCCTAAACTTTAGATTTTTCTTTCTAAAAGTTAATCAATTTATAATGTGGCATTTTTCCTCTAACATTCTATTTCTTATAGAGCACTAATTTAATGAACCTTTCGCGTATCGGAAAGAGATAATATATCAACATAAATTAAATTTTCATGCACTGAAATCAATTTTTCTTCTTACAGATAATGCTTTCCTTTCGCAAAAACTTTTACATCTATACTTACAATAAAGCTCAATGTGAGTGTGTGTGTTGCCGTTCTACAGACCATTCAACCTACAGCCACCAAATTTGGCACGTGTATAACTTGGAGGTCAGGAATGTGCAAATGGGGGTTATTTTTTCGAATTTTTAATTAGAATTTTATTTATTTAAAAATTTAGCGAAATTTTGGCGTGCTTCTGCTATAACTTCCGAAAATATTACCGCACAAAAAAGATTTTTACATGAAGTTAAAGATCAAACATTTATCTTTTAAATGATACGAATGTTTTAACCTTAAAATTAAATTTCTATTTTTAATGAATTTTTAAATAAATATTTTAATTATATTTTTCAATAATTTTTTTCGTACAAAATAAAAATAAAATTTAAGCTGCACGAGCATGTTTCGCATTCATGGGAAAAAATTAGCTTTTTTTAAAGTGTTGCCATCGCATTGATTAAAACTCCAACTAAAAATAAATTAAATCTTTTTGGAAATGAAATCTGCAAAAATATAATTTTCGGCACGTGTATGTAGGAAATGAAACAAATATAAAATATTTTTTTTAAAAATAAATTCAATAAAAATTATTTTATGATCTTTTACACTCTCTATATTATTAATCCAATAAATCAGTTATATTTTAAGGCAAGTTTTGTTAAATATGAACAGGATATCCATTCAAATCAGGGCCACACAGCTAATTTGTAAACCTTTAGTAAGACACAGATTTGCTAAAATGGTCTAAATGGAAAATGATTATATTTTATGTAACTTGATTCAATAAATGCTCAAATAAATAAAGAATTTTTGATTTTACATAATACTTCTGCTGTGGAAATCACGAATAACAAAATGTTCTTGAAACACTAATATTTTAAATAAAAAGAGTTAATTTCCAATCAACTAAATCAATCACTTAAACAGACTGATTTATGAAAACTTGAATATCACTATTCAATAAAAAAAGGATAATTTTAGATTTTCCATCGATCGTTTCAAAGAAAATACGTCAATCAGCGCGCAGGTTTCTCAAGATTAATTGGCCTAAGATTATGAAAATGTTCAGTTTTTCTAAATTTTTAACATTCAAAACTTCATAAATAAGTCTTAGTTGATCCTGGAAAATAGAAACATTCATTTATTTAAAATTTGGTGTGTCCAGAATATTTCTCAGAATATGATACCTTACTGCATTAAATTTAGACTTCACAATTTTTGAAATATATTTATAGGCCGGAACAAAATATTATTATTGATTTCATTTCAATCCTTTTGAAAGCAAAACTAAAAACTGAATTTTATGCTGAATCTGAGAAATTTTTGTTGAATTATTCTTTGAAATATTACATAAATTATGAAAAATATTTTGTAGTTCACATAAGAATTAAATACCGAGCGATTCTGTTTGCAATACTCATATTCAATAATAATAATAAATAAATAAATAACAATAAAGATGATAAATAAAATAAAACGCTTAGTTATAAAATATATAAATGCTGCTTTATCTACGTTTACGTTAAAAAATGCTTCTGGCATTCAAAATAAATTAAAAACTTAGACTGATAGACTACAGTCTTATCAGTCTAAATTAGCTCTTCGAAGAACGATAATTTGCTTCAGAGAAAGTATTAAAATTTTATTTAAAATGTTTTAATGACCTGCTCTTGAGATGATAAATAATAATTATTCTATATTCTTTAACTATCAATCAGGGTTTCACTGAATTGGCATCATTTCCGATCATTTAAAATATACCGTATGAACAGTGACATTTAAGAATTCCTTTGGCACAAAACTCAAGTCTAGAAACTAGTTCACAGGAAAAACCATGAAACTTTTTAAACAGCAAATTTCAAGCTCCCTGATACAAATACACTTCCAGAACTTTCTTATGAAATTTTAATATTTAATGATCGAATATCAGGTGCATAGAATATTGATGCCGGCATTAAAAACATTGTCGGAGAGCATTGAAATTTTGTGAATTTATAATTTACGTGTAATGCATATCGCCTTTCGTCACGTTAGAACTAGGAGTCTAATTTTCCTCTAGTGTCTCTTTAAGGATAAGATATCCATGGTCGGAGGTAGGGTAATATGCTTTGAGCTTTGTATTAATAATTTACGAGCGCCCACTTCTAGAGCCTACATGGGAGGCAAATATATCGCGTAAACTAGGGTACCTGAACAAAATAGAAAGTTGCCGTCTAGGAGGTTAGGGGTGTTTACAATCACTCCCAAGACAGTACCCTATTGGACGAGAAGATGTTGAACTATTCTTTTAATTTAAGATTCTTCTATAGATTAGAGTTGTTAATTGGAGGGCCAGGAAAGGACGATCGACAAAGTCATTTAAACTTTAGTGCTTTGGATCTAAATGAAGCATATTTTTTCGATAACCTGACGATCATTGCTCGATTTTGTTCCTGCTAATGAAACAGAAAATTATATTGCTTTTCGGATGGGACAAGAAAGGAAAAACTGTCATTATTTCTTAGTCGATATGTGACCCTTACTTTTTAACGAAAAATGACAGCCGGGAAAGGAGTTTTGTGAGAGGTTGTGTTTAAAGAAAAAGATGAACAAAAAAATTAAAGAAAAGTACTGTGCAAGAAGAATAACGGATAAAAAAACTATAGAATTGATTTATTATAATGATTACAAAAGGCATTTTCGATTGAATGAAGTTTTTGTCGTCGCTTTAACAGAATGTAAAACTATCTCCAGGGAAATCTTCGAGGAGCTTTGGAATAAACTGTAATAAAAAAAAGATGAAACTAGTAAAACGAATGACTTTAAAAACATACTAAAGCAGTTGTCTCGGAGTGTCTAGACTTAAGCTGTGAGCAAGCAAATTTATATTTTAAAGCGTGCATAAAACATTTTCATGTTGTTGCGTTGATTCGAAACCGGTTTTTTTCGGATATTCAATTTTATTAAATTAATAGTCATATCATTCTTTTCTTAGCGAGAAAATATACTATTTTTGTTCTTAAAATTTTAAATCAATAGGTATTTATTTATTCGGCATATTTTTAAAAAGTTCATAATTCAAATTAGTTAATAAAATTTATTTCCACATCAGAGTCATATGACTAATATAAGTCGTATGACTAATTTATGCAATAAAAAGTCGAATAGGCAGAGTTTAGACAGTCAGACCAAATGATCAGCAGCTTAAAATGCAATTCAAAGAAATATCCATAGCGTTTACAGTTACGGAATAATGTGTCGAAGGTTGTTCCACATGTGTGGTATGGAAATTTGATGAACAGAGTGCTGGCTCAAGCGTCGTCTTTAAAAATGATGATATTCTTAAAAAATAGTACTTGTGTAGCTTTAAAATACATTACTTACTAAATTAAGCTTATTAAGATTATATGTATCTGTTAAAATAGTTTATGTTATAAAGTCACACTCTTGTCCTCCTGAAAAGTGTATAATGAACTCAAAAAAAAAAATATCTAACGGTATTGGTATGTTTCATGTGGGTATAAATGGACTAAAATTCCTTTTATTCCTTCTATTTTGTTGATGGGGTGAGGTATGGAAAGAGAAGTAGGCGTCATTCCTAAATTTCTTGCCTTTTTATCAAAGTTTTCATTGAACTAATCTTATTTTAGTCACGTAAATAAATTCTAATTTGATTTGTATTATTAACCCCTCACATCTTCAAACAAATTAATTTACCCATTTTTATTAATAAGAAATCAAAGTGGACAAATTATTTAATTGAGAAAAGTTAAACTGAATCTAAAACGCTTGAAATTATTTCTGCAATGAATTTACTCTGTTGTCTTTAAACATAATTGACAATGAACCTTAAATGTATGACACATACCAATTCCACTTTACTAAGCTGCATCGACGCTCATTGCATCCTTTGCTGTTTCGAAATCTGACACATGAAACATAATTATTACGTTAGAAATCCCGTCTGTTAGCGCAAGATTAAGTCCAATAAGTTAATGGCTATCTGAAAGGTCAGAAATAAATAAATGAAAAGGCATAGACCTTAGCGTAGTATTTCTCACCGCGAACTGAAACAGTCTTACTTTTCCTAGAAGGCTATATGACAATCGACTTTTCTCTGTCATTGCAATTATAAGGCGAGGAAAAGGAACGATTGCGTCTGCTGCGGAAATAGTACCTTCTATCAGAAAGTAAGATAGCAGCTCTATAAGAAATACTTCCGTAGTTCCGGTATGATCTCACCTAACGGATGCAATTCCGTCTACAAACTAGTCTGTCTAGCTCTTATTGGTCGGAAGCTCGTGCAATATATGTATTTTTTTATTTCCTTTTGCTGGGGGAGGGCTTTGCAGAGAATAGTATTGTCAGAAAGACACTCATCAAAAAGTTTTCTCTACCACTTCTTGGAGTTTCCGATTTCATTCTGTCCTTGAGGAAGAATTCTTTGCGAGGAAAGTTCTATTAATTTTGTAATTTTGTTAGTGGGGTTAATTCAATTCTTAGGACTGAGTTTTTGGTTTAATTGAAAGTTTTATACGAGATGGGAAAAATAGTTCTATGATTTATAAGTCTGAAGAACTTAATAACTGAACTTTCGATATTAAATATAACTGATTTCATTGTGCTATTGAAGAAGGATTCTTTGCAATGGAGTTTTTATTTAATTTGTAACTTTGCTAATGGTATGAATGGAATTCTTAAGAAAAATTTTCTGATTTGATACAGGAATGTTATATTAGGTGGGGAAAATAATAGTATGTATATATATTTGAAACACTATTTGTATGTCATATTTAATTTCCAAACTTTTCGACAGTAAGTCAAACCGATTTCACTTTCCTCCACAAGAAGAATTATTCAAAAACTATATTAATTTTGTAACTTTTTTAGTTGTTTGAAAGGAATTCTTATTTAAATGAGAAAAAAAATACTATGTAAATATACAGATAATTTTATTATTCTTAAGTTTGGAGCCTTATTCGAATGTAGTGATACACAATCGAATCACCACAGAATATAATCTGTATAATTTCTGCAGGCATTTCAAGGACACTCTTTTTCCCTACTTTTCACTCTTTCTCCTTCTCCGTTGCCATGGTTTCGACAAGGCTTGTTTTTTTTCCACGCCAGTACGTTTCGGGAATACCTTACCTTCGGAATACCTTAACAGCTGTGTAAAAAAAAAAAGAGAGAGAGAGAGAGAGAGAGAGAGTGACACTGCTATCTGCCTCAGCGTCGCTAGGCAGACAACCAGTAACGAGGTAGAAAATGTAACCTTGAACCGCATACAGAAAATACACAGACTATAGTTTGGTTTAGTTTCGTTATATTCACGTCCCGTTTTCAGGCAACACTAGTGATATTTTGTGACGGACCTCGTAATTTGGAACCGCGATCAGATGACAAGGACGACACTTAAGCTGTCACCCCCTCTCCAAACTTACACACCACGCCAGCGGGAGAATCACCTCAAAATCAAATGATGAATTAATCAACTTTGAAATCATGTATAAAACTAAATATTACACATCTTTTTTTTTAATCCGAAAATATAACGAAGAAATAAATACAGCTCTTAACCTTCTTTTAATGGATTCTAAAAGCAGATATTCTCCAGTAGGATTACGTATTGTTAATATTAGCAATAAATCCATTCTTCACATATGCGAGAATGCCATAGAGCAGGGGAAAATTATCTAAAGGGGGATATGATGAGAGAAAAATGATTCAATTTCACTGGAAAAAAATCCCAAGTTTTAGTAGCAAAGAATATGTGCATCATATAACAGAAAATGTTAATGATTGAATGTGACTAAATTCATACGGTATTTATGGAGACACTTTGAAATATTCATTCCCTTTCATTAATTTGTTTTCTTGTTAATGATCATCAAATGTGTTTTCGTTTTTGTCTTTTTTTGATGAAAATGAATATTTTATTTCTTTATGTTTTGAAATTACCTAAATTACCATTGCCTAATTGTAGAATGCATGAAAGAAACAAAAAGAAGTATTCATGATATATGTATCTATACGTATGATTTTCTGCGGCGTCAAAGCTACTATCTACTATTTAATTTTCAATAGATTACAAAAATATTTTCTATTTGACGTATGTCAAATAAGTGCAAATATATTTATTTTTCTTGTTGTTTGTAGCAAACAATAAATAGTTGCCTATCTTAGCAAAAAATAAGAATAAAAATAATTTTTATATAAAATTTTTTGTGCTAATTTATCTATCACTATTTTTGTATATCGAATGTTTTTTAGACATAAATAAATTAAATAATTTTTGAATTATACAGTAACAAACAATAACTATACAAACACTCTCTAATGTTAGAGGATGTGTGAGGAGTAAATTTTACAGATCGTATTTTAAAACAAATTCTTTGTGTTTCAATTAAAAATACATTGGTTATACAATAACTAACTCTTTTTTTTTTCCCTCAGAACGAAATTTTATTTTGATTTACAATTGTAAGAAATTTAATTATCTGCTGCTTTGTATTTAATAACGTAAAATAAATTACACATGAATATAAATAAGATAATAATTTTGATTAAGATAAATATCTTAATAAATTTGTCTAGAAAAAGCATATTTACTTTTTTATATCATGCTATAAAAAACTAAAATGAGATATAATGAGATTACATTTTAAACGGTAATAAAAAAGAGATAAAAATCGTTATAATCATGTGAGAAACTCGATAATTATAATAATAATATTTTTAATTAGTTCGATTTTATATTTCTATTAAATAAGATAGCTTAAAAGATTTTTTTCTAAAATAAACAAGGAAATAAGTTTTTATGTAAGTTTATTAAAATTCTCTAATAATAGACGATTCTTTGCATTAATAATAGTATTGCAGTCTCTTCAATTCTCATATATTATCTTATCATGTTTAATTAGTTTTACATTTTTACATTATTATATAAAATATTTTATATCAAAGCTTATAGTAAAATAGAAAGTACCATATGAAAAAAGGTAAGGTTTTCATTGTAGTTTGCCCTCTTTAATTCAAACAGTAAATCAGAATATGATAATACTATTTTTCCTATGGAAAAATTATTTTTGAAACACCCAATAATACATGCTTTTTAATTAAACAATTTTACGTTTGTGGTTATAAAAACGATTGATAATACTAAAACGAATAAGAGAAAATTAGAAACATTTATAATATATGAAATAATTTGTCTTTATGAGAATTTAAGAATGAATAATAAAATAGGTTTCATTATGAAAGTGTAATTTATAAAAATCTTATTAAAATATCCAAGACATTTTATTTATATTAATTTTTTAATAATTGCAATAAAACTTTTAAGTAATTATGCTATTTTTTCATATAAGAGCTGTTTCGATTTTCAAATGAAATTGAAATAACTTTGTAATTTTTGTTCAATTTAAATGTAAAATGGTAACATTTGAAATATCAAAAAAAAATGCTAAATACTAATTTACTAATTTGGTCTTAAATAAACCCATTTGAGGAACAAAATTCTCTTAGATTACAATCTCTTACAATACAATACATGTGACAACAGCAAGGCCAGATACAGATCCAGAATATGATATTAATCGCAAGGCTAAATATTGAACTTCTGGCAGTCAAATCTAAATGCAAAATAAAACAGACATTGAAGGAGTGAAGCAGAGGAATTTTTAAATAAAACCCTCAGTTTCGTTCCTTATTTCCTGCTGGAATAAAATTCGGTTGCTTCGATTATTGCACCAAAGGAAACGTTTTCCCCTGTTTATTCCACTGCTCTATAAGGCAAACGCATCTGAAGCATCGTCGAGTAAATTATCGCGAGAACTCTGTTAATGACAATGGAGTAAATTCATTGCCGATAAGTAACCGGTTTACACAAAGGAGAGAAGGTCCAAGTAGTGA
Source organism: Argiope aurantia (assembly GCA_026543865.1). NCBI lineage: Eukaryota > Metazoa > Arthropoda > Arachnida > Araneae > Araneidae > Argiope > Argiope aurantia. Next base: position 306,918 of record JAPMOR010081895.1, read on the forward strand.
CCGCAATCAAGCGTTCATCCTGTGCTTAAGCACCGCTGAGTGCTTTTACCCCAAATTGGTGTTTGTTTTTCCCCCTTATAGCATTAGGGGATAAATAAACTAATCCCATTTCCGAATTCAATCAATTTAATTATCTCCAGAACGAAAAATTGGACGCACACAGAACCGAGTTTCTAGCGCATCGAAATTCAGGCAAACGTGTTAGTAATTGAATGATGGGGACAGTAACAATTCCAGACTTGTTTGTCTTTGGACAAACTTACACGCCAAGTTAAAGGAGGGGAAGGGGGAGGAGAAAAAAGAGAATTCGTCGTCTCAAATTTACGAATACTTGACGACAAGTGTCGATCGAAACTTTAACCAAAGTGCTTGAAGACAATTACTCGTTTCTACTAGCGTTACGAATATTTTCCTGAAGGGCTTTCTTATTCTGAATCGTTAACCGCTGAGGTACTTGTTTACATTTTAACAGAGCACCTAATGAGTCGTTAATTTAGATATATTTCATTGAAGTGCTCAAATCTCTCGGTTGCAAAGAGGATATTTTAACAGCAAGACTTATTAAGATTGTTTTATTTGGATGCATCGGTTACACTGTGAAGATCTATGCCTCTCAAGTGCTCGTATATGATATTTCTTTATTTGTAACTGTGGGTTCCAATGAATAAAATTTACTTTATATGCTGTTTGAATCATTCTATGTCGTAAGTATTCTTATAATGAAAAGCGCATTAATAAATCAACGGAAAAATTAATTCAATTAAAGAAAATTGGAAAAAGAGAAATATGTTTTGATGTTATTTGGCATTAAGAAGCATCAGAATGAATGTTTAGTTTGTTCTGAATCATATATTAAAAGTAACATTGAAAATAAAATCTGCAAATAATCTATTTTACATCTTATAGAAAATTAAGGTTTTCTACTTAATTTCATATACTTTTAGAAAATTCTTGCATTATCAACTATTTAATAGATAGTTTCAATCTCAAAATATTTTTGATTGTTAAAAATTTGCGTTATATTCATCCATCATAAAATTTCATCATTCACTATTTTCTATAATTCAAGTTCCACATAAATACAAATCTTAATACTTATAACAGAAATATTTACGTATGCAACTGAGAAGATATGGGCTATTTATTCTGGATAATTTACATATAGTAGAATAAATCCATTATTTTCGTTTGAGGATAATACTTAAAACATTATAATATTTCATTGCATTCCTTGAATAATACAGGTATGCAATAAGATTTTGACAACGTCTGATTAAGATTAAAAATCTGACAATGTCTTTAAATTCTAAGTACATAAATATATGCCTTTCCTTTTTTCTTTGTCACTGCATGAAGGGAATTCGAATCGAAAGTTTTCATAACATGAAGCGCATATTTGGGCCTTTCTTCGCCACATGTTTTTGCAACTGAGCCTTTAATCTGCGTCAAATTTTATCGCTTGCTCTCAGAAAACAGTTAAATATAGGAATATAAAATAGCGAATATAAGCAAACGGATATATGACGAAACAAGGAAAATTCAAACGTTGGCAAACAGAAAGACTAAATATATGACCTTTCCAAAGACTACAATTTTTATCGAAATTTATATGCTATTATTCATGCTTTTGTTCTGAAAATCAATCAAAAATGTCATTTTACTTTTAACCACTAAATCCAACGGAAAGGAAACTTAGAATCGGGTGCAGTTTTTCACATTACTAAGACAGATTTTTATAACTTGTTATAGTTTAAAATTTATTTAAATGACATTGTTTACGCTCGTCCAAACAGTTAGAAATAATTGTTCTTTGTTTTCCTCCTTTTTGCTATTTTTTTTAATATTTAATGGTCTAGATCATTCATTCTAGCTGCATAAGAATAAAGTGTCCTGGAAACTTAATCTAGGTTCAGGAGTGAAAGATCTCAAATTCCACGATGATTCCAAGATGGATTTGTTGCTGTTGAAAATCTGATACTCCTCAACTTTATATCGTGAAATGATGTCCCTCGGATTGCCTTGGCGCGGAAATTCCAAAGGCAGAAAGGCAGGTTAATTGCTCAACATAGTTTTTCTGCAGCTTCACATTAATGTCACGTGCTGAAACAGCACGAGGACTATTTGGAGGTAGTTGAGTTTTACCCTGGTAGTGTGGATAAATCTGATCTTAAAGCACAAACCTCCCACCAGGTTTCCGCGACTCACCAGCGAACCGTCATTTGATCCAGGAGGATTTAACAAGCAATAGATCTATTTACAAAAAGGTTTTTAAGTGGAATCAAATTCTTTACCTTGAACCCTCTGATATGGAAACCGAGACCTGACAATATTGCCACTGCGGCTTCCCTTGCAGGTTCAAAATCGATCTTGCACTAATGAATGAAATAATTTTACTTCTTTTTAAGTTGATAAATTTTTGCAAAGGCCATATTTTAATAAATGTAATGAGTTATAAATTTTTAATTTTTGGCAAATGCATAAATTGGCAACTGACATAATTTTTAATTTTTGGCAACTGACATAGTGTTCTTATTTCCGAAAGTAAAGATCTTTTTTGTTTAGAAGTGAAACGAATTCAGTATGCATAAAGGGTTGAATGAGGATTCATATTTACTGTTGAATTACTGCACCATTTTAATCAAACTCAAGTAATATTTACGAAGTGCTTTATTCCATATGTCTCTGAAGATATGTAGTCAGGTAAGTATCGGCTAACAAATCAGTAGAAGTGATGTTATCAATGTAGAAGTGGAAAGTTTTTTATGCATTTATTATTCCTTGACTACAATTAAACATTTCCTGTAGTTTTCTGGAAACGCTAGCATAGTCACTTATAATCTCTGTTTTGTGTATCATCTGGAAATATTAATTACCAACTTGAATAAATAAAAATGTGACAGTAGTTCGCTTTCAGAAATACGTTTTAATAAAGAGGATGAATATTTTCTATAAAAATTATTACTAAGGAATTAAAAGTATTTATTATTTTAAAATATTTTTCTAACCCATTACAAGAATCAATAAATAAGAGAATTGTCATAACTTCGTTATTTTATAATGTATTATGATTTATATTATTTAGTCTAATATCATTATCATTTGAAAATAGATGGAGATAAAGTGGTTTGAAATTTTAATACGTCCCTCTCATTGTATTCCCTGTTGAAAGTATCGTTTTCGAACTGTTTCACTGTGCCTCTACGATTGAGACCAATTTGTTTGGTTCGCTTAAACGAGGCAGGATTCGCTGTGTACATCCTGGAAACCAATATCTTTTAAGGCGAGTAGAATTCAATAAAGCTTACCTACTTATTTGCATGGAAAAGAACAGCAGCAATCCGACCATTGCTACGGCCGTATCTTGGCACAAACTCAAATGTGTAATCTTGTTTCTTAAGCCAATTTGGCAGCGAAACGGATCACAGTGGGGGAAACAAGCGAGCAACGTGCTAAATTAACTTGACTTGAAGGCAATAAAAATTCAACTTTGAACCAATAAAGGCAAAGGCCTTCAGGGAAACAAAAAAGATTGCGCTCGCGTGAAGTGATGACTTTTGACAACTTATGCCCCATTACTAAGATCTTGTCTTCCTTCACCATTCCTCATTGTCCACATTTTTTCCCAGTAGCTCTACCCTTAATCTTAGCTCGGCTTTTCCCCTGTGAGGGTTAGGAAAATTAGTAATGGCATCTAATTCCCCCGCCTAATCTTTCTTCTGTAAATTTAAACGCTTCAAAACTTTTCTTTTCCCTCTCTATGTTTGTTGGAGCAAATTTCTTCGGGGAATGCAGCATTTGAATAATTTGTTTCCCCTTTTTTTCTGACGGGTTTTATGGAAATGTACTTCCTGTGGGAAATATTGGTCATGACGAAGAAAGAAAACCCAAAAACTGTTTGAATGAAAAGGAATGGCAAAGAAAACAGCCCTTTGTACCGGCGCTATTGCCAGTGCTTGTATAGTGCGGTTATTCCAAACATTTCGTTTTGTGAAGTTAACGAAATAAGAAGATGCGGTGGGTTATATTCTGTTTTTGAATGTTAGGAAAACGGAAGTCTTTATTTTGGAAATCAAGTTTATATAGGTAAGAATATCGATAAAGCTAGTGGCATTCAAATTCTCTCAGATGCAAACAGTTATAACTTTGTATTGTAAAAAAAATATGCATAGTTTCTTTGTTTCAATACTTGATTTGTAACGGAATAATTTAGAGGTGCTGAAATTGGTGGTGGAACACTAACCACTCTTGAAATAACAATTATATTAATTGAATAAATTTTATTTTTCCTAAGTCTAAGAAAATATTCTATTAAAAAAATCTACATTAAAAAAATGGATATTAGATCTTTTCATTTCTTGCTGATGGAAGACATTTGTAAGTTCAAAATTTCCTAATAATAGGAAGCAAAATTAATCTAGAGATAAAAGCAGACCAATACTGAAACTAACAGTTTGTTCCTTCTTGAATTTCCTTTCATAATATTTTATTCAATAGATATGGGTTTCAAATATAAAAGAATTTGTCACATTTTTTCGCGGAATGTTTTTTGAAGGGATTATTTTTCTATATTAATGCATATTACTAATTATAACCTAATTAAATTCACAAAACATTTTCTGTTAATTATCAAATAAAACTAATTAATCTAAATTAAACTTTCTAACCTGGTTTTTGTTTTGTCCCGAACAAAAACTTATACAAATTGCTTATTATATTTATATATATTTGCCAAATATGCGTTTTACAAAATTGAAATATAAACCAATAGACACAGAAAATATAGCTAAACGTTTTAATATTACGAGTTTTATAATTCTTAAATAACAAAAAGGAGAAAAATCTTGAATATTTAAATGCGATTTGATGTTGTGATGATATAATAATACTTAAAAAATGTTCCCTAATATTTCACAACAAAGTTATAAGCTGATGGGCAAGAAATGTTTGGATCTAATTTGTACTAAATGCTATCGTATGTCTAAAACTGGTCGACTAAATATAGTCTTGATTCATTTATCCTCATATCTGTCGAAAACAAAAATTACAAGAACGTAATTGCTTCCTTCATCTAAAAGTGTCTCCAAATGATACAGGATCCCTCTTTGATATTTCTAATCTCTTCAGGCCTAAGTCATAATACATCAAAATTATAGAAACGTCAAATTTACCCTACTAAAAAGTTGTAATTTTAACCGATAAAGTGAAAAACTGTTACCAATATAATTTCAAATTTAGTTAGCAAAAGCAAATTTCGAATGAAGATCAAAATTTTTATCAACCCCTCATACGTTTAAAATTACGCAAGGAATGAGTTTACATTCGGGATGAATTTTTTGAAAAACAGTAAAAAATAGATATATTTTTAGATATTTTAGATTTAGAAAAATAGATATAATTTCTGCACAAAATGTATTTTTAGAAAAATCTTTGAAATAAAAATTTATCTGTTAGATGCCAAATTGTTTCTTAAAAATAAGAAATTTTGGAGGCACTAAAAAGAGGTATAAAGTAAAACCGTTTAAGATTAGTAATTTAGCAAATTATTTGTTCAAAATCTAGTAGATAGCTTAAAAAATACATTACTTAGTCCCTTAAATAAAAAAAGCTGTTTCTATCCAATCTGTAAATATTAGTGTTTGATAAAATAAATGACTCAGTTTTTTCTTCCTATTGTGTTAAAGCGGAGAAAAAAATTGAAAGTGTTGAGACAACTATAGAATAATTATAAATGAATAGATATCTTATTCTCTAGTTTAAGAATTACAGAACTCTTACGCCAAATTTTAACAATACATATGCATTGGATTATAATGATATTTTTCATAAGATAATTCTTTTAAAATTTAGAAAAATTACATTTAAAATTATAAACTATCATTAAAACTTGTACTAAATAAAACGTAAAAATCAATGTAACTTCCCAAAGAATGGAATTTAGCTAAATTCAAACGATTTTATGAAGATTGTTCAGAAAATTAAGAATTGAAATTAAAATATGATAAAAATAATCGACTTTACAGCGTTATCGTCCACCTTAAATGGTATGCTAAAGCAAGAAAAAAAAAATCAAGCATTAAAAATAAAAATTGTTTTAGATAAAGAAAAAAAATGCTTAGAATTTTTATAAATTTTATTCCCGTTCCAAACAAGGAGTTTTAAATATTTTGCCACGTAAAAGAGAAAAGTACAAATATTCGCTTGTGAATGAATGTTTTTTTGCTCTACCATTGTTCACTTTATGCTGCCAGGAAACAATGAATTAATGGGGAAGTCGAAATAGAACCAAAAAATAAATCAAATATTAACTGAAAAAAATAACCTTTCATGCAATACATTTATTTTTCACCTTTCCTTCTGCTTCACCTACCTATATCTTTTCGACTTCGTATTTCTCTTAGAAGATCACAAACTTCACTGAAACTTGCAACCACACAAAAGTAAAACCTTTTTAGCGCTTCTTCTCGAACAGTCTATCTTTTTCGAACTTTTTTTTCTCTGTGAACCGTTACCTTTTTTTACTTCTCTCTCGTCTTTTTCAATCGTTTATCACTTCCAATGGCATTATAAGGAATTCTTGGACATTTTAAGGCGTAGAAGAACCAACCAAACACTCAAATGTAAGGGGAAAAGCTCAAAACTTATCCTAAAGCCCTATTTATGTGCAATAATTATGATGAATAAGAATATTAAATAGAAATTACTTTTTGAATTTTGATTTTCTTTCTAAGCGGTCAATAAATCGATTGTTTTCAAATGTTTTGAAATTAATGTGGTATTTTTATAGGATCAGAAACCAAACTTAAAAAATTATCAACAAATCAGTGAGAAAATCAATTTTTTCAAGGAAAAAACAATGAAAATAAATTAAATTCTTATTTCAATTGATTTTACTTGAGCCTAATTCAACTTAAATAATAATTAAAATGTTAGACTTATTTTAAAATAGTATATTAAAATAATTTTAATTTTATTCTGTAAAATAAGAGTGAGATGTAGTGAAAATATGCAAAACCTTAGCTATTATCGAAATGTTGACAACTTTCTCAACGAAAATCTAAATTTATCTTTTATGGTAATTTAATATGTCTTTTATATGAATTAAAAGGAAAAGTAACAAGATTAATCTGTGAACTCTATAAAATGGTATTAACATAATTTTTTTTTTACAGAACATACACTGGACATTAAACTAGTATTAGTTCATTTTTTTATTATATATATATATATATATATATATATATATATATATATATAATATGCATGCTTAACCCAAAAATATGCAAAATAAATCATACTATTGCGTCATAAGTTTATATAAACATATACCAGCTATTCCTTGCTTGAAATAGATCTTCATTTTTGTATCAGTTGTCAAATTGCCATAATTATAATTTTGCTGTATCCTGTAATTCTTAAATAAACTGTAAATAACTAAGATAATTGCTTATAACTGCAGAAAAAATCTTCTCGTATATGCATATTCTGTTTAGGGTTAATAAGGAAGATCAGGAAATTTGTTAACTTTAGAAATCTGCTGATTCTCTAAAAGTTTTGAATGATTTTAGTAATTCAAATTTTTAAATGATACGGTTTTATTAATAATTTTTATAAAATATATCTCGAAATATAGTACAGGAACGAAAACAAAAAACCATATTATAATGGATATTTTTCTCAAAATGTCTAAACTTATTTTATTAAAAATGAAATTTTTTCAAACAGTTAATATCCTATTATTCTTTTTCCAGCGGCCAGAATAGAAATCATGTTACCAAAATTTATACTCTTGCACACTATAGGTAAAATAACTGTACAAACCTTTAACCACTTAATTGTTTTATTTTATTTTCTTTACTATCTAATAAGACGACACTTTCTATTTTGGGAATATTTTCTTATTTTGATTGAGATGGAAATCAATTGAATACTTGACTTATCTATGTATTCGAGGTAATTTTAATATTGAATTATAATCGTTATGAATGGTTTATTTTTGCCTACAACTATCAAAATTCGATAAACTGATGCACGTATGGCATACTTTAACACAGTAAAGAGTGAATTTTAGAAAATTAATTTTCATTAGAAAGTTAACTTCACTTCTCAAAATTGTTTTTTCAATATACTTAATTCTGATAACATCGTAAATATGAAGATAACACGGAAAAATTTCAATAAACAGCAAAAGAATGAATCTTTTATTCTTTGAAAATATTACAACAAAAGCAAGAGGTAATTTTGTATTAAATTCCAGGATAAACAGTGCCATCTTCAAATGACAATGTATCTGAATTCTCCTTTAAATATTATACATTTAAAGTGAGTGTATTGAATATCCTTTTAAACGATAAAAAAATATAAATTTGAAATTAAATTCATAAATGAGAATATTGATAATAAGCCAAAAGAGCAATATGTTAATAATAACTTTAAATAAATATTTGCTTTGCTATTTATATCAAATTCTTCTGTCTGGAAAATAAAAGCGATTTCACAGACCATGGTTGCAATTGCAGTAGCTTCTTCCCTATCATCAGAAGCATGACACAGACTGGCATGGCTTTGGATGAGATATAAGCTGATTCTGAAGCATCATAATAAAAAAAAATTCTGTCTGAAAGTTGTGATGAAATATTTATCTAAGACATATTCTGTCTGAACACATTAATATTTTTCTCTCAAATTTCCTGTCATTTTAAATGTTGAGTAACAATTGCACGACTAAAATTGTTTTTGCATTCTATTTTTGAACTATTTTATCAAATTTTTAACAAAAGTTACGTTGATAAATATTTCATGCATAATGATTAAACCAAATATTAATTGTATATTTTATTATACATTACATTATACATATATTATTATTTAATATGTAATATAAACATAATTTCCATCTATTTATCCTTATTCTGAAAAGTGTGTTTTTGTATTTTATCCTGTAAGTAAATTTCACATAATCTTTTTCGAAAGTGCGATTTGAATTTTATTCTATATTTTTTTAGTCTTTAATTTATAATTATTTTAAATAATATGGAATCGAAAATTCCAATACTTGGTTGTAGTACACTTCGTTCAGAATAAAAACTCAAGTTCTTTAATCGTTTAACTGGTAAAAAAAATTCTGAAAATATTAAAGTAGTAGTGTATTGTCATCAAAAACCCATAGATGAATGCCCATAGAATTTTACGCAATTCAATTCCCTTCTTACAAATATGAAACAAATCCGGTTAAATACGCGTGCTACATTAATTGAACTAACATTGGTATTTTTTGTAATATTGGAAGACGAATAATTTTTCTAAGAATTATAAAACTTGATTTTATATGGGACTAAAATTATTTTGACATTTTCTTTTTGAATTTGCATATTTAATATGCATTATATATTCTCTTTTTTTTTTTACAAAATCATGCACAAATCAAATCATTTTTTAATGCACATTTTGTACATTACTGGTCAAAAGTATTACAAATTTGAGAAATTTCACGCTTTTTCAATAATAACCCCCCATGCAATATATATATAATAATTTTATAGTGATATTTATATGTCAGTATGTTAAATTAGTCAAAAGGCAAGATATATTTAAGTTATTGAACAAAAAAATTATTTAATTTCAAAAAGAATAAAATACAAACAAAATGTACAGATTATCAGTATCGGAATCCATTTTTCTTCCACGGAATAAAAAGAGGTAAAGAAAAAATTTCAAGTCCTTTGAAACAGAAAAGATAAGTTCAGAAAAGATAAGAGTTCAAGTGAACTGAAAACATTTAATATTTGGTTGGCCCACTTATTGGCTTTAATCACAGCATTCACTCTGTTTGGCATGAAATCAGCAAGGTTTTGCAACAATTCTTTCGGTAATTCATGGTGCCAAAATTTAATTATTGTTTCCTGAAGTTCTCGTTTTGTTCTGGAATGATTCTGTTATTTTCTTTCCCATTATACTCCATAAATTCTCAATTGTCTTTAAATCTGACGAGTTTCCTGTCCATGCGAGAACATTAATACCATGTTTTGCAAATGCTGCCTTAACCTAAAATAATGCTCCGATACAGAGGTCATAACTGAACTGGAATGAAATTTAAAATTGTAAAGTTTGTCTTACATTTTTAGATATATGGCAGGGTGCTAAATCTTTCTGAAATATCCATTTCTGCCTTAGGAACATGTCACGAGCAGTACGAAGCAACTGATCCTTCAGCACACCAACATACTTGTCACCTTTCTTGGTTCCTTGCACAAAATAAAATCGTCCACTTGACTGATATGACATGCACCCCCACACCATTACACTTTCTGGGTGTTTTTATGTAAGAACTAGGCATTCTGGCCTCATGCTCATCTTTGCTTTACGCCAAACGTGGCTAGGCCTGTCAGACATTAAAGAAAAGCGACTTTCGTCTCTGTATGAACTTGTCCCCATTTCGAAATATTCCAATTTTTGTACACCTTGGCCAACTCCAATCGTTTTCCCCGCATTGCTTTCGTCAGTACTATTTTTTTCTAGGTATTTATGCCTTGTAAACAGCTTCACAAAGCCTCATGTGTACTGTTCTGAGAATGGCAATGACAGAGTTGAATTCATTCCAATCTTTTGCAAATGTAGTAGAACTTGCAAATCTATTTTTACGGCATAATCGTGCCAATGTCGAATCAGCACGTTTAGAAGATAACCTCAGATGACCACTTCTAGGCTTTTTATCTACGGTTCCTTCGATTTTAGATCTCTGAGGCGTGAAAAGGTCGTCTCACTACAGTCGCACCGATGAGCAATATTAACATTTGAAATGTTTTTTGATGCATTAAAATAACATCCTGGCGCTTCTCATGAGTTAATCCTCACATTTAAAAAAGAAATGAACAGTTTAAATTGAAAAGTAATGCACATCGAACGCACTTCGACAGAGCAACAAAACGAAATGAAATCCTTCGCAGTCGGAGTGATATTATAATTAACTACCGGTATGAGGCAATATTTGCAGACAATTGCTTCCCAATGAATGACACAGTAGCTTGAAACTTCTCCACCACATTTATACAAGAAAATATCACTTTAAATGAAATAAATATTACTTTTTTTTTGGGGGGGGGAGGCTTATTCTTGAAAAAGCGTGGAATTTCACAAACTTATATTACTTTTGACTAGTAGTATAATAAGTTAATATGTAATTAAAACTGTAATCAATCTCTAACTAAAAACTGTGAACTAATTTAGATAAAATGCATAATATTTCAATCATTACCAAACAAGCTAATATCCACTATTATGTAAAAATGACTAATTGAATTTTAAATTTATTTAGCGGCAAATGATGCTTACATGAAAGCAAAAGAAATTTGCGCTCATTAATTTCAAAATGTTAATTGCTTTTATTGATGAATTCATTAGCGTCTGTTAATTATCTAAATTTAACTTGCTGTTTAAAACTGATTAATTACTCATCCTTAATTGACTATGTAACTCCAAAAAAAAATCTGAAAAGTGAAAAATTATATTTCTAGTCTTTGGTCTGATGCGCTTTAAAAATTCCCACTTCTAAAATAAATTAAGATAAACATGCAACTTCCAAACTTAATTCTAAACTGACACGAAATTGAAAGCATAACTTGCTACTTTTTCGAAGAAAATAAAAGTATTTTCGATTTTGTCTGAAAAGTTTAGAATACGTTTTAACGTTCATTGTTTAATTCTTTGCCTCGAATCTTTGTATATGAATTTTTTACTTCGTAAATGTATAAAAAAGTTATTTATTAAATCACTACTATTTACAAAACACAAATTTGGAAATTAAGTTATTTTATTGAATAGAAGTCGGGGCATTTTTAAAATGGGAATGAATTTGTTACCTTGTTTCAAATTGAAAGTGACTACGATATGTAGAGTAACTCTCCCTAATTATGATCCAGTAGGTAACTTCGAAACCGCTATAGATGCACATATATTTCCAAAAAGGCAACAATCTTAATATTACGTAATTTCTTGTTGTTTTAATCAATAAATGTAGAGCTGAAAAAATTATAAAGTTACACTTTTATACAATCCCCTGTCATATTAGTAATTTTATAAAACATTCTTCCCCCCCCCCCAGTATTTTAAACAAAATTCTACTCTTCTGCGATTACAACTGACCGAATTATGAAATCTTAAAATTCATATTATTAGACTAACTAATGAGCACTATTTCCTGGCACTCACTCGATCATTCTAGGGAGTAGAAGAGTGAAGTTATTTTTTAATAAATCCAGATGTAGAAATAAATATATTGAAGAGACTATTTAAAAAGTGAGTTGACTCCAAATGTTTCCCTAATGAAAGCTAACTTTCGGTTTTATTTTTACTTTTAATATTATTAATAATCATGCGCAAAAATGATCAATGAAATAATTTTGAATTAAATCATTTAATAATACTTGAAAATAGCAATTTTAATTAGCATTCATTTTCATACACGGAGAGTGTAACGAAGTTTTCATGCTTTAAATGGAATCGCGAAAATTTTTGTTATAAGGAAAAAGAAACCATTGAATATTGACACAGAGAAACATAAAAAAATTGTTTTAAAAGCATTAAAGTTAATCCACCATATTAAGCTTTTGATACGATAATGAAATATACATACTAATTCCGTGATGTACTATTTTAATCTTATAATGAAGATCTAGGATCTATCCAAAGATAAACATTCAATCTTGTGCATCAGCGTAACGCGAAAGCTTTCAAACAGATGTAATATGCACATATTGCATGAATCAATAACATTGATTCCAGCAAATTCGAATCAAAGGCTGTTCTGGACTGCAATCCAACAGCTGCTTTTGGAGTGATTTGTACGTTTCTACTATTCTCTTCATAATTCCAATTTAGCTCCGAAGCGGCTTCAAAATTAGACCATATTCTAACAAATCAATCAATTAGGTCAATTTAGTAGGTCTGACAAGAATATTTACAGTCATTAAAATAAGGAAAATCATGTGATATTCATGACAACTTATAAATTAAAAAGATGGACACCATCCACCTTACATTTTCATTGCTTATTCAATATTTTGCCAAATTATTTTCCATATACGAAAAGCATTCAAATGCCAGATTAACTGCAAATTTGATTCCTTTCATAAAATGATTAGTTCTAATCTGATGGCCTCTTGGCTTGAAACATCAAAATCTTTAAACTTACGCTATCTTTTTTACAAACTCAATGCTATCATAAAGCTTTACTGTTTCCTTAGAAATAATGACGCCTTAAGACACCTAAATGAAATTACCTTCTTGTTTATTCTCATATAAAAATGTTCCTGTAACTGATGGCAATAAAAACGTTTTCATATATTTATCCAGCATATGAAGCGAAAAATCGCACTTTTTTTACTAAGATTTTTTTTATTTGAAGGAAACTTTCAAAAAATTATTTATACCTTAATTTAGATAAAATAATATTTCGAATTTCAAATATTATTTGCAATTAATGTATTAAAGTATATAACTTGGTTTTTATGATGTAAACTATGGACGTAACAAGACTTTCAAAGTTGTGCAAGCTTAATAAATAACTTTTCGTCATATCAGATACACAAATGTGCAATGAATTCCCCGTACCATCCGCATACCAAATTTAATTCCCTTTATACAGTGATAAGTTCTAGTCTGATGGCACCCTCTTGACCTTAAACTTCAGTAACGATAAACATTACGAGGACTGATTATAAGTATTTATAGAGAGTAAAACTGAGAAGATACCTCTTCCGCTTGAGATATTCCTCAGCTATTGCATTATCGCAAAGTGTTCTCCAGAGAAGAATGTTTGGCTTCTTTTTAAAAAGCTTCCTTGGCAGGGGATTTCAGGTCTTTCATAAGTTACTTTTAGTTACTAAAGCCACAACTATTATTCCTCTCAGGTGAATTGGAGTGCATGGTAGATCCACTGCCCTCTAATGCACTTTAGTAATGTAAATGTGTACATTATTTAATTTGTGATGAAGTCGATAATGGCATTTATTTATTGTGTTTTATTTCTAGGTAAGTGCTTGGAGAATTTTGTTCACCAGTTTCGCTTACATTAGCTTGATTATTCATCTACAAATGAGGGTAAGTATTATGTTATGCCTCTATTGCACAACGCAAAGCCATGGTTAAATAAGAAATGATCTTTCAACAGCGTGTAGCGTTAATAAATCATACAATGCTATATAGCGGTCATGTTTTCCTTTCATATACTAGATTATAAATAGGTATTGCCTGCTTCCAAATATTTAGTAATAATTCTACTTGCTCTTAGCTTTGTAAGGTAGCAGAGAATTATTGAATTTTTATTAAAGCTGTAAGGGAACTTTAATATTTAGGTAATAATGTTCACATTAAATATTATTCAACAATTGTAAGCTTTTATCATAATTTTGAACTGCAGGAAAGTACTAATATTTTAGTGACTTGTCCATTTTTATCAATAATTTTTTTCTATCCACTTATCTTAAATAAGCAAATACCTCATTTATATATTATACCATATAATTAAAGTTATGAAAACAAATTGTCAAACATCTTCATGATACAAGAGTTGTATGCATTCTTCTGAAAGCATAGTTTCAAAAATAGGAAACATCTTAAGCAGTAATTAACTCATAATTTGTTAGTAAAGAAAACAAGTATTGCTTCGGATTGTTTATGAACAAGATGGCAGTTTACTTCAGTCATGGGTTTGAAATAAAATTGCTTTATAAAATACTGTTTAACTTTCTCTTTAACTGCAATATAATTATATATAATTAGCTACAATAATATTTAGAAATAATTTCATGAAAATCCGTAGCTAAATAAAATATGATGTATTGAATAGTTTTCATTTACTTTCCAAAATTATTTTCAAATGTTTTAGATATGGCCATATCATGGAATTCAATTATGTTTAACTCATCTGAATAAATGCATCTTTTAAAAGAATAACGTATTACATTCTGTATTTTGTTAAAAATTTCAATCAAAATACGAACGTCAACTTAATCCAGGTAAAATTGCATAATAGTGTTAACCTCTTGACCAGCACGTCTTAAAATGAATTATTAAAAGTACATAAAGAGATTTGCCATTTCCTCTTGTATCTACAAATATAACAGTATTAGTATGGAATAACATTCATAATTATTACTCTTTATAAATGTAAAGTGTAGAAGTCTGAGCTCCTATTCATGCTTTCAAAAATTATGAAGAGATAATAAAAATTATTGATAATGATAAAAAAAGCCAATAATAAACACCAATAATTATGCACAGAAAATAGCCTTACGATTTAAAAGAATTATTTCTTAAAAGAAAATATCGAATTATAATGGAGTTTTTAGGTAATGCATTTAACATAAAGAACGGATTCAGAATGACGTTCATAGGTTCAGAAACCTAGTTTGTGTTCTGAACATTTAAAGTTTTATAATAACACAAATTAAAATGACTCTTCTTGTATAATTAATAATTTCAGTGATGTTCTGTTTTTATAATAATCATTGTTTTCATTGAAATTGTCAGTAATAATTTTGAATCATAATTCTACTATACAGAATAACATTTATGCTCATTTAGATATTTAAATTACATTTATAGAATATTCGTTGCGAGAAAACTTTGTATTTTCACTATTATATAAAATTATCATTCAGTAGATATTCCATGAATATTTAATATTTGAAAATATTTTACAATCAGGAATACTTTTATAATAAATAAAAGGAGCATCAGAATTAAAAATGCTTTTTCAAGTCACCTTCACAACGGTTTAGTTCGCACTGCTTAGCCAGATCTAACTCGTTAAACAAATCTGATTAAATAAAACAACTTTCACAACATATTAATTCGCTTATGTTAAGTCATGTATAATTTAGGAGTCAAATGACAGCAAATAATGATCCATCTCTTAAGAATGATCTAATTTTAGATTTGCAGATTTAAAGCTTAATGGCATAAACTGAGCAATCTCATTGAGAATCGCTACTTTCTGCTTAGCGCGCACACACAACCACTTCTCAAGATCAAAAATCAATCAGCTTTTATCTCCTTCACTTCCAGTTCGTCTCCTACTTGATGAATTTGTGTCTTAGACACCATGACAATAAGAGGATAACCTCTATCCTTATCTAATGATCACAGAAATCTGATGTAGAAGGACCAAAAATGCAAGACAAATAAAAGACAACGGATTTCCTATCCCGATGTAAAAAGTAGGGCTAAAACTAAAGAAACATACGAGACAAAAGCAGTGAAAAAATAATAACACAAGACGATATTTAGCTAGTAATCAGGATGTTGTCTTACCCACTGCAACGAGTGATTCGGCTCCACTTCAACCTCACGCTAAGAGCTATGGACTTAACGGCGCAGTATAGGATTACTGGTCGCTTTTATTGTGAGCATTTAGAAGTGATCTAGTTAGGACGATAAATTGGAATTTTTTTCGATTGCTTTTGTTAAATGAAAGGGGCACGAGGGAAATCAAAGGGAGAATTGGACCTTATGTATTTATTTAGCCTCGCGGAAATTCTTCAGCTTTAACGGTGTTATGATCTGTGTGAATGGTTGCATCGAGTTTGCGAAAAAAAGCAGTAGATTCTACAATCATGGATGTTTCTTTGGGGGAAAGCTGTCTATTGATGGTCATTAGGGCTCTTTGAGTTAAGGTAATCATTCATAAAGAAAAACTTCTTTCATCGCAATAAGGCAGCTCAAATAATTCGGGTATGCCAGAAAACGAATTTTATCTTAGATTAAATCTTCTGAAATTACAAATATCTCCATCAAAGGGGATCACTTGATTTTATTATTAGACAGTGAAAATGTTAACAGTAATTTCATTTGTCCGATTCTTAAATGCAAAATAATTAAAAATAAATGTCGCTCAAAGGCATCGTAATGATTTCAAAGATCGGCAAACTGTATAAAATGAAATTTTGATATGCATAATTAAAATCATTATTATTTAAAATTATTTTCTAGTGCATATTTATATTTATGAAAATTTTTGTCTATTGAACAATGTTAAAGAATAAAACTTAACATGCTTTGATTCTATGCATGATTCAGTGAAATTTAACATTAACGAGACGTTCTAGATAATTTTTATACATGAATTTTTTATGGTATTTAATAAACTGATTAATTTTTTCTGAAGTACAAATAATTGAAAGATGGTAACTACAGTATCTTACACTTGTTGAATAAAAAAAAGTTTTTTCTCAATGTTTTTTATACATAAAATTCAAAAATCAAGCATATAATTTTTATTTTAATACATAACCACCAATTTATTTTCGATCTTATTATAAATGCTAAATTATAAAATGTTAAAATTTTTATTTGGGAATAAAAATTATAGGGAGCAATTCATATCTATCAATCTGTTATGATCACTTCTTAAATAAATGTGTATGTATTGAGCGTCATGTTTTTAAAGTTATTGAAACGAAAGAATTCGAATTTTCGCTGATGAAATGTATAAAACAAATGTTTATCATTAGTCTTATCATATATGTTTGGAGCTGAAAAATCTATAAATTATTTTCATCAACATGCTTAATATAAATTCATAAACATGCTTAATATAAATTCATAAACATGCTTAAATATAAATTCAAGTCAATTGGTAGCTATGTTACAATAATTTTCAAAATTGATCGAAAAATAAGTAGTATAGAAAATATATAAATATTCTATCTTCACGTTTAAAAATATTTTGTTACATAAGTGATGTGTGTCCTATAACTCCCTTCGTGGAGCATTACTTCGTTAGTTTTGTGCATATCATTAAAACAAGCTTGCAACGTTTGTGCAACTGTTCGAATTTATTGCAAGATTCAAAGTTTTAACTTAAGAATTCAATGTTATGACCCCCTTGTGAATAATAACATCCCTTGTAAAGCAGCGGTTGCTTTAGACCTCGACTGCATGTTAAATGTTTGTGGAATATTTATAGCTAAAAGGTGGAAATTCAGAGTGTATAGATTACCAGAATATTCTAATCCTCTGGAAAAACGTAACAAAATTTTCATCATCCACTTTGAACTAATAAATCGAACTATTTTGCCGGTCCCATATATGATGTACTGCCATAAACTCGGCATTGGTTCTATTGCTCTTTCTCGGTAGCCTGATGTATTGAGTTTTTATGAAAGTGCTTTTATCTACAGAATAAACGCTAGGCAGTAAAAACTGTCAAAAATTTATATATCTGTATGTATAGATATATGTGTAGCACTTTTTTCGAGTAATCTTCAGTTGCCCCTTCGCAAGTGTTATTTCTTTTGCAGTCGGCGAGGGGGGAGGGGGGAGTGGGAAAAAATTCTGTTTTTATGAGGCTTCATAAAGTAACGCCCAATCATGCTACTTGACTTTGAATTATTTTCACGAGTAAAAGGGAGTCTTTTCAAACAAAATTTTGAAAGGCGATATCGATTATTCACTATAAGTAATACTTTGATATATATTTCTACAAACAGTTTTGTCCGTTCAGTTCAGCACAATAAGAGAGGGGAGGAGTGACTATGCTCGCCATATTTTCGTCCCTTACAAGGTTTTATATAATAAAACCTTGGATGGAATTCCTTTATTTTAAGAGAAGATGATATTGTTTAAAAAGGGTATACATATTGCATTTTTCTAAGAATTTGCAATTTTTCCTATATTTCGTGTCGTTTATGCTAATTTCTAATTTCTGAAAATTAGATTTTGTGTCACAACTCGTCTGGACCCAATACATCTCGCATTCTTCTCTAGACCCTATACAAGCCGTTATTGAAAGGTATATGCTTTCAATTGGGGAAAATGCTTTAAGCGAAGTAAAGAATTATGTTATGCGTTATTTGTGTCAATAAATGGGCTTGAAAAAATTGCGAAACCTGCATTTTCTCTCAAAACTAGGTCTTTTTTGACATATTCGGTAATTTTATTCGTTGCGAATTAACCTTTTAAGTAAAAAAAAAAAATCCTTATTTTATCTTTCACGCTCATTGAAGTTCTCTTAAATGCAAATGATAGAATTTTACCAATACAGAGGATAACAAAACATTTAAAAAATATATCGAGCTACAGCTATTTTACACTGGTTAAAATATTTCAGTTTTTGCAACATTAACACACGCGCGGTTTTCAAATAGATTTTATGTTTAGAAAACATACTAAATTTTCAGTATGTCTTCAAATAACTGCAATTTGAACAATCAGCTCAGGGCATCTTTATCATAGGGTTTTAAATAATCTAAATTTTTGGATCAATTAAGTAATTTAACTCTAAAACTAAATTAGAATTATTTTGTCTTGGAAAGTTTTCAAGTTTGTATAGCGTGATTGTAATTCACACATTTAACTCATCCCTAAATAGACTCATTAATCACTTTTTATTTTCTCAAGATCCCATACAATTTTAATCCAAGAATTACACTTAAAGAAAAAAGTTCAAAAAATATTATTTCCCAAAGAAAAATCTAAGAACGAGTAATTCTAGAACATAGATATCGGTCACGTGCAGATCTGTAATTATTAATAGCGTGTTCACGTAAAATAAAAAAAGGGGTCCAGTGTAGAAAAAATATCGATTTCTACATCTTGCTTAAGTATTTTACAGCTTTAAGCATTTTAATATCGACTTTCCTTAGTGTTTAAACTAGAGGCGACGGCAAGTCTATTTAAATAATGAAGTAAATTATCTGTGTAAAACACTGATATCAGGATAGATTATCACATAATCAAATTTCTTTGTCGCCTTTTCGCAAAGTTTTTCCATTACGGGGCCGATTTGCATACGTGTGAAACAGGATTCACGTTTTAGGGCCAAGGGAGTTACATTCAAGGCCCCCTTCCATCAAAGCTCCGCCCCTCCTAGTATCGATTATTTGCGGAGGTTAAGAACAGGCGAAGCGAATCCATTTTGGATTATTGATACTCTGGCCCCTTTGAGATTAAACAAAGATAAGGTTATGGATTTGATTTTTTTTCATCATTTCCTTCTTTCCTTCCTCCTTAAACATTCCTGGCTTTGCTTCTTTATACGCCCTAAATTTTTGTACAACTTTTTTTAGGTTAATAATTTGGGTTAAAGAGAAAGTTGGTAAAATATAGTAGCTTTAAAAGTCAGAAATCCAAAACACTGAAGAACAAATTTATTAGACTGAATTTATTAGACCAATAGACTGAAAATAGCGTTTAAATCTCTTGTTTCATTTTCTATGGCTTACTGAGGTCACATGATTTCTTTGCTTTAAAATGTCTAAATTTCGATATGTAAGAAAATTAAGCTAAAAAAACAAAACTATTTAAGTGACGTCACAATAAGTTCTACTTATTGCAATAAGAATATTTTAAAACAAAATGCAGTTTATCTGAGCAGTGAAATCTTGCATTTTTTTTCCGATATTGACTCCATTCACGATTTAAGGTATATGCGTAATATTGTATCCTCAAAAAAGATTGATTTTTTAAAACTTTAACCTCATAAAATAGGAGATATTTCACTGGTTACGGAAATGTAAAATTATGTGTAGTCTGAAAGATAAGATTTCATAAATTTATTTAAAATTGTAATTAACAAGAACCCTCGCAAAGAATAGCTGTATTTTCCTCTCAAAACATAATTTTTCAAATTTCAGTAATACATCAAAATTAAAGATTAAATTAAAGACTACTTTGTGATCTTAAATATATTTCATAACTTATTGTAATACAGATACTCTTTAAAACAATAACTTATAAATTCACTACAAGATGGCACTACTTATATGGAATCAATTTAAATAAAAGCAATCTCGGAATCATCTGAAAAATATTTCTGAAAATATTAAGAATTTTTATAACTCGGAATACATAACTTTATAAAAGTCTAATACTTCAAGGAGAGAATGAAACACTGATTGTAAAATTCCATGCTTACAACTATTGAAAAATGTTAATTTGCATAAAAGCATGTAAAGATACAAGAATAAAAAAAGGTAACAAGTTTGTAAGTTACAATTGAGAAATTAATTAATTTAAATAAAATGTTTAAAGAAAAATTGATTCTTTACTTTGTATTTCCAACAACTTGTTTTCCTTTCATTTGCACAAACATGTAAAAAGACCAAAGTAGAATGCCTAGAGATATAACTACTCTTTAGAGAGAGTAGAACAATTCAAACAACGAATCTGTACAGCCACATGATTCTTGAAAATCCTGAAAGAAATAAACCAATAAACCTTTATGAAAAAGATGCATATTTAATATCCTGGAACAGTTTTTCTTGCCTTCTAAGATAATACATATTTCAGTCTACTACTAGCATATTATGCTGTCTATGAATATAATGGTTATCAATGGCTTGCTTAGTATCTTCAGCATATGCATATTGTTCTGATGGAATGAGCATGTCACGCGGCGAGTGTTCTAATGGACACAGATGTACCGCTATCATTAAATGAAGGCATCATCCATAACCCATTAATGGGTGCAGTAGGTTTAACTTGGCAAGACAATTCATTTTGAGGCGACAGTATTCCAGAGGCTGCCGTCGTACTGCTGTCAGAGACCAGTTAAAGGACAATCACAAACATGGGCCCTTCTAAGCTTAGTTAAGATAGCTGCGTTGAAGTTTTGCTCCAGAAGCTGTGAAACATTTTAAATTAAAATCTAAATTTAGGCCTTTATCTTGAGGCAGGAATGTCAAGTAAATGCTAGCGTGGAAGGAAATATGTTAGGGGAACATTAACATACAAGTCTACCACGTTAATTTTGTGTAGTCTAATGCATATTACTAGTTGGCATAGGAATTATCCTAATATTCTATTACTTATTGTAAAGGGCATTTTATGGCCATTTAAGTTTTTTAGGAAAAATTAGAACCGCGAATGAAATAAAAAAATTTACAAGCATAAATAATTATTAAAAATATCATATTTGCAATTTTTGATATGTAGCTTACCACTTTAAAATATTAGAAAGGTTACTCGGAATCGAAATTCTTTTTATCAAAAAGCTGATATTTTGATTTGGAAATTGAGATGTTTTTAAACTATATACAGTAAGCGAAAAATACATTGATAGTTTAATCAGCAATGAACGCACAAACAACATTCTTTTAAAGTTAAAACTTATATTCATATTTATAGTATTTTTCAATTAAATAAGCTCATTTGTGAAAGATAACCTCTAAACGTTCGATTATTATTGAAATTATAAAATGGGAACTTCATTTGCACTACATTATTAATCATTTGTCTATTTTTGTTCTTTCACTCGTTTGCAGATAGATATTAGTAAATTATTATTTTAATTGTTATTTCAGTAGTATCAAAAAATGCTGCACTTTCTGACTTAGATTTCATGATGTGAAATCGGAAGCATTTTAATATTTTACACTATTCTATTTCTATTAGAATGCAATTATTATAAGTATTATTGTCTATAATTTTAGAATGGAAACCAATTTTACCATCACAGATCATATTTATAGCTAATCTAGGTATAAGAAACCTCTTCTTTGTAATGAAAAATGAAACTGATTTTTTCACTCATAATCTATTTCATTACAGGGCGCGAAGAACTTAATCCAACATAACATTTGCGAGAAATCTTAATTTTATTTTCTCTCAAATTCATTTTGTGTCTATCAATTGCTTAATTGTATTTTTATATGCAAAATCAAAAAAAAAATCACTAAATATTTACAAAATCTCAATGTGAACAGAAATTTGAAAAATAATTACAGCCATAGAATATTCTACATGCTTAAGTAGCCTTAAAACTCGTATAAGAGAATGTATTTCGAAGAAAAGATTCTGCTCTGTCATTTTCCCTCTTAAAAAGAAATTTCTAGATAATCTTCAAAATGTGCTCATTTTTACTCAAGATAATCGAGTACTCAAAAATAAAATAAAACCAATCATATTTTATAATGGAGCCCTCTCAAATGAGACTTTCTTATTTAAGCTTCAGGGAGGAAAACTAATTAACTCATTAAAATAGGCTCTTTGCGCCGTTTTCTTTCAATTGATGCAACAAGAAAATTCATAATCTTTCTTCGCTTATTAGCTTCTTCTATTCCAGCGCATTAATTGGATACTAAAAGGGTGGCTGAAGAAACCAAAGCTGAGTAAAAATGGCTACCCTGATAAACTTGTGGACACATAGAGCATGCTTCAGTGAAACTACTAATTTCGTTCAGCTATGCAGCTTGATGATTTAAATGAATAATTCTTAATGTTTACAAAAGCAAATTGGGTTTAGATTATTAAAAGACAAACATTGTTTTATATTCTACTTTCTAGTAGTTAATTATTTTTCAGTAAATTCTAAAATGTACATTAATTTTTTTGAAATTTCATTAAAAAATGTTTTATTCACCAAAAATTAAAGAATTGTTTGTCATTAATCATTATGCAGACTTGTGAAAATTCAGTTGTTATTAAAATCTTAAATTTTCAAGAAAATAAATGAGGTATTTATGGTTGTGAATAATTAATATTTACGAAGTTTTTAAATGACAATAAGCTTTATACGTTCTATTGAAAAGACCAATGAAACGGTAAATGTTTTTTAAATGTAAATTATTTCCCATAATTTAAATTATTTTGTTAATTTATATGTTTCAATTTTGAATGAGAATTATTTTTTTGTTTTTATCTGAAATCAAATTTTTGAATTATTTGTAAGAAATAATCTTAAAAGTTTGAACTTGGAAAAATCATAAGAAGGTATTTTGCTATTTTTAAAACATTTTATAAGCATTCAATTGAATTCCCATTTCATCTTAAGAACTTAAACGAAAATTTCAAATTATTTTGAAAGCTTCTGGAAATTCTAAATAACTTTTTTTTGTTGTTAACGAAGATAAATTGGCATTGTGCTATTGTGTGGAGTTAATTCTTGATTTTTAAATTTTGGTTCTCTAATGCATTTAAATATTTGAATTTAATTAAATATATATATATATCAGTTTTAGGAATTCTGGTAAATATTAAGAAATTCAATTTCCAAATATAATTTTGGGAATTGAATTTCTACGAATTGTTTTAAAAGACAATCGGTTCTAAAATATTCATGGAATTGTAGTATTAAAATTGTTTCAAATAAGAAAAATAAATTCTTTTAAAACACTTAATTCCCATTTGAAGCAAGTAAAAAAATAATCATCTATATTTATGCATGAGACTGATTCTCGGATAGTTATTAAATTCACTTTTTTATTAATTTCCGAGTATTTCAATTGAAAAGAAAGACTGAAATTTTACCTTCTATTGGTTTTGATGTCTTATTTTGTAAATTTTGGATATGCCTTTTAAAGTGAAATGAACAATAAGACTTATTTTCTATACTTAATAAGTGGTATGAATTGAAAGTTCACTTTCAATATTTTTTACCCTGCATAAAAAGATTTTATTACTTATTTTTCAATTATTTTGTATGGAAATATATATCTATTTCACGAAAGAAAATGAGAAATGTTGAAACTAAAATGCTATCATGCAAAAAAATTCTATTTCAATATAATAACGAAATGTATAAAAGAATTTTTTTGATATTTTAAAGTACAGCCTACGTTGTTCCTTCTCTTTTAAAAGTAGCTGTTTCTAACGATATGGAAATGTATTATTCATGATATACTTTTCATTAAAAGATGTTGGGCTACATCATTGTGCGGACAATATCATCGTCCATATATATTCTTAAAATAGAAAAGTCCCTTTTTTTCCTGTAAAACTAGTTCTGTCAAACAAAAATGTCAAAGATAGGAGGAATGTGTTTATAATAGAAAAAAGAAATGGATATTGTATTATTTATAATAAATTTTTGTTGCGGTGAAGAATATAAAATATTTACGTTGTTCGTTGGATGAATTTTTGAAAAAAAATTCATTGATTTTCTCTTTTCATCTATGAAATACATGACAGTTATTTAATAAATAAAAAAAATATTTACTTGAAATCTTTTATGGATGTCTGTTATATATGTTTTGTAGATAGTTTTTTAAAATTATAATTTGTAAACATTGGTATGAAGTTGTCGATTGAATCAACTGATATTGTATATTTAAATCTCTAAATTATTAAATTGATATTGCTGCTCATTGTTACCTTCATGAAGTTGCGTTTTTATTAAAGTTCAATCATTTTCGATTTTCAATTTCTAAGTTGTAGAAATGTTTTTTCTAAAAGGTATATGTTTGCAAGTGCATGCAGCCTATTTATTTGCAAATTGAAATTTATTAAAATACATCGGTAAATGATGCATATTTTTTAATCAAATTACTCATAAAATCAATAAAAAATTTGAAACATATTTATAAAAGGACAGAGGGATGGTTAATGTTTTGAATCTAGACTGATATTTTTTACATTATTAATGCTTCTTAATTTACCATCTACTCGTATTAAAAAAAATATTTTGAATAAAAGTGTGGTTTTTTTGTTTGCATGTGGGATTTCATAGCAAACAGAAAGGGATTTCTATTTTTAACAAAATAAAATTTAATTGTATAAAATAATTTGATATATATCTTAAAGAATACGTGACTCATTGTTTGAAAATTAGAATTTTTTTCTAAATATTTGTTAACATTGCTTTTGTTGTTTTTATTTATCACCTGCGGGAAGCTTATAAATCGTTATCCAGAATAACTTTAGAAAGTATTGTCATCTATCAAACTCCATTTAATGGACATTCATATTACTCTTATATTTAAAGTAAATGAACTAATTTAGAATATTACCGAAGAATATTACCGATTCATGTCAATTTGCAATCATATTTGTCATTTACCAATATATGCGTGACATTTCTTGCTTACAATTTAATCAACATTTTTTTATCACTTTTTAATTAAAAGGAGAGCAAAATATTGAAAAACCTTCAACAGAGTTCTTGATGTCATAGTTACTTGACAAACTAGGCTGCATATACCATCTGTCATTTAACTTCTTGATCGCTTTACGTTAATCGCATGCCATTTTTTTCCTATAATATGAATCATGAATTTAATTTCATTGGCATGACAAATTTTGTATTCATTAAAGATCAGAAATGATTTAATAAAATTTGAAAAAAAAAACTCTTTTAACCCACTCTCCTTCAGAATCATGTAATGTTGCACAAATCTAGAAATACTTTTCAAGGAAATAAATATAAATTCTATTTAACAGTGATAGTTTCTACCAAGAAGTTATTTGTAGATGTTTTAAGACTCAATAAAAGTAGAGTATTTTTGTGGTTACTGAAAGCCACTTAAATTTAGAAAAATACGTATCAAGAGTCTTATTTGCTTTGAGGAGCAAAAAGTTACCCAACCCATGAATAGAAGTCGTTTCACTCGTAAAGAATAAAGTGTAGCCCGCATGGCCAACCTGAAATCAAAGAGTGAATAGAAACAAACATTTAAAGATTCATTAAGTCAAAGGTATACTTCAGTGAAGTACGGTTTCGTATTTGTCGAAGATCGTTTACAAATTGGTTTGATTCGTTTTTTCTGAACGAGATTGTCATACACGAATTCGTTGGTTTACTATTTTCTTTTGTAAATATCTTGTGACATTACTGCTATTCTCTAAAGAGAACTTTTACTTAATTCAGAGCAAACATTCTAAGAAAGAGTTTGACTGAGCACATATATAGTTTTAATTAAGTGTAGGTATTTATTTTTACATATTGTTTAGATTTTCGTTAAATTTCTTAATATAAAAACAATATAAGTTGGAATTTTAATTGCATCTTTAATATCTTTCAATGGATCTTTAATAATTTTTCTTATGATTGCATTGTGTCTCGACTTCTTTATAATACTACTTGATTTTCAATAAAAATATTTCTTTATTTTTATTACATTAATAAGACGACTCTTAAATTTTCCTTTTCTTTTGTTTTCAATATATTCCATATTTAATAGTTATTAATAGTTACAAATATAACAATATAAAAATTAATATTTTTCAAATTATTCTCTAGTGAGAGCTATCTATTTGAAATCGTTTTTTTTATCAAAGTTATTAAATTTTTAAGTTTATTAAAATATTCTGTTGACAACAGCCATACAAATTGGAGAATTCTTGTATATACGGAAGCGAGTGAAAATATTGATTAGAAAGCTTCATTCTTGCGAATATGAAATTGGCAAAGTAAAGTGTTAAAAGATTCTAACATTTCAGAGCTATCAATTTACATGGATTCAGGTTCTCAAAACAGTTTTAGATACATTAATCATGTTTCAATATATTTATACTAACCAAATTTATAAGATTTCATATAGGATCGTTATACCTTAGTGTTAATTTTTTCAAAAATATTATCAGATACTTTGATGTTGACCTAGTACCCTTGCAACGTATTCACAAAGAAAAATATTTCCCAAATTAATAATGAAATATAAATATACAATTACATAGTCAATATTGGAAGTCTAAGCATAACGACTCTGAATGTCATTATTTACAAAATTAAATACAAAGTGTGTTGATAATAATCGTTAGAAAAAGTGAACATGCAACCTTTGACCATCCTTGTTATCCTGACCTGTGCTCTACCAGATACTTGATCGTTTTCTGCTTAAATATTTATTTAACTCCTTTATAGCAAACAGCAATGACAAGATTCAAGATTAAAAAAGGATCTATTCCTTGTTTCATTACTCTTAATCTACGAAATGAAAATTATTCTGAATTCCGTGTTTGTGTTCTATCTGCTCTATTAACCTTTATTACCGTCGTCCCGTGGACGATTCTAAGCAAACACTGACCTAGATTTGCAAAGAGAAATAGATCTACAGGAAGAAATATCTGTCGACTGCTGCCTGATTACACTTCTTAAGCAACACTTACTACAGCGACGGGGTTTAATTTTCTTTACATGGAAGTTTCTTGCAATATCGAATGTGAATACATAGACTGCAGAAATCCCGGTTGCTATTTGCATTTGAATTCGAGAGAAGAAAGTCTCCGAAGAGAGACCAGGATGAAGGGGAAAAACTATTTGCTTTCGCCCAAGCTACTCAAATAAAACTTGTTGACAAGTACCTGGCGTGTAATCCTAGTTCATTTATTACTATTTTCTATGGGTAGAGGCGTTACTTATTTCTTATACGCCTTTTAATAAGACAAGATATATTCGAAATTCACTCTTGCTGTCTGCAGTGCTGTAATAAAGTTTACTTAGCTCTAATCCTCCCGTGTTGCAATTTTTATCGTAATGAAACACGACTCGTTCGTGTCTCCGTTTTGATTTCATTTCGTTTGGGATGCAGGATTCCATCGAAGGATCAATTCTCGTCTTTGAGTGGATCGGTTTTTGAGATATGGAGGGGCTTAAAAATTGCTTATGCAGATCCGATAAATCTGTTTTTAAGAAGGGCTTTTGAGCCTTAGACACAGACAGAAACGGGTAAATATTTTATTTAAGAATAAACAAACTCTTTCGATTAGTTTTCTCCTGTAATGGGCCATTCACTGTCAGATGGAATGTTATGCGAATTATGTCAATGATCTTGGGCTTTCTGCCGAGGTATACTGAAGGATTTTAATATTTCAAGATGGCATTTAAGTTTTATGCATTGTTAAAGTAAGCTTCCCAGAATATTGAGGAATAGCTTGCTAGTAACTGAATTTTCTCTAAAAGTGTTTAATATTTTCTGATCTTTTTCGAGGTTTTGTTTTCATTGAAATTTTGTAATGTTATTGATGTATATTGAAAGCAAAGTGTTTCGTATTGTGGAGTATTGATTAGGGAATTGAAAAGAATTACTGATGTTCTAGGTATAAATCAAATGATGCTATTAAGTTCTTGCGCCTTTAATTCGCCTTATAAATCAAATGTAAGAAATTGACAACAACTACTTGTCAAATATAAGGAATTATCAACAAATTCATGTCAATTCTTCTATACTTTCTAATATTATTATCTTCTGTTTTGCGATTATTCGATAATCGTTTGCGATTTGACTGTTACATGAATTTAACCCTTTTCCAATCGTATTTAAAACGTTTGTTTCTTCAGTTTCATTTCGTAGAAAATGAATGTAATATATTTTCACAATAGGTGGTCAGACTGTTTCAAAATGATAAAAATTACAGGTCCTTGCTAATAGATGTCAGTGCATATACACTAGTTTGTTGCTTCGTAGTATTCTCTTTAGTTGGAATTTGTGAAAGCGAATATTATTACTTTTGGTCAAAAGCATCTGCAAAACTAATTCTGCTCCGTTTGAAGGAATTCAGTTCAACCTTTCATTGTATTAAAAAATTTGTTTTTCAGTAACCAGTTAATAATTTTACAATGATTATTAAGAATTCTTTTACATTCAACAGAACGGGAATTATTGTTTTTTAAAAAAATTGTTGAATTCGTAAAATTGTGATATGTTCTAAGTAAAAAATCAAATTTTACGAGTGATTGAGATTTATATTTCTCATTGTTAAAAAAAGAGAAAAATATTTCGCGAGCACATGCCTGCAAATTCAGATATTAATAATATTTGAAATTTGATGGATTTACTACTAAAGTGTAGAGTAGTAGTACAGTTCATTCCTATTTCCTCTCTTTGGAGATATTTTTTAAATCCATTTGCTTATTAAATGGATTTAATGAGCAAATTTGGATATTTTTATTTATTTTTGAATATTATATCCCAAATTTGGATATTTTTATATTTAAACCATTTGAATATTTTTAGTCGTACTGGAATACAAAAGTACACGATATAATACACAGATATCCATCTGTCTTGATTTCAAAGTATTTAAATAAATTTTATACGTGTTTCGTACCATAAGCATAAAAAAAACTTTTTAAAATCAAATTTAGTCCAAGAAAATGGTTTGAAAACAAACTTTCTGTATGCTTGTTAACTGGCAAATAAAACAAGGAAAATTTAATTACTGATTCATTCAACATTTTTTTCGAAGCTAAATCCCCCTAAGAAAAGAATGAAATAACAGAAATAAAAAAAACTCCATGGCACGGGTATCCAAAACTTTAACGCCTAGGATAGATATTTTGCATTATCTCTATTCTATGCAGAAAACCGGTCTGTAGAAATGAAAAAACAATGAAAGGTAGTCACAGACAGAAAAGAAAGTCGGGGGAAAAAATAAAGACGGATTAAAACAAAAGGAAAACGAACATGCCATGCGGAACTGACGCTGGCATGTCAAGCCTGCTCGCCACGTCGGTTCTGAAAGAGTAGGTTGTGTCTATTTCCGAATATAGGGTAAAGTTTCGTTTCAGTCCAACTCATGCATTTCAAATCGACTTATCGAACTATCAGAACTGAGGGAAGGAAAGTGATTGGAGGGAAAATCAATGGTAGATACCTCTCACGTGAGCACTGCTCTATTCTTCGGGGTTGCTAGGATGTGGAAGGTAGCGCGTTGCCACTTGGATTATGATATATTAGTTCGGGCTTATTGGTATGTCATACATATGACCGTAGCTTCAAACAAAAACTCTGAAGCACTAGAATTCTGTAATCATAATATATTTTTGTTACAACTAGATTTAATTTCTTTTAATACATTTTTATGTTTGATCGAGATTCGTATTCAAACAACGGTACTAGGATATTGTTTCAATTTGTTTCTTTTAATACGATTTTAATTGAAAATATTTTCAAAGAATAATATGATTAATCAAAATTGTCATTTCACCACGTCGGCAGGCTGAAATTTCAAATTTAAGCCTTTCTATAAATTTTCAATCTTGAGTTTCTAAAAAACCAGAAAATTTACATTTTTCATGGAATATTATGTCATGGTCATTGCCTCAAGTCGATTATTAATCCTAGTGGCCAGAATTAACAAACGGCAATGATATTAACGTTTATTATTGATATTAACCAGACTTTTTATCGATTATTAATTATTGGTGGCTATTATTAATCCTAATAGAATATTTTTCTTTGAGCCATACTATATGTATTAATATTATATATCGCATAGATGCATGTAATTATATGCATTTTTTTTTCATTTATGCGTATTTGAAAATGTTCAAGTTTTGGAATCAATTGCAAAAAAATTTTAGTTACCACCTTTCAAATAAAAATTTAGCAGAAATGAGTATTAGTCTTTATTAGGTTGACAAAAAATATTTTTATTTATTCATGTTTTTTATTCGATATGCTGTTTCGAAGAAGATATTACAATTAACATAAAGATTATTTATCTATACTTTAAAATTTTTTTTGGAAAATGATCATTTGATCAGTCACAGTAAATGTCGTGTTAAATATGTAATGTTCTGTTCTATAAAGACTATTGAGACAGTGTTCTGAATCAAAATACCAAATTAAACGTTTTCATGATTAATAATTAAAGGAAATCTTCAAATAATTTTTTAAAGAATTTCGTTGCATAGGTATATAAAATGGTAGATGGTTCTGGTGATATTGTGAAAAAAAATGTTTATATAAAAGAATTAAATTCATTCCGATATAATGTGGAGAGTTAATTTTTGTATTTCAGTATTACTTTATAGATATGTAATAGGAAATATGAAATAAATTTGTCATAAATCTATGTTTACTTTATTAAAAATATACGATCTTTAAAAAAAAATTAAAACAGTTTATCATCTTGACTTGCATTGCAAAACGTTTTAATTCAATATATTGCATCGATTTTTCAATAGTTGCTGAACAATGCACAAATGAAATAAAGAGATAAGAAGATTGTTTAAAACACCGAGTATACTTCTCAATGCTTTGTAAAAAAAAAGTGTTTAGAATCGCAAGTATAAAACAGCCAAGTTAACTACGTTAGTTCAAAATGTAGTATCCGCTTCTGTTCTATTTAAATGGCCTCGGGAAGAAAGTAATGTTCTAATTTACAAGGAAAACTCGTTTATGCTTCTTAATGAACGTTAAAAAATTAACAAGCTCTAGGGAATGAGAAAGAGGCCGTACTATTTATTATTATAATAAAGGAATGTGAATACTTTTTTTAACTGAGTCTACTATATTAAGATGTTTCTTACTTAAATTGAGACTAACAATCTGATGCACCAAAAGCATTACGACAACTGTTTAAAAGCTAATTTCGCTCTATTATATTTGCTTTCACTTTCAAAGAAAAAAAGTCCAAGAAACATGTTGTAAATAGCCGCGAGTCCCAATACTTTCATTATAGCTGTGATTACTTCATGAATGACAGTAAATTGCATTTTTTTGCTAAAATAACCACATTGTCTGATATATGACGTCATTTCTTCTTTCTTTTTTATTTAAAGGAAGAAAAGCATTTACAGAGATTTTTTTTCCCATCCTACTTATTCTTTTTCTCGTTCTTTCTCTTAAACAAATTTATAACTAATTTTTAAAGTTGCCTGAAGGAAGGAAAAAGCGTACCCCGGAATCCTAGCAATACTCGGTTTATTAATTTTATGCAGCATGCAATATTGCTAATTAGTTCTGTGAATAATCATTAGAAACGCTCTGTAACTGCATTTAAGTTAATTTAGTCCAACAGAACAGAAAACTCTGTGAACATTTCTTCTTTATTCTACTTCAAATGCCTTAACTTCCGATTTGGGTTTTTTTTTTCAGCTTTACATAATGGATTCTGTGTAACGAGAAAATTTCCCGCATTTTAATGAAATACCTTTTGGTTTTAAAAAGGAATATGTATCCATACGGATAGAAAAATGAATAAAATACAATAACCTTGAAACGTGTTTTTTTCCCTTTGAATTCATGATAAAGATATTGCCAGGGATATTTTTTTCCTCACCAGTTTGATTTTTAAAAGCTGATAATCCCAAACTTTATTCATAAATTTATTACTTTTCATTAAAAAAAAGTTTGCCTCAGTTGAATATTTCAGAATCTTTTTGATTTTATTTATATGAAATTTTCAGAATATTTAAGATGCGATAAAGATAACTTTTTACATGTAGCCTTCATTGTATCATATTCTTTGTAGTCGAAATTTCTCACAAAACTTGTAGTAACATTCCAAAGTCAGTTTATCTGAAATGATTATGTACGCATAAGAAAAAAAAGCTTCAAAACACTGAGTAATTCGCATAAAGTAAAAAGAAATTGATTCATTAATTTACAGTACTCGCTGTAATTTCATATTAATTTACAAAATTGATATTAATTGGGGTTTTTTTTTTCAGAACTCTATGCCCATTTTTAACTACACTACATACCGTATTTATAGTTGGAATTCAAACAGTCTTTACGAATACTGTAGCAAAGAAAATCGATTTTTGAGTTATGTATAAGCTAACAAACTATGTAAAAATAGGAAATCAAACAATTTTTAACTCTTCAGTTTCAAAATACATTATTTTCAATCTATATCAATAGTTCATTGGATATTCTTAAACTATTGATTCTTAAAAATGGTTTCATATTGAAACAATTTTTACTATTAGTTTCTAAATGAATTCTAGATTTTTTATAATTTCAAATTATTGAGAAAGTAAAAGATAAAAAATTTCAAATTATTGGAAATTAACAAAATATAGTGCAATTATTTTAACAATTTAAATAGGTTTCAAAACATATCTATAGTGAATGCAGCAATAAATAGTCAGCAGATTTAAAATTTATATTATGTAAGCACAATCATCAACACAAATATGTAAAAAAAAATTGGGACTTCTAAAAATGCGTAAAAGTTGATTACGTACTTACAGAATAAAGCAAATATATATATATATCAAGATTTTAGTAACTGGAAAAATATTTATTTCTCAATAAATAGCTCAGTTATGCTCCTATTTTAATCCAATAAATCCGCTTGTGTAATAATTTTCCTTTAAATATTATTTGAATAATATAAAAAAAAGTTTAAAGATATTTAATTAAATGCTCTTTAATGACATTTAACTCATTAATTTATTCTGTCAGCATCAATATAAAAATTAGCTCTATGCTTTGAAATCGTCCTCTTTCTTCTAGAAAAGTAATTTCATAACAACCTGTCAACGAAAAAAAAAATTCAGCACTAATGCTTCTAGAAGCAAAGCAGTTTCAAAGCGACTTGTCTAGGAAAACAATAGTCACCCGACTTTCAAATAACAGACTATTAATTGAGCTGTTGAGCAATCAAATATGTCATGTTCATAAGATTCTTGCCAACATTAAAATTTCTTATATCCAAATATTATTTAATTTGATACGATAATTACGGTCATGGAAATGGCAGATATTTATGCCGGAAAAATTATTAGCTGGTGTTTGCACGAATTTTTCGCATATATTTTGGAATTTCAAAACTAATTATCAGAGTTTTTTTAATTCAGAAATTGCAAATAATTAAAAATTAGGAAATTGAAGCATTTTTTACGATTATAATGCAAAAGGTAGAAATAATGATTTAACAATACAAGACCATTTAATATTATGAAAGCAATTTTTGCAAATGTTAAAATGACGTTAAATAATGATTGAGTAAAAGTTGTGTGCTATGACAATGGCGAGTTATTTAGAAGTAATAAGCAAGTGACATCAGATCACTGAATAGGAAAACTTGGGATGGAAAACACCCAATTAAAAATTAAAAGGATTTATAAGAATTTGCTTTGAAAGAATAAAACATGTTTTTCAAAGGGGAATATCACGCTTAATCAAATTCTTTGTTGTTTTCCTTGATATATGTAAATTGTAAAATATTATAAGGATTGTAAATTATATCCCGATTGTTTATGTAACTATTCCTATTTAATGGTATAAAATGTAAATGGCATATTATGTAACTATTCCTATTTAATGGTAATAAATTAAAATATAAATTCATAATATTAACCCAAACTTAT
The DNA here is from genome assembly GCA_026543865.1 of Argiope aurantia. Lineage (NCBI taxonomy): Eukaryota > Metazoa > Arthropoda > Arachnida > Araneae > Araneidae > Argiope > Argiope aurantia. The sequence continues at coordinate 341,674 of JAPMOR010081895.1, forward strand.
GAAAGTCCTTTACAAAAGAAAATTGAATAATGGCTATCTATTTTTCATTTTTTAAAGTCAAAATTTGACTTTTTTAAGTTTAATCTATAACATGAGATAAAATATATAACGTTTTAGGAAAAATAACAAGACTTTTAATATAAATACCTGAAAATATTCAACGGATAAGAATTTCGAGAATTGTTATTAATCCTTTTCTTGTTATGTTCAAACAATGAACAAAAAGATATTTTTACCTACAAGAAAAGGCCTAAGAACATAAGAAGATCAAAAGAAATGCTCATAAAAAATGCAGCATCTCAATTTTTTCTAATGCACATTTTTGCAATCCAAAAAAGGTCTTTTCTTTTAATTCTCCTTTTAAGAAAGTGTTCTTTAATAATGAATAAAATATTTGGGCAACAGTTAAGGATCTACACTTACAGAACAGAAAACCAATTTCATCGTATGCAAGAAAAAGCATATTATCTTCAAAGGAATTGTTTGGCTTTAAAATTCATTAACCCTGAAGTAGTCAATATTATTGGTCAAAACTGCATATGAATCAAGAAGTTGTTTTAACACTTCTAAAATAACAAGAAAAAAATGGGACTAATGGAGAAAAACAATGGTGAATAAATTATTATGACTTTCAAGCTATTGATTAGAAATATTTTGTACATTTTTTACTTTAAAAAATTAAAAATTAGCTAACACATTTGTAATATAAGAAAATTTATTAATAGACTGTAACCAGAACACAGGCGATTATACGTCTTTCCTTGCATCTGAAAGAATCGCAATGCAGCATGCCTATGAATAAGATGTCTTTAAACTTAAAAACATTAAGTCCCCAAAATGTTTTCAGTCCCTATGCATTTAAGTTTGGCAAAACATTTGCAAAATCATTATCAAAAGAAACACCAACAACACATTAACATAAGACATTTTTAGTTACTAAACCTTAACAAGACGCCTTTTTTTACATTAGAATACACAAAAAAAATTCTATAGAAAAATATTTCTAAAAAAGTTATATCGAGAAAAAAAATGAATATTTATTTGACATTCTTTGAAATGATATTTCTAGAGTTATTACTGAGTAAGTTTTGTATTTTAAAAACAATGAATTCACTTTGTTATATCTATATTCGAGATATAGAATTACAGTTGGTATATTGTGTAAAATTTTAATGACTTAAAAAATACATCCGAATCCATGAGAAGAACTATATAGTCCAAAATTCTCAATTCAAGGAAACCAAGTTAGAACAGGTACAATTCTGCGATACTCATTAAAAATCAAAACATACTGTATCGAATGAAAGAAGACAGTGCCATACACCCTATAATTCAAAATTTAAAACTGCATTGAAAAAAAATAAAGGCGAAAATCGGACAAGTACTGTTTTCTTTTCTCACTCTACTACTTTCTTTCCTCGCAAAGGAAGAAAATATTTATTTTAAAATGTCTTACTTCAAAGTTGTATTACATTCAAAATCGCTGCTGATTTAGTAACTTATAGGCTTTAAGTTAATAAATGTCACTGTATGAACTTACAGAACACAAATATTTTACTAATTTGCTATTATTTTTATTACTTGATACGTATACATCGAAGAAAGGAGAATCTTATTTTCAAAGTTTTTCTCTTACTGAATCTTCATAAAAGTAGCAGTAATTTAACATTTTCAAGGTTTCGGCTTAACAATCCACAAGTAAAACAAAACAGGATTCAGAGACATTCATTTGAAATCTTTGGATAAATTTGTTAAACATCATTAAAAATCCTATACATTATTGAACAATCAGTCAGACCATACATTTACAATTTCATACTTAATATAACAAGTAATACTCCCTCCAAGCTGCCAATTGAGTAATGGAATGGGGAAACTTGGAATCCAGCAAGGAATTTTTTTCCTTCCACACTTACTTTCCATGAGATTAAACTTTAATAAGTCAAACTCCCCGCAATTTTCCCTTAAGCTAAAAGTCCCGTCAGGTCCCCATCAAATATTGATATCTTGAGATAAAAAAAATAACTACTTTGTCGTTTTTAACTTTCGTCCCCCCTAAAAACGTTGTAAAAAAACAGTTAATTATGTGCGAACAAGCAAAAGGGTTTTTTTAATTTTTTTTTTACTTTTGAGTTTTTAGAATAAGGCTTTAAAATGAAAACCTTAACGAAATCATACCCTTAAGGCCTAACTTAAAATACCGTATAAGCCGTAAAGATAATGCATAAAATAAATATCGTCTTCTTTTGGAATTGACAGTAATTAAGTATGGATCCCGGGAAAACTCTGAAAAATTAAAGAAGCTTTGAATAACAATGGTAGGAATTCAGCTCTAAACTAAACTTGTCAAACTGGAAGTAGAATATGTGGATAATAATTATAGTTTGAATATATAAGAAAATTTATTTAAACTTTTCCTGCTCTTTTGGTTCATTTTCTTATCTATTTCCTATATACTTATAATAACATATTTAGTCATGCAATAAATATATTTTTATTGAAGCAAGCTATTTTAAGAAATAAAACTTCATCTGATATATTTCCTTAGGATTTTTCCCTACATGTATTATAATTATCACAGTATTAAATGTTTTGCTTCTCAAAAATGAGCTATTAGAAGAAAATCTTAATCTGTAAACGTTTCTGAAAATATTGAATTAAACACGGCAATTTTTTTCTTCTTTCACTGAAACTTTTTAATTTTTTGAATTTATTGTTAATCATTTGATAGTAAATTAAAGTATTATTTCATTCTTAAAGATAGTGTTTACGAAATATGTTCGAAACATTACAATTATCAGATAAAATTATTCATCTCATAGTTTGTAGCATCTTTGAAAAAGTAGTCACTTTTTAAAATTTACTTTTGCAGGAATTGGCTCAGATCGTGTCCTTATCATTTAACAGCGGTTAAAATCTGAGTTTTTTCTCAAAATAGCGCTCGTGTAGCCTCTAATTGGGACATTAATCTAAGAATAAAACTTGGAATGTTATTTTAAACTCTTGCATTATGGTAATAACTTTGAATAAACTATGATTCAAAAATGTTGTTTCAAGAAAGAATTTTCTACAATAAAACTATTTAGAATTATTACAGTGTCCTGGAGTGTAGTATTCAATTCGCATTGTTTACTTTCATAATTCAATTTTAATTGAATATTTTACTGTTCGTAAAAATTCATTATAAATAATAACAAACATAAAGAAAAATGTCACAAATTTTATAATTTTATTTTTACACTAAAAATTTTAAAGCGGGCGAATTTCGTTTTTATTTTCAATTTATTGAAATCTGATATTTTTAAATATGTAATATATATATATCGTGAACAGTTTAAAGAATTAAAAAAAGGGTTTGAATTTACTATTTAAAAAAATCATAATGAAGGTATTTTGTGTAAAAATATGGCAAGATAATGGATTTAAAATGTTTCTTTAAATAGATAAGCCAATTTATTATTTTATAGGCCTTCAAACAGATATTGAAACATCGAAGTTATTTTCTCTTCAAGCAATTTTTTTCACGTCAGTTTATTTTTGCTCAACGAGCATTGCTATTACCTTGACTTTCTTTGAATCTTCCATCGGCTATCAAATACTCTTCCGAAATCTGTAATGTGATGCAGCTTTATGGAAATAAGATGGGAATTTTTATAGGAATTGGAATCTACTTAATGGCTGTTAATATTTGGCATCGTAATGGTAAATAACGCACACATAAGAGCACGTAAATTTCTCCCACTAATTCAGAATCATTTCAGTGTGCCATATTTATTTTATTTCTTTGTGATGATAGCATTTTAACTTCCGTGGAATAGCCTTACAGAGCAATCGTATTAAACCAGTTCATTTGCATAGTGAAAAAACTCCAATTCAGTTTGATGTTTTTTCTCTTCTTATGAAAGCTACTTCTTTCTCTCAGGAGAATCCTTTATGTGAAAAAGGTTTCATGAAATATACACAGTTATTTCCACGGTACTAAAGACACTACTCTCCCTTATGGCTCTCCAATGCAAGTTTTTATTCACAGACAGCCATCTTTGTAAATCTTCTACTTAAAGAATTTTACACCCAACTGTCATTCACTTTTGCATTGTTAAAGACGCCCTATTTCCAGCAGCTCTTTAAAGAACAAAAGAACCCGTTTTCCAAACACACTATTCTTAATCGACGTTAAGTTCTCGAAACAGAAGAACATATCTGACAGATTATTCTGTAAAAAGGAATAATGCTGAGAGAATGTCTTCGCTTTGAGCTTTAAATAGTTGAGTCCTCATATTGTAATGAACTTCGTAAACGAGACTGTAAAAACACGAGTCGCCTCCGATTATACTAGAGCAATCAAAATTTAGCTGTTGCCTTATCTCTTAACAAAGGGAGCACCTAAAATAATGTGCTAATTTGCCTTGAATGCTTCAGCTAATGCTGCCGTTTCTTGATCAATTTATTAAGCCTAAAAGTTTCCTTAGCTATTAGCATCCAGACCATTAGCATTGGAACAAATACTTAAACGGATAAAGGCGGTTTCCAGCGCAAAATAATGACGAAAAAAGTGTTGCAGTTTAACAGTTATTTACTTTAGAGGGAAGTAAAAAGAGGATATGAACCTTTGATGATCAAATTCATACTCCCATATTTCGAACAAAAATGGCCCTCCTTCTGTTGTTTTCTTTTCTATCTCACTCGCTGACTGGATGGAATATTTGTATTTTTAGGGGATCAGGCGTGTTTAAAGCCTATTAATTAATAGTTCCGTGTGAATAAATGTTTTCTCGAAATTTGCTGCTGAAATAATACTCTTTATAATTGTTTCATAATTTAGGACGGAAAATTATTCCGTAATTACTTTTGCTATTTTTTCCACATTTTAAATAAAAATTCGTTAATTAAAAGAACATAACTTGTTTTTAATTAATCGTTTTGTTTCAAAGAAACTTTTCAATTTTATTTATATCAGTGGCTAAAGAAGTTTTATTATTTAAAATAGCTGTGTACTTCAAAAAAAAGTTAAAAATTTAGCAGCGATATGATTATTAAAATTAGATACTGGGAGATTGCAACGTTTTAAGATTAAGACGTATTACGCCGTAAGAATACGCCGTAAAATAAGACGTATTACGGCGGATAAAATAATCGATTTGTTTTTCTTATTAATTTAATCATTGTCCATTTAAGCTTTAGTACAATTGTATAAAATGATAATGATGATTAATCTGAGGACGGTTAAAATGTAACAATGTCAAATATAATGCTAATGGTGTGAATAATGCATAAAATAGTAATGAATGGAAACCCATAAATCCTTAGCATTACCAAGTGCCAAGTCCTATAAAGCTTTTGCATATAAGCCAAATGCAAAGTATAAAATCCTATTAGTTAAGTCATAGAAGAAATCCATTTCAAATATAAACCTATACATAAGTAATTAAATTAATAGGGAATTCAGATCAAGAATCGAATTTTCCTGATTTCCTAAATTTCCTGATCTATCGTTCTTATTCCATAACCTAATAAATGATATTTAAAACTTAAGGAATTGATGAACGTATTTCCAAATAATTTATCTTTATTCACTTATTTCATATATAACGTGTCAATATAACATGAAACATATGAATGAATAATATGTTAAAATTTGAAGGTAGAATTTGGTCCATAGATAATTAATATCCTATCACCCATCAGCAAGAGACTGGCAGATAGTGTTTGAATTATTATTGTATTAATAATACCGTATACTTGTCATGCCGATCCTTGTTTTCCTAGGTTTCAGTGTACAAGCTCAACATACCTACACAATAGGTAGTAATGAATGCGACTGATTATGCATTATTCAGGAGGAACCGTTGTATTGGTCTAATGTGATTTCACTTTCGAAATTCTATATATATTCGGTACACGAATAAATATTTGATATTAAGCTTCTGTTATGGCAATAAATTATCTGAAGAGTTATACTTTCAGTTGGTAACATTTTCTTGTTTGTGAAGATATATAAAATAGTAATCTATTTTCTAATGAAATATTAGAATAACAAAAACTACTATTCCCAAAATGACAAAGTTTATTTTATTAAAACTACATCCATTTTTAATTACTCTTGCACAAAATGTATAGGAAGTATTGTAATAGTCAAAGCACATTTTTGGCATTATGTATGTTTATTTGTGATAAATATAACTCAAAACTGCTTTGAACTAGATGAATGAAATTTTGCCTGTTGTACCAAATTTGTAGATTTCTATAAAATTTTGATCAAAATCCATTCAGAGGAAGTCTGTTCAGCAGTCCGATTTTATGCTAACATGATAACTACAAAGCAAGAGAGTAACATGGATAAACTTTGATACATACATTTAACACCTGAAATGTAGATACCTGTCATATTTTGAATTAAAGACATTAGGGAGTTGACCTTCTTTCAGTCTGTACGTTCGCAAGTTACTAAGCGGGAAAATTCAAATGTAATGTCTTAAATATATGATATTTGGTATTTAATTTTCTGACTGCAATTGTAAACCAGTTTCAAATTTGGGTTTTAATCGGTTGGATAAGTGCTTCTGAAACAAAAATTCAATTTTCCTGGTACTATTACCCACATGTTAAGGATTAATCGCTAAACATTTGACAAGTTTCGAACTATAGATTCAGTCAAAATACTAAGTTCATGCCGAAAATCAATATTTCATATCCATTGTTCGTCAATGCAATTCATGGCATTTGTGACCTTATACAAAGTCCACAATTTATTTCTAGGGGAAGGAGATAACACCCTTATTAGAAAGTATGCGAGAAAATTAATGGGAGACCACTCCCTTTGTTATTATCTATTCATTGAGATAACATATTTTATATCATTAAACTGACATTTTTTTGCATTCCACAGACGTTATCTGACCATCAAATAAAGGAAGATATTCGGTTTCCTAATGGATTGTATGGTAACTTTATAGATAACTCGTTAAATTGTGACGAAATCAAGCTACACCGAAATATCAAAACTATCTTCATTTGTGCATCAACATAATGGCTCTGTATTTGGGTTTCTCAGAATTATTATCCATTAAAATGCGATCATTAGAAGAAAATTATAACTATTTATCTTGGTCTGCGAAAGCTACATTTTCCTTATGTTAAACACTAGGATATAAATAAAATTCTTGTGTAAATGGTTGTTATTAGAGTCAAGTAATACTGAGAACTGAATTCGCAAAAAAAAAGCAAGATTTCCAAGACAGTTTCAAAATAGTATAATTGCACATATTCATGAAGAATCCAGATGAAAAAGGATGGATGCAATTACATGCTCTTGTTGAGATTAATGGTAAACTAAAAAGGTTTCTTGATATTTTTTTTAATCTATCTTGTGACGCTATTTTAACTTGCATTCTTTTGAAAGTCAATAAAGTTTTTATACCAATATTGTTGTAGAATTGAATGATATTCAATGTCGAATGTTTAGGTACATTATCAGATAATTGATTTGGTTTTTTAACCTCTAAATATCCATTCATTAAGCAGTTTATGCATTATATAATATTTTATAGAAATAAATTTCTCACTGTTACCAATGTTAAAAACAGTACCAATTCTATATTTAAAAATATCAGAAAATTTATAATTAAATGAGGCTTTTAAACTATAAATATCTTATCCCCAATATGTCTTATCTTTTCATTAAATATATTTTACTTTAAATCGTGTCAAATTTTAAATTTGAATTTTACAAGAAATGCAAAACAAATCGCATGTAACAAATATAACTCATTATTGCTCACATGCAATAAATCTTATAGTTTTGGAAAAATTTGTTTGAATTTTAAAATCATTCAAGTCTCCAAAATCTTATTAATTTAGCTAATAAATAGTTCATGTAGCTATTGAAACAAATTATTTTGCAATAAAATAATCTATCATTTGAAATGAGAGATCTGTATGCCTTTCTCACAAGAATATAATACCCGCCCCTCTGAAATTAGCAAATTCTGAATCTATTTATTTATCTTCCAATTTACATATTTAATGAAGGAAATATATGCAATTCCTGCTATATTTTCTTTTGTATATAAAGTTTATGTTTAAAGGTAATGTATTAAAATGAAACGTATTTATTTCACTTTGCGTTTTTTCACTGTATTTTTTAAGGGAAAAAATAGCACAATTTCGAAAGATTTAAATTTTTTTTTCATTTTATATAAAAAAAAGCATTTCCAGATTACTTGTGTATAGTCTACTAGAGTATTAAATAAAGCTTTGATTTAACATTTTCTTCAAAACCTAGAGTTCTAAAAAATTTATATTTTTCTTCGTCAAGTTAATATACATCTTGCTTATTACCATTAAATAACTAATTAATTATACTATTTTACCTGCGTCTGTAGTCTTTAATGCTCTTAGTTAATCAGTTTTATTTATAGGTAAGTTACTATTATCTTTATCCTCAACGTCGTTAAAATATTTTTACTAATTCAATAAATATATATTTTGTGTCCATAAGAAAAAGCAAAGAACCTTTTATCTTATTTATTCAGTTCTAATGTTCTCAAGACGATTAAATAGGTAGATAAAAGCAATTTTATATCCAGAGAGGATTTCTTTATTTCATTCCACTGCTCATCTTCATCTTGATAAAATACTTCTTTTACAAGAACGAACAAACCCCTACTCGAAGCGTAAGCTTGCACTTTAATCTTCCATGCTCTAACTCATGGGGTCGCGTGGGGTTTTCACGAGTGACAGGTAATCGTTTCGTGAAACCTTGGCATCAATAGGACAGCACTGTCCACTTCTCCTGGGGGAACACGACTGATGTTTGGGGATTGTTGCAGGACAAGTTTCTCCGTGCCTCCTGATTTGATTTGCACTGGGCTCGTTAAGTGCCAAAGACATTGTTTCGTTTACAAGTGCGGTATCCTTCTATAGCCTAAATGGATAAGTTACTTTTCATGAAAGTAAAAGAGATGGGAAGAGGATGACCTGCAGATTTGGAATTACAGAGAAAGGAGTTTATTTATTACGGAAAATAATTTTTTTTTTTCGTTTAAGGAAATATTTAATAGTAATTTACTCATAATCATTTTATACTTTAGAGATTTGGAAAATATTTGCCATTCTAAAAGACTGAAGATTGGAAATGGAAAAAAATCAGTACGTAACAAATTATAAATTTTGAATATGCCGGAGAAAATTAAGTTTCAGATCAGTCCAGTTTTTATACTTTTTTTTTTCTTTCAATCTATAAGTATACATTATATCTATATTATTTTAGTAAAATTCAGCTTATGCATGTTTAAAATCTAAAGATACATTTTGCATTGTACAGGACGTACAGCAGCAAACTACACACATTATTAAAAAAATTACTTATTATAATTGAATTTAAAGTATAATAACATGAAATGAAAACAGGCTTATAAATAATGATTTAGAATGTGCAGAAAATTTTTATTTCAAGTGAAATAATCTATACTTATAATAAAGCTCAATGTGTGTGTGTGCGTGTGTGTGCTGGCGCTCTACAGGTCAGACCATTCAACCTACAGCTACCAAATTTGGCACGTGTATACCTTGGAGGCCGGGAATGTGCACCTGGGGGTTATTTTTTCGAATTTTTAACTAGAATTTTATTTATTTAAAAATTAAGCAAAATTTTGACGTGTTTCTACTATAACTTCCGAAAATATTACCGCACAAAAAAGATTTTTACATGAAGTTAAAGATCAAAAATTTATCTTTTAAATGATACTAATGTTTTAATCTTAACATTAAATTTCTATTTTTAATGAATTTTTAAATAAATATTTTAACTATGTTTTTCAATATTTTTTTTCGTAAAAAATAAAAATAAAATTAAGCACGTTTCGCATTCATGGGAAAAAATTAGCTTTTTTCAAAGTGTTGCCATCACATTGATTAAAGCTCCAATTAAAAATAAATTAAATCTTTTTGGAAATGAAATCTGCAGTAATATAATTGTCGGCACGTGTTTGTAGGAAATGAAACAAATATGAAATATTATTTTTTCTAAAAAATAAATTCAAGAAAAATTATTTTATGATCTTTTACACTCTCTATACAGGGTGTTTATTTAGTCCAGAGCCCATTTTGATGTTTAATGACACATAAAATAATGAAGATATAAACAAACTTATATGAGTTATTCCATCAATAAATGCCATATTTTCCTTTTCAGGTTTGAATATTTTTACTTTTGTAAATATCGTCTGCGCGTGTGGTTAATTTCAGATAATTTCATTTTCCAGTCTAAATATCTGTACTTTAATAAATATCGTCTACTTATTAATTGCATTTTTCTCTCTTTTGTTTTTAGCAACTATTCAAATGTTATGTTTACTTTTGATGTGTTTGTTCTAAGTAGTACTTTTGTATGTGATGTTTTATTCGAGCGGATATTAAGGAGAATGCATACACCACAAGAGAAAGCACAGATTTTATGGTGGTCATAGAGTTAATTTCCAATCAACTAAATCACGGACTTTTACGAGTTAATTTCCAATCACTTAAACTGGCTGATTTATTAAAATTTGAATATCACTATTCAATAAAAAAAGGATAATTTTAGATTTTCCATCGATCGCTTCAAAGAAAATACGCCAATCAGCGCGCAGGTTTCTCAAGATTATGAAAATGTTGAGTTTTTCTAAATTTTTAACATTTAAAACTTCATAAATCAGTCTTAGTTGATCGCGTAAAATAGAAACATTCATTCATTTATTTAAAATTTGGTGTGTCCAGAATATTTCTCAGAATATGATACCTTACTGAATTAAATTTAGACTTCATAATTTTTGAAATATATTTATAGGCAGGAACAAAATATTATTATTGATTTTATTTCAAACCTTTTGAAAGCAAAACTAAAAACTGAATTTTATGCTGAATCTCAAATTTTTGTTGAATTATTGTTTAAGATATTACATAAATTATGAAAAATATTTTGTAGTTAACATAAGACATAAATACCGAGCGATTCTGTTTGCAATACTCACATTCAATAATAATAATAATTAATAAATAACAATAAATATGATAAATAAAATAAAACGCTTGGTTTTATTAAAAAATATCTTAATATTAATTGCAATTTCATCATTTACATTTTAAATTAAAGTTGAAGTTTTGCCAGAAATGACAACAAATTAGCAAAATATATCTAGTAAATTGAACGAAACAATCTAAACAGTATAAGTTTGGTTTGACTATCAAAATTTGAAGATTAAAAATGTTTTGTTTGAGATTCCTTTAAATGACCAGTTACTTAAAATATTTAATTGAAAATTGTAGCGAGCGGTAATACTGGCGAACCGGCTGGTCGCCAAAGGCGGCCAGTACTGAATAAAGTGAAGTTCATTTCATTTAACAAAATGAAAGAATGTAGCCAAATTCCTAGCAAAGTTTGAAATAAGTGAGACAAATGAAAGAATTTATTCCAAAATAGAAATTTATTAATGAAGGAATTTTCTTCATGATATTCAAAATTACTTTATTTGTTATTCTTGATTTGATTTTATATGGACATTTTAAGTGCCAGTGCCATTGTTTCGTTTACAAATGCAGTCTTTTTCTATAACAAAATTTTATTATTTACTTTCTTTGAATTAAAAGAAATAAGAGGTAAGTTGCTATAATCAATAAAACGATTGAACTTTTCAGTATAGGATTTATTTGGTTACTATTTTCAACAATATATTCTTTGTCACTACTTTTTACATTCTTGTGCTGAAATAAAGCCCGCAATGAAAATACAATGTCAGTCCATAATGATTTTCAACAAATCTAATATTTGTCTTCTGTTTGTGAGAGGTTTTTAAAGTGAAAAAATAAATAAATCATGTTTATTTTTATGGATAAAATAAAGTAATTAAAATTGTAAGTAAGCCTGAAGCATTTGAAATCGGAGTTGCGCATTCCTTTGAGAAGTGGGTATCATTATTTTTATTTAAAATGGCTTCGTTACATAAAGTGAAAAATATCTATAAATTTGAAGTGTATAATAGTTACGGCATTGAAGAGAAAATACAAATAATGCTAAATAAAAGAATTTCATCTAAAGTAAATTATCTTATATTTGAATTCAGACTTTTAACGACTATTTATTTTCCTTCCATCATCTCTGTTTGTAATTAAATTTTGTCCAGTAATCTGGTTGATTTAAAGCATTGGCAGATATATAGGGTAGCTCATATATTTCAATAATAGCTTAAATAGAATTTATATTTACATATTCTTTATATTTCTTACGAAGTGAAAGGAAAACGAATCGGTATTTTATATAGAATAATTATAATAAATTTATGATGGGGGCTAACAATACATCTAAGAATTCATGGAAGTCTGTAATTATTAATTCCATTACTCTGCCAGCAGCCATAAAAAAATACATGGAGGAACAAAATAAATAAACTGAGGAAATTTAAATAAAATTGAATTCAATAAAATAAAACATAAAAAACATAAGCATAAAAAATTCAATAAAACATAAAACTATACATAAGCTATTCGCACATTGTTAAAATCCATAAATCATCAAATAACATAAATCACTGTATTTCAATAAAATTTTATAAACAAGAATAAAATCTCTAAAAAGACCAAATAATCCCAGAAATAAAATGTTTCAGAGGAAACAACAAGTTATTAACTATCGATATTTAGTTTCTACTAAACTCTCTGAAGACCCTGTAATAAGCTGCATTAATTTAATCAATATCTTAAAAATGACAAAAAGTGTTTGACGAGGAAATTATTTCAATAGAGTTAGTTAAAAATGTTCAGCAGAACAACGGCAGAGTTTTCGAAAAGTACAAACTTTTGAAAGTTTCTCTGTTTATTCCTTTATGCATTCAAAAAAGAAATGCTATCGAAATTTTTCAGTTATAAAGAAGTTTTCATTGAAACAGTGAAACGGTTCAATTCATTCTCATGTACATTCCCTCCTCAAACTCTAATTGCTGAAACAACAAGCTTAACTCACCTTAATGTTATTGATTACCATACTGAAAGGTTTTTTCCTTAAATTTATTATTCTTTTAGAAATATTAATGCCTCAACTATTCAGAGAAACAGTGAGATAAGACTTTCGTGAAGACATTAAATTGATTTGCTGAACTTCTAACTGAGATGATTCTTTGAATTAGTTCGCTTGAATCTCAAACAGGGTACAGAGACTAGAATTTTAAGTTTTTCATTTAGTGATGGTACATTAAATTTTCAATTAGTCATAATTACTAAGGAAAATAAATAATATTTATTCGTAACTAATAAGTTGCACATAAACCCTCATATTTTCATGTTTTGAGGCTTCATTTTCAGGATTTGTGAAAAATTTAATGACTCTAATGATAATATATACAAGAATTTCTTAAAATTCTTAATATTTCTTAGTTAACAATCATATAAATAGTTAGATCTTTTAAAAATATAAGTATTGGTGGGATAAATTTTCAAAATTGTTTGGTTAATTAGTCATCAAGATATCACTCCAAATTTTGTGTTCCAGAATATGGAAAATAATTCCATGTTTAAAGATAAATTCATTTTTTATCTTGGAATAATTTTTATTAACATACTTTTCTATCTATATATATATAATATAAAGAAAGAAATTTCATTCCCTTAAGAATGGTAATTTTTTTAGGCATTTAAAAATGTTTTCAAAATACTCTTTTTATTGAATCTTTTTAAGAGAGAACAATTATCTATGAATTAATTTTGAAAATGATGTGCCATTAATTTTTCAAAAATAATATATTTATGGAAATACATTTACTTGAATTATGTATAGATTACCAAAAATGTATTTATGATATTTCTCGCTCTTTCTCAAACTATAAAACTTGAAAACATATAAAATAGGAATATAGGTTTCGGAAGTTTCATACACAAAACAAAATTTTATATTTTCATCCTGATATTATAAATTCTTGAATTTCTTGTATATTCTCTCTCATATTAGATGCAGAGGGTGGAGAAGGAAGATTCTTATTCACAAACTAGAATAATATTTATTTTGATGATTGGAAAAAAATGCTCTTGTATTTTTTTTTTTTTTTGAAATTTTGGCTGTTTTGTCTTGTAATAACTATTATAAAAATACGCTAATAACCGAATATTATAAACTAAATGCTGTTGTATACAGATGTCATAACGATAATTAATAATATTGTTCATTCCTTTATATATTTTATTTCTATACTATTTGTTTAATTGTAAAAAATTATGCGAGTTCCGCTTTCGTGTAAAAATGTAATTATTCGACAGCATTTTCATACTTTTACAAGAAATGAAATTTTTATTGAAGTTAATACTGTCAAGGAAAATTTAGAGGATTTTTAAATCTTATTTGTGAGAAAGAATCGATATTTATTAATCAAATTTAGCATTAAATTCAGGAATTACGATCAAACCATAATCATTAATTGCAGAAAACTTTAGTATGAAATAATGTTTGGAAAAACTTTTATATCTACTGATATTTTTTTCCTTTATGAACGCCGTTATTGGAGTATAGTATGTATGACTTTTAAGTCATCTCCAATTTTATAAGCAATAGCGTGCAAGTTTAGCGCGAAATATAGTATGTTGCAATTGAAAGTATGATAAAATTCAAGAACTGTTTTGTTATTACCGTGATGCCGAAGACAAAAATTTTATAACATCCATGTTAATATATATGACTGTAAAAAGTACACTTAAATATTATAAGAGCCCTATAGAATATTTTATCATGTTCGATATTAAACATAAAAGATCAGATAAGGTTGTAAAAATCGAATAAAATTCAAGAAAAGCAGCTTGGACCAGCTTCCTTCGTAGCAAATTGTTCAAAAGGGAAACGACTAAGACTAGTTTAGAAAGAGGAAACTAGAATCGATGGCCATATTTAGTTGTTGTTTTTTCTCTGAAAGACATAATACTATGATTTTGGTATTCTGTAATGTTCTATTTTCTACATTCATACATCTTGAACAATATTTTTCTCTGTGCCTCAGATGATTTCTCCTGCTGAATTCAGTGCATTAACAATTCGGTTGACTCTACGTGAAAGGTAAGAAGAGACAAATCTTAAAAAAACCACGTAAAAGTGCCTTCAATCTGATTTTAGATTCTTTTACAACTTGATATTACTTTCTAAAATTTTGCTATTCAATAAATTGTGCAAAATTAAATTTTTGCATAATTTGTTGTAATTAAATACATCGTATCATAACTATGTACTGTTTAGAGTATTAATTTTTAAAAAATGCATTTATTAGGTAAGTAACGATAGATATTCAAAACATTTTATGTTTAGGCATTGGTATACGCGCATTATAATTATCAAATTTTATGCATTTGTGTAAAATTAGAATTAAGACTGAAATGAAGTTTACATGCAATATATTTGCATAAATTCAAAGGAAGGCAATTCAAAAAGAAATCGCAAAGAGAAATATAAAAAAATTCTAAAAGAAACACGCCTATTGAGTAACAAATTTTATTCATATAAATTTGTACTTAATTACCATTGCAATAAAAGTAGTATAAAGACCTGTTGTAAATATTAATATGGCAATAAAAGTTTCAACGTATTACATGTTTAAAGAAAGCAATTTCGATAACAGAACAAAAAAAAAGCAGAGACAATACAAATCAAAAATGTCTTGAAATCTAGAATGGATTGTTTATGCATTTGACGAATTCACTACTCAGTGTTTCTTAATTCACTAATTAAAGTTTTGATTTATATAATAGAATGAGTTTGAATCTTTCGTTAATCTGATTAAATCATTTGCATTAAAATGTCTGAAAAATGTTCTTCAAAAATTAAGTTCGAAACTTAAGATGTCACCTGATCTGTCTTGTCAGTGCTTGAGGCCTAGTAAAATTATCATGTAAGAATTATTTATAATTAATTCTATTTGATTTAGTTCTTCAAATTTACCTGTTTTTAAAATATTTATATTTTAGATTCCAAATTTAATTTCAATTGATTTAAATTAAGTGTTAAAATGAAACCTATTTCTAAATCTATAGGTATCTGTTTGCATTTTCAGTTAAATCTATGCTGAATCAAGTTTAGCAACGAATTTCATAGAAGGTTGATCGTTGAATTCGAGAAAGATTAATTTTACCATTAATAGCTCAAAATTTATCTTAGTCTTTAAAATAAAATGACATAACTTTGAGTTGTCAGTAATATTCACAGCTGACACTTCGCATTAAATAGTTGCTATCAATTTATTGAATTTATTAAAATGAATTTTTCTGCATTTAAAAAATTCATGATGGTCTTAAAAATGTATTTCATTAGTGATTAAAAATCCATCTATTAAAATCTAATTCTATCATTTTATTTCTTGGCTCTGCTGCTTTTATGCTTGCAAATAATTCATTGAATATCAATTATTGAAACCAAACAAATCAAAACAAATTAAAAATATTTTTTCTTGGTAAATACCTCTCTATATAGATTTCAAATGAAATAACACTGCTCTCAGTTGTTGGCTTTGTTCAGAGCTAATAGCCCACATCCATTTTTTATTATACTACCTATAATGGCTTCTTTTGTACTTTATTATTCTGTGATAAAAATATTTGAGATTTATTAAATCATTAAATTAATTTTAAATCATTTAATTATTTTCATTAAATTTTTTTCTTTGTGTTTTGCTTAAAGTTTGTGCTGCATAGAACTCAGCAATCGATTGCTGAACCCAAACAAATCCAAACTTTAGCACCTGGAGCTTTTTGTGGATTAATAGCTTGAGACCTGTCGCTAGCCGTCAAATGCAATGACACTGCTTTCAGCTGGTGGCATTATTTACGACTTCTAGCCTACTCACTGTAACAGAAAGCGTTTAAAATCCTTTCTGCTAGGCAAACCTATCGCAAATAAATTTTCTTGAATATTATTATACATCTCTTTCCGTAAATGACTTGAATGCTTCGCCATTCGTGTCTTAGGAGTGAAAATTATGCATATTATCCATTACGAATTAAATTACGCTGCTTGTCTGAAAAGTTATATTCCGAAAACATTATACAGTAATAAGCTTGCACTTTCGTGACAGTTGAATGGATTACTCAGAGATTATTTATGAGTAGAATAGCCAATCAATGCAAGGAAGGAACGAAATGACCCGGTAATTGTAATTTGTCACTTAATGATTTCTAGAACCGAGCTGATATTTTCCATTACGCAATTCAAGAGAGAAACCATTTTCGAACTTTCTGTTTAACTTTGCTCAGGGTAGTGTAATTAGTTAATGTGTTACATATGACTTGCGATTCGTAAACTTTTATTATTTAATGGAGTTTGTTTTAATACAAAATGGAAAGAGGGGGGAAGACGGGGTCTCATTTGAAATATTCGGTATAAAACATCCCCGAAAGATTCTTGTTTTTAAAGAAATGAAAGAGAATTCTAATTATTGTGCTGCTCAATCCGAGATGGAGTTTTTTTTTTGTCTTATTTCATGATGAGAACCATTTTTATGGTTTTGACGTATCTCTAACATTAAGGTTTGGAAAAAATATGGTTTTATTCGTATCATTTGAAAGAAATTTTAAATTGAAAGAAGTTTGATCATCGCCATAAATGGAAAAAGGGCATTTTGTACAAAATAATCGTAGTACATGTCCCATTATTTCATCATTAAAATGCTTTCTCCCAAAATTAATCTTTCCTATGCATTACTCTTAGCTTTTTTTTTCACTTTAAGAATTTCGAGTTTCCATCCGTTGATAAAAGACAATTTGATGACAGCATTGTAGGTCAGAGATTTAGCATTTCGATTTGGGTTTGATTAATTTTTTCGGGCTAAAATTCATTTTGCTAATATGATTTTAATTATTATAATTTTCATGCTGAAGTGTCGTTTTTATTTAAAATTAGATCGGTTTAATTGCATTTTAAATGATATTCGTTTAAATATTTTCTTGCTTTTAATAATAAATTTTCAAAGATAAAATTGGCTGTAATAATAATAAATTTAATTTTAATCTGGATATTATATCATCTTAATGAATTCGAAGCAAAATTAACTCAAATTAATTATGATTAATTTGACTCATAGAAACTGGTCGAGGCATTCGTTTGTTGTCACTATGGAAATGTATTTCTACTTTGTGTCAGAAATGATTCATACTTGTAATTTACATTTATTGCTATCTTTAATAAAATGCTAAGCATTCACTTCAGCATTTAATTAAACTTTATCATTTCTTTCTTTCTTATTTCCAAGTTTAATACGCTCATTTACTGAAATTCAAATGAATGCAATTAATTAAGAAATAAGAAAAGCATAATGCATTTTAGTCTGCTTATATTTGTCTTATTGCTTATGAGTCAATTACCAATAATCATTGAGAATAATAGATGACCTACATTGGTATTTACTATAAATAAGAGTTTGTGCCTTTCAAAGGAAGCACACATTTATGATGCCTTTATTGCTAAGATTCAAAGCTAGCTTTTGAAAAGATTTTTTTAAATTTCTTCCTTTTCTTACGTTAATATTCTTGTATAGATAGTTACAAGTGTTTATTATATGTACTGATTCCGTATATTATTTTCATTATATATATGTATATATATAATTTCATATTTTCAATATATCATGAAAACTTGTATTTTTATGCTACTCGAAACTTCAGTTTATATTTTATCTTTATGATGTACTACACTACTCTATTTAATAAATTGAAGTGTTTTTATGAATTTTCCTTATATTTTAGTTATTTATCAAGAATTTGAATATAAGAGAAAGAGTATTGACCTATGAACTTATTTTATCTGCGGTCACTTTATTTTAGTATATATTTTATGAAAAGCTATCTTTTGAATTTTTGCATTTTGAATATTGATTATGCTGGAGTTCGGAAGTGCTAGTGGTCGAAATCTGTATATCCGAAAGTATAAGTGAAATTACCATCTTATTCTCATTTCAATTTTAATCGATTTTTTAACATAAGAAATGAAATAAATAGTATATATAAAAAATATTTTCTGGGGTGGATTACTGTTTGAAATGTCTTTCGTATTAATCTTTCTTTGTAAGATCATTCATTGCATGATTTTGAAACTTTTTATTTGTTTCTATAGTTTATGTTTATTTCAAACAATTTATGCATCTATAATAGATTAACTTATCAGAAACACTAGGAAATAACCTTTTAAGACCTTTTGACATTTTTCTGTTCTTTTAAGTTGAGTGTTGCGTGCATAAACGACTTGAACAATTCAAAAATTACAAATATAGATAACTTTAATCCATATTGACAACGAATGTACTCCAACATTATCTCAAATATCATTCAGCTCGTACTAGGATAATATTTTATGATCTTAATCGAAGCGTCTTACTGCTTCATTCTTGTATGAATAATTTTGTTTTGAATTCGAAGTAAATCAAATGCACTTACGGTTCTATATGAACAGTGCACATGCTCCCTGGTTAAACTTAATTTAACAGTATTGCGACCTACAACTCCTCAATAAGCCTGTACTAGTTAATATCAACTTTAAACGAAAGCAAAATTTTACGGATTTACCATATAAAAGCACATTCATAAACATATTACCTTTTTGTATATTGAATGAAACTTTCTTCCCTATCATTTAATTACAACTATTCATTTTCATATTATCTATATTAAATATAATATGACAGGGTGTCAAACAGTAGCAAAACATTGTTTTTATACCAATTAGAATTTGTTTCAGCCATATATGACAGACAGAAAATTAAATGAGTCTATACTCTCCAAACAGCACTGTATTTGAATTTATTTTTCGAGGGGGATTTAATTTTAGAATTGCAGATCGCAAGCATCAGATGCTTCATAAATAGAATTTGAGATAGCAGCAAAAATTGACAGTTTTAACCTACACATGCTTATTTTTTAAAGCACCGTAACGTAAAAAAATACCTTAGTTCAAAGCAAAATCCATGGTTGGTTTAGATAGAGGGAAAGGTTAAAGCATTAGAAAGGAAACAATCAAGTGGTTCATCATTTAATAAGGGTCTGAGATCAAAATCGCACCATTTCGATGTAAGCACTTCAGATTTTAACACCATGCATACGACAGAAAAAGAAAGCCAAGTTGAATTTTTTCAAAAGTTGAATAATTTTATGAAGAAAATGCACTTAAAAATACAATCATACTCCTTTTTTTATAAAAATAAAATGTGAAAATGCCAAAAAACTGCTTTTTTGATTCAAGAATTTCTGCTGAAAATGACATAGACATCTGAAATGCAGCTTATGTGCCCGAAAAAGCATTTACATGTTAAGGGTAGAATTTTTTTGGTAAAGGAGGCAATAAAATAATGAATAATCGTCTTAAAGTTTAGAGTTAGTATGACCCCTCGCGTGTGTTAAGCATTTCAAAATTTAATTCGTATAATGAATAGGTAAGTCGAGATATTAACAGTGCTAATGAATAAATGAACATGAAGGCAAAAAAAATATCGTAAATACATCTTTAAATATGGATTCAACCCCCAGCTGCGCTTTGAAGGAGCAGTCTCTTCAAGGTACGTCATAGGATAAATAAAACGTGCTATGTAGATGGAGCCGTTAATCATTGTGTCGATAATGTTTACTTTCTTTTTTCAGGAGAAAAATAAAAAGCGAGATACATTTACTCGTAATCGGAAGGAGATGGGAACTCACACTTCAAAACGGTCATCTAAAATTTGTAGTGGGTCTGTTAAGGTTTTTATTTCTCGAGTACATCATAAAAAACGAAAAACCTTTAAGATATTAATAGGTAGGATTGTTTCACACGTATATGCGTCTTATGCTTTTTTTCCCTTCTTTGCATAATATTTAAGTTATTGGAATAAAATTTAAAGAAAGAAGAAAAATCTTATACTCTTCATTCATTGATGTTACGTGATATTTCGAATAGATTTTATCATGTTTTTGGATTTAAGAGTTTACTTCTTTCAGATGGTAATTAAGCTATATAAATTGCTAAACTGCATTGTATGTATTGCGTGTATGAGCTTCTTAGCTTTATAAGCTACTTTCATAATTAACCGAGATGAATTAATAGAAAATTATTTTAATATTTTCCAATAATATCTAAATTAAAACATATTTTGCTAGTTGCTAATTAAGTTTCGGTTTCTGAATTCACAACGCTGGAGTAACGCGAAAAAGAAATTCTAACATTATTTTCATGTTTAATTTATAGGAATTAGTTGTAAATTTATTTTTAATGTGATTCTGTAATTAAATAAAATTTTAAGAATATAAAGGGAAATTATTTTAAGTGAACCATGAGACGTATCTGCAAACTTGTGTTAAACGTATTTACTGATTTCTTTTTATAAGTACCTACAATATATTCCATTTTCTAATTTCAAAGAAAAATGAAGCTATTATTTTTGGTTATGTTGATTTAATAACATTCAAACAGGATACATTTCTGAACATAAATAATCGTTCCAACAAGAGTAAGTTGAACAATTTCAAGAACTCGCGAAATCCATTTAGAAATAAAAATTATCCTTTGAATTGATACACGTAAACTAATTTTTAATTGCAATTGATTTCTTATATAAAAGTAAATATAAAAAAAGAAATATGATTAAAAACGCTTATTTAAATTCTGTTTCAGGGGTTTTAATTAAGGCCATAAAAATTACATTTATATATGGCATAAAA
>JAPMOR010081895.1:363361-388303 GCA_026543865.1 Argiope aurantia
AGGTATATCATACATGAATAAATTATTTGTACAGCAGAACTCAGGATCGCAAATGCAAAGAAACACAATTACTGAAAGCAAATTTAAACTTGAAAGAAAAGCAAATATCTGATAAAGTGTACAACACAAGTTTGATGGAGGCCATCTTCTCAACAACACAATTTAATTCATAGTAACAATTGAAATCGCATGTACAGTGGCATATAAGACGTATAAAAGGTACAACATATACCTTTGTACAGTACAAACTTTTGGTGTACTTAAATAAGTGTTCTGAATCTTATGGCCTATTTATCTAAAGGAATTGGTTATCCATTTTGGACTCTCTTGCAAATGAATGAGTAAAAACTTTCATGTGAATGTATACTTTTGTTGTCGAGGCAACATAACAAGTTTCATATTCCAAGTTTGTTTTTGAACATCTTGTTCACAAGCGTATGGACGGGAGACATAAAAACAACTTCTTTAGTCCAAAATTTGGTAGAAATATCTTATTTTTGTCTAAAGACTGCTAACCAAATTCCATTCGACATGCTCTAGAGTTTTGGGATCTATATTTTAAAAGATAAAAACAAAAAGAATGTCCTTGTATATCTTCGCATTTTTGGCAACGCCGCTGCATACATCTGCACTTATAATTAATATAATTATATGAAGTTTAGGACAGAGAGTACATAATTTCAAAATAAAAAGTTTCCATTTCAATAGAAATCTCAAATGCATATTTGTTAAATTTTTGAGAACAAATTTTTTTATTATTATTACAATACTTCCCCTTTTATACTTTAGCAAATTTTTAGTTTTAAATGTATAAACAAATAGACATCCCAGCATCGATGAAAAATGCGTTCACAAAGGATATGTGTTATAATAATCACTTCTCCGATAGACATTGCATTCCCTGCTAATAAACCCTCAATCTCATCTCAACATACTCTAAACAACTCACTTTTATTCTAAAGAAAACATAAAGCCTCCTTTAAAAACCTCCTCCACACACTCGATTAAAACAAACTTCTGTAAAACTATTTTATTGGATAAAACATAATATAGTGGCGAGGCCGAGTAAAAACAAAATAAAGAAATGATAAAAAGACATTTGCTTTCTTCACGAAATTTCGCATTTGCAATTTCTATTTTACGAATAAGTTTTGTTTCGTAAAATTCGTTGATGCGGAGAAAGTGACGAACGGACAGTTTTACGGAACAGAAATTTTGAGTATTCCTGTTTTATTTTATGCCACGGGTTCCACGCGAACGATTACAATTATTACATTACCTATCAATCTTATTCTTTCCTTTTTCCATTGTTTGAACCTTTAGTGCTTGAAATTTATCATTTGACTGCTCAAGTGTGCTTAATGCTCAGGAAATAAATAGCGTTTTGAGTAAAGGTACTTCTGGTGAACTGATTTTAAAGATTTAAATGCTGTAATGATAGTTTTGACGTGTTGTTTAGAAACGATAGTTTGGTTGAAATCGAAAGCATGCAAGGAAAGATGCATTTACGAATGAAATAAATTTGACTTAAAATGTTTTGTCACATTATCTATAATATATTTCTTCAAGAAGGTTTAACTAGTTTGGAAGGCTGTATATTTATTTCAAGAAAGTTTTGGCGTCCAAAAGTTATATTAATAATGAAAAAACCATAAATCATACTTATTATTATTCTCTGAACCTATAATTTTATTGTATATCAAATAAGTTTAAAGTTATTAATTATAAAAAGTGCTTTTAATTAAAAAAAATGTTATATATTTCTTTTAAATTTATATGATTGCATCTTACGTGAGGTATCTTGATAATCTTGGAAATAAAAATTAAATGTCTTAATGTATATGTTCAGTGAACCTCTGAAAATATACGTATTGCTTACCCAGTTTCCAATTACGGTGCAGATTTGAAATTGAACACTATCAAAAAGACGTGTTTGGTTATGTACTGGATATGCGAGAGAAAATTCTGAGGTTCTTCCAGGAACTAGTTATTTGGTATTAACTTCCTCAGAATGATTTGGGGTAGAGAATCTGACCAGGTGAATGTACAGGGGCACTCGGATGTTATATATTCTGTACTTAACTTTTAAATACAATGAACTAATATCAGGTACGTAAATAATCTTGTACATATACTGCAAATATTTATTCTACATTATTGTAGCTGAACATACTCAATGTTTGACAAAGTATCCTGGGTACGATACAATTTGTTTAATGAAATAAAATGAATGTAGAGCAATTAAGTATAGGCTATAGAAAAAGATGAATATGGAACAATAAAGTATAGGAAAATTATTGAAAAGTGGTGATAAAGTTAGCAAATATTTTGCATCACATGCTTTCCTAATCAATATTTTATAAATAACAAGACTATCCTTACACTTTAATTTATCATATTAGCATAATCAAACGGTTTTTATAATGCATTTCGTGCGAAGAGAATTGGTAATAATGCTTATTTCTGCGATAAATCAATTGTGCATTTTCCCTTCAATGCATTCAATAAAGGACCACCATTTTGTAAGTTTCCTATCGGAATCTGACCTACATTTAGAAATTTTATTTAACTTTATAAAAATATTTCCAATGTTTTAAAATAATTAACATGCAAACGAAATTTTTTTTCCTTAATTTACACATTTTTTTAGATTTTTACTATTTATTTGCAACTTGTACATTAGAATTTCAAATTTGTAGATTATCAAAGGATACATTTTAAAACTGGTTTTTATAACTAAGGGTTACTAAGGTATAATCGGAAATTTGCCTGGAATTAAATTTCCTAAATATACAAATATGTACCAATTTTAATGCATTTTATAAAAGTTAAAATAATTTTCTATCTTTTCTCAGCTGTTTACATGAAATAATAATTTTAGTACAATTAAAATAACTAATTCACTTTCGAAATATCTTCTATCATGCACTGAACTTTCGTTTAAATTTTTATATAAATTGAATTAATTATAATTTTAGTTATTTCCAATTTATTTTATTTGGTATCTAAAGAATAAAATATGTCGTCAATATAACTTATTTAGAATATTTTCTTCAGATCTAAAAGATTGTATTGTTTTTATATGGCTTTCGTGACAAAAATCCTAAGAAACCAAATCGAATCTTTTAAACAGAGGAACAATGCTAGATGAAAATATTTCAAGTATAACTTGTTGTTCTAATTCTGATCACATCATAATTTCATTTAAACAGCGGTGAAAAGTTTTTAAAAATTATTTACACTTTTATAAAATGCAATGTATTTGGTGCATTATTATATATTTAGGAAATTTAATTTCAGACAAATTTCTAACTACAATTTCAACAATCTTTAGTTGTAAAACCTTATTCAAAAATTTCTATCCTTTGATAATGTACAAATTTAAAATACTCTCGTGATGCAAAATTTTATTAAACGGCATACATGTACAAATGAAAATGTTTTAATTTTAAAACATGCACATGTAAAAGAAAGGGAACAAATAATATAATTGAGATTCTCTTTTATAAATCTGATTGGATTGTTGAAATTTGTATTTCGTTTTGAAAGAATTAAAATGTTTATGAAGATTCCGTGAAATAATAAATTTAACATTTCTTTATTTCGTTTCTGATTAAATTTTGTACATCAACATTTTTTTTTCTTCCCATGGTCTCTCAACCTGTAGAACTTCTCTAGTGATCTCTCGGCCCAATTCACTAAACAAACATTTATACACTGGAATACAGCCCAGTCCATTGTCTTTTCCACGCAACTCGATGTAATTAAACGACGTACAAGGGGGGAGTAAATCTTCGTAGCACGGCCTAATGCAATGATGGTACAAAAACAAACACCAATTCGGAGTAAAAGCACTCATGTGTTAGTTAAGTAGCGGATGAATGCTCGACTGAAGCCCGGCTTTTATCCCTTACCCTCCGGTCAAAGAAACTGTGTTATTTGCGCCTTCTCTATTGCATTTAGTCATCGTCATTAGGCTACATATCCCCCGCTCAGTAAGGCCTTTTACTCGTCGCCGATGCAATGCTGTGGACTGTTCATGATAAGTTGCTTCAGTCAAGCGTGTTCTTCCTACTGATATCGAAGGCAAAACTAATATAAAGGCCAAGATGGTCTCTGTGGTTAGCTCACAATTTGTATAATTAAAGGCGTCACTTTTATAGTTAAGATGTTATGTTAGAATCGTTTTGATAATTGGTATTTAAAAGATTTATATGTTAAGATTAATTACTACTAAATATGATCAATACATGGTTATTGTATATAGTTTCGTTCAGTAAATAAAGCTAAACCTTACGTTAAGAAAGTTAAAACTAGAAAATTGAGTTATCTGTATTCAGGACTTGCGAGTTTTACTTAAAAGAACGTAATTATAACATATGTATTTAAGTAGATATTTATGTAAATACCAGGGGAAATTTAACAAAATCTAAATCCTTTCATAAATAATAATGGCAATTCTGCTTAGAACTTTTGTAAAATTTACTAACATCTAGTAGTAATTCTCAATTATTTAAAAATTGAGTTGCTCATTATTTGTGTGTATATTCCGAATATTATTATACATATGTTCATATACATAAATAAGTTATAAATACATACCTATTCCGACTTAACAACTTTTTAACGCAGTGAATAAGTTGCAAAATACATTAATATTAAGAAAGGATATGAAATTAAGTTTCATACATATTTTTGAAAGATATGCTTAAAAAAAATAAGCTTGGAGCGAAGAACAAGCATATTTGCAAATATCTCATAAAATTACGATTTGTATAAAAAAAGAATAAAACAATGATCAGATGCCATTATAAATGCAATTTCTGATATCAATTGGAATCGTAGAGATTTTATTCCATTAAACGTGCATTATTCTCAAAAATAAGAATGATCTTTCGCTTTTCTTGATTCATTATCGGCGCATTTGTTTTATACACTTTTAATTTCCTGTTTAAAAAGCAAAATTAATCAACACTTAAAAAATATATTATTGAAATAATGCATTTCATCAATGTTTCAAATTCTAAAGAAAATGGATGAGAACTTCCAAGTAATGAAATCGAGCATTATGAATGTCTGCAAGAATGTATTCTCTCTCCTACAACAGATTTCGTCTAAAAGGAAGTGATTCAGAATTTGTATATAGTCCTCTAGTAACTTTAAAATTATTGGCTGGTGCTCCGTTATTTTATGTCTTCATGTCCTATAAATAGCGTCCCTTTCACGCATAGGCAACGTAGGGTGGCTAAGGGAAAAACATGTTAATCTAGGAAAAATCGTAAAATCAAAATTGTTTATATTCTTTAGTATGTATGACGTACACTCTTATGGACTGTGTGGACACATAAAAGGCTTTTAAAGCGGGAAATGCATAAGAAATGAAAGGCTTAGGACTTTAAGATGGCTTTGGATCTTACAGATGCATTAAATTTTCTTAGTTACACCTGCAAAATATCAACTCTGCACAAAAGAAAAGGCATAAAAATAAGGAGAGGACAGAAAACCGCTTAACTGAAAAAGACAAGCGAAAGTGCCTTGTTCTCGATAATGGCAGTAAACTCTAGGATTATGGGCTCTATAAAGAAAGCAAAGTACACAACTTTCATAAGGATGGGCGCTGTGTGGATGCGATGGCAGAAGACAAGCAATGGTCACAAGATTTTGGTCCTAGAAAAAATCGTCAATATTCTTTGGATACAGCTTCTAACACCTGGATGGGGGCTTTAAAATCGAGACTTGCTCTCAAATGATTTCGCGTTTTTTTTCCAGCAATGACATCGAGATTATCCTATTCTTCACTGACTATTTATAATTTATTTTCAGAATTCATAATTAATGTTCCGATTTAAAATGTTTGTCAATTATTATTTTCCAAACGGAAATGCAGTTTGTACGTCATAGAATCAATTTACGCAGTGCTATAATTACTTGACATACATCCCCATTTATTTATAAATTGGCATTTGTCTAAAATTTAGTAAACTGTTTTCCTTAACCTGTTCTGAAACAGTACTTTTTTTCTTTTTACCTTTTGCAAGATTGCGTAATAAATTCCAAAATTTGTATGCGGCACACTTTGAGATGCGTCACACGAGCAGGAATTTATCACATTACAGGCATATTGCCTCTGCATAATAATTACTTTCTATCTAGATTATCGTATTAAAATGAAAATTAAAGAACTTCAGAAGAGTATGCAATACTTGAAGATACCGAATTTTAAATCTCGGTTAAATTGCTCTTATAAAATGCTTTTTTCTCTTTAAAATGTATTTACGGTTTGCCAATTTTTCATAGAATATAACCATGAATATTATGAAAGATATTTTCCAATGCATATAACGAGCTACAAAAACGTATTAATTTGAAAATTTCCCGAAATTTTGAATTGAATAATTAAATTAATTGAAGTACTTAAGCGTTTCAATTGCGATTTAACAAATGAATACATATAATCACTTACAAGGAACTTGGATAAAATTTCAAAATTAGGAATATAATTTAATTAAAAATTTTACTTTGATACAAGTATTTCTTCCCCAGAAAATTGCTTATCCTTCACTTCCTGTTTCTCTACTGCTCAAACTTGTTGCCAGTGATACATTTTACATTTTTAGGTAACATGATCTATTTAGTCTCGAGAAATTACTTCGTTAAACACTTGATGTCCTTGTGAAGTCTTTCTTTCAATACTGCTGAGCTATTTTCGTTTCCTTATCCAGCTCGCGTCCATATAGATGGTGAAAAATCCCAAATAGAAACGCTTGCATTTTTTAAAACTGTGCAATGCATATAACAGGATGCACTGTATCTTATTATCATTTCTTTTTATAACTATTACTTTGTTAGTTAATTGGGAGCGGGTACTTCAGATATGGGGCGAGATGTTTCCGATGTGGAAGATGTTTCTCTTCTCCCTGAAAGGTACAATAAGGAGTGCAATCATGTTACCTCTTCTCCGATGGCGGTTGATACCTCTGCATGAATGTGAATGCATGATGCGCTCATTGAAGAGGGTTATAATGCGCTCGCAGCGGCGGCCGTTTTAATTATCGGAATGACTCAGTCATTCGGATTACCCCCCCCCCCCCTCCCCGGGAATTCATTTATTCGGATCTCCCGAAATAGAGCGGGGAAAGCTGAGGGCTCTATTATGCTAGGGTTGGGAAAAAGAATAAACAAAGAAAGTGCGGAAAAGAGAATCCATCCGAGAGAAGAAAAAAAAATCATTTTCAATAAATAAAAAAATGTTGAAAAATAATATTTTATGAAAGTTTAATTCAAAGCCTTTATTAAAATTGTACAAATATTTAAATTTGAAGTTCAGGAGTTTACTAAAAAGATGGTTTTTAGATATTTGTAGTTCAAAATCAGATATCTTAGGACATTTTTTAATCTATGATTATTTTTCTTTCTTTTTTTCTATGACTAATGTTTTCTTGCATTTGAATTGAAATATACCTTTGCTAATTTGACTATCTTATTTTATTTATTATATGAAATGGCAGGTATACCTAAAATTAAATTAAATTCCTAAAATTCAATAACTTTGCAAGAAAAATATCGCTGACACATAAATTAATTTTATACTAAAATTTCTTATAATTTTCCTAAAAATGTAAATTCAGTAAAAGTTTAACATTAATTTAATAATTAAATGTCGAAATTTGCGAAATGAAAATAAATAAAAAGATAAATAAATGAACGTTTTACTTATATTTTGGATATTTTTGTTGTATTCTTCAATTAACTGAAAACTTATTTTAATCTCATTAAAATCTCTATTTTTTTTTAAATTTTCGATACAATGTTCTTTTGATGAAAAAAGAAAAATAACTCCTCATGAGAACTCTTCGTAGATTCACAAATTAACTAAAAGTCATAAACATAATTTGGCTTAAAATTAAAATGCATTAAATATGTTCCATAAGCTGGGCATCAGATTAATTTACGTATAATCTTTTCATTTCTCGATAAATATGCTCGAAAAGCAGGAAATGTCATATGATTATCCGTTTAAACAAATTCGATGATTTATTAAATAACTGGTTGAATCATGAATTTCGAATACCTCTTACTCTGAATCTTTTCCATTATTAACGTGTCACGTGATTCACAACTCGTAGGATTTCCTATTATCTGTTCTCAGATGAATATATCTCATTAATCTCAGAAGGAATAATAATTATAAATTACTAAGAATATTCATTGTCTTATAATTAAGGAAAATCAACCAATTATCTTGATTTTCGACATTAGCGATTCTGCTCAGATCAAATAGAATTTATGGTCAGCTTTGCTTATTCTCAAAATTCATCAAACATTCAAATAACTGAGAAATTCAAGGTTTCTAGTTCGACATCAGCTAGGGTTTTCAAAGACTTCAGTTGGTGTTCAATTTAAAATACAGAGGACAAAAGAGACTATTTTTGTTTAAACATA
The DNA here is from genome assembly GCA_026543865.1 of Argiope aurantia. NCBI lineage: Eukaryota > Metazoa > Arthropoda > Arachnida > Araneae > Araneidae > Argiope > Argiope aurantia. Next base: position 371,804 of record JAPMOR010081895.1, read on the forward strand.
ATTACATGTTTATTATTAGTTATATAACCACTATTGGTATAGAAGTTAGTACTCCTCATTTCTAAATCATCGTTTCTGTTGTATTGCATTCAAGATCATTATTTAAAATATAAATATTAATGAAAGAAATTTATTACCCATCCAAGAGCAAAGCTGACTTTTCGTCTGTTTTTGAATATTAAAACTATTTCTCGAGTGCTGTCAAAAATATTACGAATTAATGTTGGAATGAGAGATAAACACAACGATCTCTTAGGCATGAACTTTTGAACAAAGTGTTAGTAAGCTGGCTGATGTTCCGTAATGGTATAAAAGTTTATTTCTACTGTGGATTGAATCTTGAAATGAAATCGATTACACGTAGGAAATTCCTAGGTTCATCTACTTGAATTGCGTGCCTATTGGAAGATGATCGTAAACATTATTGGTGATTATTGCAAATATTCATGGATTCATAAACTAAACGATGCAACCTTTTCCATGTCTTCTAGCTTATATAACGAAACACACTTAAATATATAAAAAGATGCAAGAATTTTAACAAATATTCCTGTAATTACTTTAAAATTGTATATACATTTATGCAGGGTTAGCAAGAAATAAGTTACCCACTTCAGTAGGTTCAAATATGCGTTTTATTGCTCCAAATAAGAGAAATTTGAAGTACAGATTATTCAGATGATGCGCTTTACATTTTTAATAAAAAAAATAGTACAAAAATTCACCAATAGATGATTCTGTAACAGAAATGGCATTTATTTGCATATATTGAAAATGTGAAACATAATTTGCGTTACAGCGTATGTCTATTACCATTTTTCTTTGCATAAAAAGAAGGCGGATTCTGCACGAAAACAAGTTTCTCCTCTCTTCGTCATGCCTACGTTGGAAGAAAAAGCGCTACTGGCGAACTTTTTCTACCAGAACCAACAAAACTCCGTTGCAGCTCAAAAGGAATTTCTTCGTATGAAGCAGATACGAAGAGGTCCAATGTCTCCAGGTGCCGTACGCAAGATGATGCTGAAATTTGTAAAAACTAGATAACTTGGGATTTATCCAGGTAGAGGACGAAAAAAAATCCCGTTTTCCAGGGTCGAGATGTTGCAACTGCGCTCGTTGAAGCCAGCCGTCAGTCGCCGCGCATAATAGTGTGTGCTTGCCAGTTGTTTCCTGTGTTCTGGATATGTCGTATTCAACTGTACGAAAAATCGTACGGCAGATTTTGCATTTTTATCCGTACGAAATCAGGTATGTGCACCTGTTGCAGGACAGGGACTGAGAGGTCCGTAAAACCTTTGCACCCCAGTTGCTTGCTAAAATGGTGGTTGACACAACTTGGCCATGGACCCTGTTTTTGACTCAATAGGCAAGTTAACATCCACTAGTTGAATTAGGGCAGAGGTTTACGTTATCCAGGAACAACCCTTGCATCCTAAAAAAGTGACAGCATGATGTGGTTTTACAGCTACCTTTATCATTGGACCGCATTTCTTTGAAGATATAACTTCAAAAAGAATCCAAACCTGTTCCGTCACAGGACAACAGTACCATGATATGCTGATGGATTTTGAAATCCCAACTCTTCTACACCGTGGATGCCTTCAAGACATCATATTCATGCAATATGGTGTACCACCTCGTATTGATCGCCGTGTAAAGCGATTGTTAATAACAGCATTTCATAAAAGCACGGGTTAACCGTCATTTCCCAATAGCATCAAACGTTATTTCCTCGCTTGCCGGGCATCACCCCTTGGGACTTTTGGTTGTGGGGTTATTTGAAGGAATGTATCTACCGTCAAAGACCTTCATCTCTACCAGATCTGAAGGACAACATTCGGTGCCATATTCTTAATATTCCGGCAGACTCACTCCGGTCATCTGTAGAAAATATGGTTCACCGATTAGAGCATATTGTTGGAAATGAAGGAGGGCATTCTGAGCCATTTTAATTTTACTTTAATTAACAATTATAAACCATATTAAATGGTTTTGTGTACTACAACGCCACCTGGCGGTGAACTTTTGTACTACTTTTTTATTTAATAAATGTAAAGAGAATCATATCAATAATCTGTAGTTCAAATTTTATCTCATTTGGATCAATGGAACGCATTTTAGAACCCTCTGAAGTGGATAGATAACTTATTTCTTGCTAACCCTGTAGTTTGAAAATGTTAATTACATACAAAATTTCAATAATATTCATCAGTAAATGATCACATTTGAATTAATACTGTTTTCATAAGTACAGATGAATAACTGATATTTTCAAAAATGTTTGACTGTCCCATGGGAAATAAACCAAGTTTTTTAGACAGAAGTAATCTTCTTTTCTAAATAAGGACTCTTCTACTCTTTTTTTATTTTAAAGTTTCTATTACCTAACCCTAAATATAGAAAAGAAAATGTCCTAAAAATAACTTTACAAGCAATATGACGCATAGATCAATTCACAATATCTTTAAAAATATTCCTTTTCCATTTCGGAAATTTAGTTGAAAGTGAATTGTGAGCATTTTACAGTTTAAGTAATTTCAGATCCAATGTAGGAAATCAAAGAAGAAATGACCTACATGGACGAACGTCGTATCATTTCTTCGGACAAACGTCTGGATCCAAAAACAGAAATAAAAACATTCCATGTAAGGGGAGTAGAACCCGATTTGTAAACTCCAAATGACCAGGAGAGAAGGTAGAATAGTATGTCCTTTATAAACTTGGTTATCTGCCACCTAAATGGCCGCCGAAGCTTTTTCGTAATGGCAAGGTTCTTCGAAGCGTGTCGGCTTACATTCATGTAGATAAGACGAGACTGAAAAGGGGTCGAAACAGAAAAAAAATAATACCCGTCGCGTGGTTTTATCAGAGTTTAAATCAGAGAAAAAGTCCAAATCCGCGTAGGGCCAAATGGCACCAAAATCGGCGGCTTCGCTCCAAAAGATTGCCAGAGTGCTTTTCTTCATTTATATTGCTTGCCAAAAGGGAAGGTTACAAAGGGAACGCGAATTGTTTGTAGCTCACAGAAGGGAGGTTTCAGGCTTGCCGATTGCATCCAAATAGCCACTAAGATAGTATTTGGGAAATGAGACTTTCGTCTTATAGTTGCTTTTCTTTCCTTTTGCTTTCTCTTTTCTTGTTGCAACATTGAGTCTTATTTTCACGCACTTCCTAAGAATTCTATTTTCATTCGTGTTCAAAATTATTATTTTTTGTTCCAATTTCTTTCCTATTCCAGTTAAAAATAAATGGCGCATTCTTAAGACACTGTGGCAAGAAATTCTGCATAGGCCTACTTTATAGAAAGCGCTTAATTAAGGGGATTTAAATTCACAGCTAACTTTGATGAAATCCCTTAAATAAATGAGACTGCTAGAGCTGCTAAATGTTAGAATAGATTGGAGCTTTTAAAAATGTGTTTGAATGGGAATCATTCGACTCGGTAATTCCATTTTAATGGATCTATTAAATTGAATCAAATGGAGAATTTTAACTACTGAAAGCAAAGAGTTTTCCCCAGATGTGAATTCTACATTTCATTAGTGAAAAATGCTTGTCATTTTCATTACAAATAGGAATTTTCATTGAGGCAAACATAAATTGTCATTAACAAAGTAGAAAAATGATGATACGTTTCCTCATTATTAATGAATTTATTTTGGTTCTTTGAAATAATCTTATTTTTTGTTATTAAATTTTGCGTATGCCATTTTTTACAATAAGTTTTTTTTTTATTTCTTTATAATATTTTCACGTTCCTTAAAAATTTTTGGCAACTAACATTCAATCATAGATCATATTTAAAAATAATAATTTTAACCCAAATCAATCATGGTGAATATGAAAAGAATTTCAGATAAGAGACCCATGATTATAATTCGAAATGAATCGTTTCTATAAATTTGCATTTCATTTTAAAATAATGCATTGCTACATACTAAAAGTTTATATAACTATATAAATATGTGGCATTATTCTTCCATTTAATTGAAAAAATAAAGCATATATTAAAGCATAGCAAGCATTCTAACAACGCAGCATATTTGAGAAAAAAGGTTTAAAAGTAAATGAAGCATTAAACTAGTTTTTTAGACAAAAGGCTTATTTACGAAATAATTATATTGGAATTTATTTCATTTTTGTCTTTACAATGGGCGAAGAAAACGATTAATATATAATCAGATCATTTTAAACTCAAATATTTTTGTAATAGTTTTTGCGAAATGCAGATGTGAATCCTTCTCATCAGGACATGTGATGCATAAATGGATTAAAAACAGTCGCTTTAAAGGTCAACTGAATTCTGAATCTTAATAGTTTGCATAGTTGGAAAATAAAATACTAAAATGTATTGCCTTCAGAATTAAAATGTGTTCAGAATACAGTAAAGAGAAAACAAACACTTGCCTATTATCGATGACATAGATAGCAGAACTTAATGAAAACAATGAATTGAGAAAGACACAAATTAAGAAAAAAATCGGAACAGTTTGATATTTGAATGTTTATGACAATTTTCAGCATCTATTGTTAGTCTGTACTACTTACAATTCACAAATAATCGCATCAGCACGATCATTACTGGATTAATTTATGAAGACGATTCAATTCTGCTATCGCTTATTTTTTAACTTAATTTTTCCAATATTTCACAATGCATACAACTGTGAATTTGTGCATATATGATAAAATACTATTTTCTGTATCATGCTCTGGATAGAAATCATTTAATTCTATTCATCTAACACACTTCTGTTATATGATTAGAATTAAAATATCCTATTAACACAAGATATTGTAAAAATGATGTTGAGCGTTTTTATATTAATGGAATTATCAATATAAAAACTATAATTTTCCTAGTTAGTATTAATAATGCGCAATCATAAATGTATATTCCAGTATTCAGGAGGTAAAGTATTTAGTATCCAATAAAAGAGAATGAAATAGATATAATTTTTAGAATAATTTCATTTTACTTACGGAACAGTCATTGTTCTGTTCATAAGGCATATCATTTTTTAAAAACATAAGCATTAACACTGAAATATTTGAGAAAAGAATACAGGAAACAATCGATGAGCAATCTTTTTAAGTATTTATGTTTCTTTGTTGAACAACTAAGTAAGGCAACAAATTTTCATTTAATAACATATGTTATGTCTAACTGATCGCTAAATAATGAAGTTCGTCTTTAAGTTGAAGAGTCTAACAAAAGCCACAGAGTGATCCATTATAAGGTTTGAAACTTTACAGATTCACTTATTAGCTTCATTAAATTTTTGTTTTTTTGCTTACAAGAATCAAGAAGCGCAACAGATTTTTCTTCGATAATCACAGTTTTACTTGTTTAATAAATGATTTTTGGAGATAATCAATGAGTAATTACTTTCAAAAAGAAAAATTGGTGTATGTTTAACGAGAATGTTTCACAATTCTTCACAAGCCATTTAATTGGGTTCGTTAAGTTTTGGTATACTAAGAATGTGAACCACCTAATTTTCCTTATTTGCTTTCTTTAAGTTAGATGAATTATGCATGTTTTGGAGCAAAATGTGAAATTTCTCACATTTGCATAATTTTATAATGCAATGTCTTTTTTGTGAATTTAACTTTCTTTCTGAAGATGAATAGATTATTCATGTATATTCAAAAATAAGTGTTCGAAGAATTTTAATTTCTTATTATATTGCTGATTAAAGATTTAACCGCGCCTTGTCATTGTGCAGTGGAAAGAATTTTATTATAATAAACATTTATTTTATTTACAGTAAATGCCTTTAATTCCTATAAAGCAACCCAATCTATATGCAATACAAGTTTAATGAAACAGAAACAAAATTTAAATTTTAAAAAATGTTAGCTGAATTTAATAATTGTTTGCAATTATTGAATTCAAGTGAAGGAATATTTTGTTGAAAGTAAGTGCAAATTTTTAATAAGTTTTTTTTTAGTTTTCTGAGCATTAAGCATTCAAACTTTTATCAAATAAAATCCAAAGGATTTCCTTTTGTATTTGTGCTGTTTACTTAAATATGAAACTTCAATGGAATAAAAAAAAATTACTTGATAAACTTTGATCTGTTTTACTTGCTTTTAATGGGAATAATAAAAGCATGTAAAATAAATAATAAATTCCATTTTGATATAAAAAGATTCAATTCTCTTATTTATTAGTTTAATAAACTTTAATGAAACAGAATTCTCGCTTATCATAAATTTTCAGACGAAAATGGAGATTTCTATTTCATTAAAGGTATTCTTTTGTATTTTGTCAACTTAGTTCAGTTCGAAAATAAAATATTTACGAATACATATAACACCATTCCAAAATGCTTGTCAAATATAGTTCTAGTATTAATTCTTTTAAGCGAAAAAGAATCACCTTATTCGTAATGGGAAAAATAAATTTTGGATAATTATAAGATATATTTATTTAAATTTATTTATATTATTTTACGTTGGTTTTAAAATATTTAACAAAAAAAATTTGACCTGATCTTTTTGAACAAAGAAAGGCGAATAATTTATTACATTTTTTTAATAGTTCCATTTTGATTAAAATTTTACATTTAGAATTAATTTTAATTTTGATAATCAATCAGCTTATTTGTACACACATTTTTTTTAACAGCGGGTGAAAATTTAAAAAGAAAATTGCATTTTAATGATAACTAAATGCGCGCCATCATCGATAATAATGAAATCTCTCTACTTTATAAAATATATACAATCATTATTCTGAATAAATAAGCAAACTAATTTATTTCTCTGAGATAAACTAAACATATTTATTCTAAATGAGTTTATGTAAGAATTAAATAGTTCAGTAAAAAATTAAAAGATATTTAAATAGTTACAATTTCAATTAAACTGATTTAAAAAAGTGCAGAAATATAATTACATGAAATATTTTCATCCCATCTTTCTCCCATTATTAAAATTCGCTTTCAACATGAAGCAGTTACTTCATACACTGAATTCAAATTGAATCTGCAATAGCCTGAGAGATGAACTTTAGAAGAAAACGAATTTTCCTTGTCCTTTCAGGAAAGATTGAGTAAGCTCAACGTGGAAATAATGTGCAATACCGATGAAGCTTGATAACTACACAAACTTTTCCTGTTGACGCAATGTTCAAAAACCTGTTTTTCATAAATTTGGTATCAGAAAGTCGTTAGTCAGAAATATAGATAGTTACTGATCAAACTCTAATCTATATTCAATGAGAACCAACAGCTCTGTAGCTCATCGAATAGGAATTTTGAAGCTTTCGGTGCATAAATGACATTTCCAACATGACGGTAGATCATTAATCAAGCAATAACAAACTCTGTTTGCCCGTTGATCGATTCGTAGAGATTTTCATAAGGACTTGTGTGTTATTCAACAAAATGCTCTTACGAGTCGAGAGCCTTTTATACATTTCTTGCTTGTTCTATTCGAAATACGGTTTTGGGTATGAAATGCGTTCCTATGTTTGATTGGATAAAATGTAGAATTTTGACGAATAATTAAATGATTATTTCGTTTTAATCTAATTTGAGCCTTTATTATTCATTTGTATTTAGCATATTTAACAATGAAATGACAGAATCTATTTTAATTCAATAGGGTTTCATTTTATGAGAATCAAGAATTTTGCTTCTACTTCGGCTAAAATATTTTTTAATCACACGTTTGTAAAATTATTTTTTAAGTAATGTCCGAGATTGTCTTAAGCACAACTGTAAAAATCTAATTATATAATTTACTTTATTCGTATTTTAAATATGTGTAATTACAACATATTCAATTTTATTTTTATTCAAATATCATGTCTTACGTAAAAGAATTTTTATTTTAATATAGTTATATATTACTGATTTTGCGTGTAGACGATCTTTTCTCTTTACATGGAAATGCAAGAATAGGCTGTCATATAACTGATATAATTTCCTTGAAGATTTGAAAGCATGATTCAAGCAATTTTTCTGTGTCATAATATGTAGAAAATTATTTTAAGTTTATTCTTTTTAATATGACGTTATTTTAATAATAAATACTAGAATTCTCTTTAAATCAACTTGAGATACACATGTGAACTTCCAGAAGACAGGATTTCTTACAAACTGAAAGAAATAATGATTTAAAATGATTTTTATAAGCTTTTTAGAGTCGTAATTGGTAATTCTTTTATTTATCTTTTACTTTTCCTGTTGAAACTTTATTTTACTATATTTGCTTCGAATAAAAAATTTGGATGCATTCAAGAAAGAAAGAGTGAAAATTGTTGCATTTGTTAGTATAGAGCATTCATATTAGTTTTAAACAAGTTACCATTTGAACTAGTCATTTCCCCAATATAGCTGCAGAATTTTTATTGTGAGATAAGTGAAAATTCACATAAAAGATAAAGAATAAAGCTTTCTTACATTAAATATTCTGTATTATACGTTTAGCCTTGATATACTGCATTTTAGGATAAAAATATAATTTCTAAGAATTTCTATTGCCAAACAAATTAACGTCCCAGGCCTATCTTAAATAAAAGTTTAAAATAAATAGAATTAGTTGAAAAAAAAAGACTTACCAATTTTTTTAAAAAAAATAAGCTTATGATTGCAAGTTACCTCATTGAAAATCGATGTTTTCTGTTATATTATTAAGAGGTTACATGAACTAGGATTCTATCTGAAATTTCCCCTTACTATTCAGTGCATTTTAAGATTGCTTCACTACCGTTTTATCCATTTCCGGGAATATTCTTTTCCATTATGAAAGGTGTGTAGTTAGTATGTATCAAGTAATATTAAGTTGAATCTATGCTTAAAAATTCAGTAAAAATTATATGCGCAACACTGAAAAATTAATAACGTATAATAATACAGATTATATTTATTTTTGCTTAAAATGCGAAATTTAATATATTTCAAATTCGGTGCGTTTCAGGTAGTAAAACTGTTATTAGTTAAAAGAAGATTAATTCTTTCTCATAAGCAATAAACTGCATTACATCATATACTTACACATTGCCACTTATACAGAACACTGAATATAAATCTATTTCACTTAATAAAAACAAACATATATCAATATCATGCATTGCTTGAACCTTTGAATAATATGCTCATAGGTTTGGAAGCCTCAAATGTGCTTCAAAGAAACTATCTAATGAATAACATGAAATGAATCGCATTTTATGGCACATAAAAGTTGTATAGGCAACCACGCTGACCGCCATATTTTCGAAGCAGCACTTCATATCGCTGCATCAGGTGGTAGAAAAAATCCTTTGCATTTTGAAAAATACCACCATTTATGAAAGTATTCAGTAGTACTTCTTAAGAAAAAAAATTATTTTTACACAGTACCTGGTGAAAATTTTCTTTTTAAAGATTTCAAATGGAAAAAGAAATGCTTTCAAAACGTTTTTACTTTCTTTTAATGAGATTTGTGTTAATGCTTCAAGCTTGTTGTCATGCATGCAACAGAATCGAACTTAAACCCGCCATTGTTATGCAGATTTGATGGACTTAAAGAAGATGAGAAACGTGTCATTGATTGTACTCCTTGAAGGGGAAAAAAAATCTTCTTTTGGCAAAAAAAAAATAACTTTCTTTTTCGGTGCATCTTTTTCCAATCAACTACGTTTCACTTTCATCCTCTGCTTTAATTTTAATGATTCCTCCCAGCTCTCTTTTTTACACTATAAAAAGAGATCGATATATTTGATTTTGCGAAGATTTATATTCTTCGCCTCTTTTCATTATTGGACGAGTTCTACCACTTTCTTAATACTTTGAAGAATTGCACTGTAAAGAGCTCCAGGCGCTGACTTGTCAACACAACCGATAACAAGTTTTTCAAACTAAACGGAAAATTTAAATATGATTTTAATTTATCTAACCAGGTAAAAATGAATTTTACTTGCAGCTAAATCGTAATTATTTACTTTCGTAAAAAGTGGATTCGTTTGACTTTGGATTTTTTTTTCATTCTTTTCTTTTTCCGGTCTGAAATATATATAATTTGTTGCAATTTTTGACTTTAAATAAACCTCGACTCATTTCCAATTATAAAGACGGTAAACATATTCTTATTGAAAAAGGTAAAGACTTTGAAGAAAAGAGCTGTTTCTTTAATAATCGTAAATATTTAAGATCTAACTGTGTAGTTTGGAATTAGCTTATAAATATGCTAAATATTTTCTGCTTAAAGCAAGAAAAATACTTAATAGCAAACACATTTATTAGCTTATTTTATTTTTAATACTTCAGTTTCAGTAAGAAACTTTCTTTAGAAAATATACCATCACACATTTATGTATATGCTACTCCAAAATAAATAATACATTAATATAATAATGGAAACAAGTTGGTTTTGCCTTAGAATTTACTGGAAAATGAGTTAGAAATAATTGAAAGTAGATTATTAATTTTTATTAGCAGTATGTACTGAATTTCTAAATTTATACAATTGAGAATTTTAATAAATTTATTCGATTTACAAATTTATAGTATTTTCCATATTTTTAACACAAATACAAAAATATATTTAAGCAAAAATCTAAATGTTTAGTATATATAATACTTATCGTAATATTGTTCTTTGTTTATGAAAGATTCATTTCCATGAATTTAAAGGTTTATTTTCTTGAAATAAAAGTAGGCAAAATGACACTTTATATTCTACCTTTTATAACCTAAAAGTAAATAACTGACATAATCTAGTTTACTTTATTTATTTCCCACAAATCTGAAAAATAATTTCTATTTAAATGATAGCCAAAGAAAATCATGAAATTTGAAATGCATTCGTTAGTCGGAGAATTTCATTTAAATAACCGATAACGGGTCTATTCCAAATAAAATTCAAAGTCAAGTTTTGAAAATGGGAAATATGAAACTCAAGATTATATGTTTTGAAAATCCTATTTATTCCATTTTTAAAAGCGTGGTTTATCGCAATTTTATCCAAGCATATTGTATAAATCTTAATGTAAATATTAGCATTTTATAAAGCCTGTATTAATACATTAAAAACTTCGGCATAATTACAAAACTACTGTGGAGTATGCAATATATCAGCTATTTTTAGTACAAGATCACTCCTTTTACGTTTTCGTCTATCTTTTGTATGTATCACCAGTCAATTTCATTTATGCTAGATACGTGTATACCTCTTAGAACTGAAAGTAATAACATAATTATCAGCAGCATATCACACGACAATCTGCATCTTCTATCACCTATTCAGGAATAGTCTTTCAGCATAGATGGTAAACACATTATCTAAATGAAATGGGACTTTGCTTGAAGAAAGGCAGAGTCAATATAGTAAGATGGTTTGAAAAGGAAATATGAAAAGGGGGAAGGGTGTATCATGCATGGGATTTTTATCTATCAGACAACGCCCCATAACATTCTTAGCAATATCGCTGTTTTGGTGTCAGGTCCACCCAAATCCTGAAATCTTCAACAATTTTCGCTCTATATATTTAGTTCTTACTCGCAAAGGACACCACTCCCATAACATATACCCCATGAGAAAGCTAATACATTTATAACTGTTTCTAGAAGGCTTAAGTGAAAGTGTAGGGATCTATTAGATGGTTTAGATGTCGAATTCAAATTTTAATTGATGTTAATTGCTTATCAGGAAACGTGGTCAATTTTAGAACTTATCTCGCAAATGGTTTCCGCTAAGTATTAATGTGTGCATATTCTGGCTGCTGATTTGTCTCTATACAATAAAAAGTATAGTTGTGACCGCGAAGACTAAGCTAGGTTGACTTCGCGTTTCTTATTCAAAACTTTAAAATGTTTTTGGTAAATGAGAATAAAAGATCAGCTCTTACAGATAAATCACAAAGTACAGAAGATTGTCGCTGAATTTTAATAAATTAATTACCGAGTTTTGATAATTTTAACACAGAATTTTAATTACGGAATTTCAATAAAATGCTTTGGTAATTTCAGACGTTCACATACCAGAACAATCTTCGAAATGAAATTTGGTAGCCCAACAAATTATTTCACTATTTGGAATTCCATATATTTTTAAGATGCAGTCTCATCCTTTTTTTATGGTCGAAAACTACTAGATGCGTTTCTAATGGTCCTAATGTATTTTTAGATAAGATATTCCATAAGAATTTTAATAGAGGTCAAGGGTACATAAATTTATATAACAAAGATAAAAAATTTATTTGCTCCAATTCCATATATATTACTCGTACTTTCTGCATCATAGATAAAATGATTCGGAATTAAATAATCTAGGTATCTTCAATAATGAACAGTTTTGTTTTAATTTGCAAATGATGACCGAGTTTAAAGCTCCAGAATGAGCTAATGATGACAAATGTTAGTCTTTTTAACTGGAATTTGAAATCCTAACTAAGCTACCATTCCAGTAGCACATATATATTGTATAATATTAAATAATATTCCTAATTTTGTATAGTATTATTCAGTATCGGAATAATACAATATTACTTAATATTCTGCAACCTGATGATCTACCTGAATTCTAAGTATACCATTTTCCGACCAGCAACCACCAGGGTAGTTCATATTAATTAGTCTGCTGTATATCAATTTTCTTTCATTTATTCCATATTTTATTGTATTTCCATGGTAAATTATAGTAGGGAATTTAGACAGAAATTTATTCATTTAATTCATAACATTTACATCTTTAGGCCAGATTTTCTGTAGCTTTTACTATGGAAAGCATGTTACTTTAGACATGCTGTTTAGATAGCTGATAATTATTTATGCAAATAAAAACTGTGGGAATTTGCTTTTTACGGAAGGGGGGGGGGGGGGGGTTTACATAATTATTCAGCATCAGAAATTTCTAGCTAAAGTAAAGATACTTGAAAGTTTATTTATTTTGCTGTCAATAATAAGTATAATAAACGATAGCCAAGGGGCAAAAAAATTATGAAAAAGCTTGATAAAATATTTTAAAGAAATTTCAAAAATTATTATAATAGATTAATTATGAAGTTAATTTTTTTACTCCTTTTGACTAACAATGTTTTATCTTAAGTATGCATGAGACATTTTTTTTTTATTCGTAGCCTTTTCTAAATGATTTAAAATAAACGACGAAAACCTTTCAAGAAATTTTCGTCCATAAAAAAATGAGAAATGAAGAAAGAAATTACATATTAAAAAATCTCCTGAAAAATAAATTTAAAAAAAAGTTTTTGGAGAGTTATAAGATAATAATAACAATTACGAGAGCAATCTTTGCATTTACAATCAATAATCCGTAGTACAACGACACACTATTTTCTAAAGATTAAAAAAAAACAATGTTAATAATAAACAAAATACTTTCTGTACTTAAGCTGCGTTAATAGATTTTCTGGATGATTGTAAAAAGAAATATAAATCATTTTCAGCTCCCAATTTCAGAAGTCGTCATCACACCCACCCTTTCTACACCGTGCACGCATTAGAAGGTGGTTCTTGAGCCATTTACCATTCACGGTTTGACGTCAACTTTTGTTGCTAGTGCGGCAGGTGAAAATTTATCACGCCCATGTATTTTTATGTTCGTTAAGTGATAGTGATTCATTTTTTATTCCTTATTATTTCTGTTTACGGAGATTATTTAAAGTGACTTAAGGCAAAAATTGCTCTTTCCTCCACTTTAGTCTACGCCCAAAATGTGAAAGGGCTTTACTTTCCATGGCTCCGTAATTAGAGGTTTTCAACGATTAAGACACAGTTACGTAACTGATTAATGCATTTTCGGCTCTTTTTTCTAAGGGAATTGTTTGCGTTAGGTTATTTGTTAGGTATTGGAAGATTTTTAGACTTTCCCTCATAATAACATGTAAAAGATTGTGTTAGAAGATACAGTTTTGGTTTAAAAAGTGCTTTTTTATTTATTTCTGTCTTTTCAATATTTCTGCTATTTTCTCGTCTGACCCCTTGGTGATTATTATTTGTTTTAAATGGTTCTAAAACTTAAATTTATCTCTTCAAAAATCAGCATATTTTTCAAAATTTTTATTATCTAGCTTGAATATTTTTCAGGATGTAAGCATTTGCAACGGAATCAAAAATATATAACATAGCGTTTTTTTTCTTTCAAAAATCAATATTTTTTGTTTATATAAAAAATTAATTTAAAAAAAATCGAAATCGAAACATGTTTTTATTAATTAAAATTTTCCATTGTCGTGCTCTTCTAAAGATGCTTCGGATAGGCATTTATTATAGTATGATTTATTATTTAGGTTTCTATTATGCATCCAATTAAAAATATCTATGCATTCATTAGAATTTTTTTATATAAAACTGGATTTTATGTAATACTTTTTTAGAAACAAACTTTCTCAGAAAGTTATACATAATAAAACAACTATTCCTTTCGAAAACATAGATTGTCTGATATATGAATAAATTCGACATACAAATCAGCTTACAAGTATCCATCGTTTCTTAAGAAAAAGATACTCAAATCTCATTACATGCTAAAGTTGTGATATTGAATGCTTATTATTTTGTACAGAAGCTCAGGGGTTTAATTGTAGTAAAGCAATAAACTTTTCACTAAATGGAAATAATTTATACAGTGATTTTATGCACTCTTGGATAATTTCAGAATCCATCCTACATCTTATAGTTCGGCAGCGTGTAGTTGAATGATATCCACAATGGTTTTACCCCACGAATATTATAGCTTTTCACGGATCAGTGTTTTTCAAAAATTGTTTTTTATTGGTTTGTTTATTGCATTAAATATACAGCTTTTCCTATTCATTTAAAATATTTCTTAAATCTCGATAAATAATGCTATTATACAGCTTGGTTTAGAAGCTACATTTTTAAAAATACAAGCAGAAAATAATTTCAAAAATATATTTTTTATTCCCTAATATTCTCTGATTATTAGCATATTTTTGCCATTGGTTTTCATCGCATCTTTTACTCTGACATTTTATTGTAGCAGCCTTTTTATCTTGTAAAGCCTATCGCGTTCAGATAGTTCTTTGCCATATCGAAATAATTTTTCTAAGAACAACCAGGTATCTTTTTTAATTTGGACCCGTTCCCTTTTCTCTTTTGAGAGTGATTTCACGAAAGCAATCTGATCAATGTGTTTCTTCTGCAACTGATCGTCACCTGCAATAAGCTTCTAAGGAATATATGGACGACTTTCCAACACAACCGCCAGATATCACTAAGAATTATTTGATATTTTACTTTCATCAGAATATTCTTTTTATGGGTTTCATTATCATTTTTTTCATTCCAGCTAGAAACAAAACAGATTCATAATCACGATGATGGCATGGCTGGTAAAAAAAAAAAATCATTTCTGAAATGCGGTACACATCTATGTGTATGGGCAGGTTTTAACCGATAGCTACCGCAGTTTTCGATGGAACTGGCTGTTTAATTTCCTAATGGATAATGGATAAGCCATTTCTTTGATCCACATGTCTCTAATAGGGATGTTTAATGAACTGGAGAAGTTGAGGCTTGTGCAATTCAAATTTTTATACCATTCTTTTTTGGGTTTTTTTTCATCCATAGATTTTAAGCTTTTTTTTTATTTTAATCATCATCGACATTATTGTAAGAATCTCGTATTAATATGCTTGTAAAAAGAGAGTTGCTTTTCTTTCAGGAAGTAAATTTCAAGATAATGAAGAATTTTTAAAAGTATTTTTTTCTACTTTTTGCTGATAAAAAGTTTAAACTTTTAGAAATTTTAGATTCCATCTATTAATTATTGATAGATAAAAAAGCATAGTTCAAAATGTGGCCATTTCCCCTTTTGAAACTGCATTACTTATTTAAACACTAAGGAAAATTTCATAAGAATATTTAAATATTTATTATTATATTATAAAGTTTACTTAACATATTTCTATGGCACTGCTTAGCCTATTTTATGGTTTGCGTACTCATCTAAACTTCTTCAGGAGTGAATATTTTTGATTTTTTTAACAGCGTTTAAAATCCTCCTAAATTTTCTATAGAAAAAAAATATTGCAAATTTTACTTCTACTACTAATTAAATTTAGTCTGTTAGTTTTCTTTCTATGTTACGAGTTATAAAGTTTAATACAATTTAGTATGTGCAAGATCAATCAATCTTAAGTTTCTTGTAAACGTAAAACATCTTGATCCACATAATGTAACTGGAATTAAACAGAATAATTTATTCAAAGTAGAATTTTATAAAAGGGCTTTTCAAAGCTTATATCAATTACCATTAGCATATAACTATAATAAAGACATCACCCTTAAAAAATATAAGTTGCTAACTAAAATTCCCTCAAGATCAATTCTAACCAATTTCGGACAATTTTCACAAATCAGCCGCTTCTCCCGCTTTCTTTTGATCACTTTAAATTGCAGAAATTGCCATTGCTCGACCGGGAGAATCATTTATTATTGATATACTTCCATTCCAAAGTTAAAGTATTGGTCTGGAAAAGGTGAATTAAAATTCAGGGAATATCGAAAGCTTTTCCAATTTTTTTTT
>JAPMOR010081948.1:0-16465 GCA_026543865.1 Argiope aurantia
TATATATATATATATATATATATATATATATATATATATATATATGAAATGATTTTATTTATAGAAGAATTATGGTGCAAGAACTTTCATTATAAAGTAGAAAAAAGAAGCATGAAAAATAAATGAAGCTGGCAGTTAAGAATATTAAAAATACAGAATAGCAGATTACTTATATTAAGATGTAAATAAACTTTCACACATAAATATTCAATAAATATTCATAAATTTAATTCTTTATTAGCACAAAGATATCTACAATATTAGCAATGTCAGTAGATATCCGAACACTGCACAGTATCAAGCAGATATAATTTGGGTATTGAAGAGCAGGTTGCTCTTCAGCATTGATCTGCGAATCAATGATTTAAAATGAAAAAAATATTGGAACTTTTTAATAATTTAATTTTTTTAACATTTTAAGCATTTAATATGTTTGTTTTTCGTTTGCTTATATTAACTGAAAGTAAATGCAATTTTTTAGTTATAAAATTTTGATGATTAATTTTTATTCCCGTGCCTTTCACCATGTGGTCTGACAATGAAATATACATGAGATATATACATAATACGTTTAATCAAGGAAAAGAAACAAATTCTTCAATACTTTAGGGGCAAAAAATGTTAAATGCGGGAAACAGCAGCTGAAATTCTTCTCCATTAGAAGAGCTTTAATTATGTCAAAAAAATTTCAATATTTTGAATATTATTTCATGCCCATTGTACCAGTGCAACAAAAATTAGATAAAAGAAAAAGAAAGGGCAACTTTCATCGTGATCATTTACTCATCTTTTCGATTAACATTAAAAAATTCTAAGATATTTCTGAAAAATATATGCTGCAATATCAATTCGAAAATATTTAAAATTGCAACAATACCAAAACAACTAAAGGACATTTTTAAACTCAAACTTTACTCAACTTTTTGGAAATTAAAAATCAAAGTCAATGATATCAATTTTTTATTCCTTTTCATTTCTACAGAAAATTTTTCACTTATATTTTAGATAGCTAATGTCGATCAATATATACTGGTTGATCGATAAAGTCCTTTTCACCCATTTAAATTAAAAATGGCATCGTCTATAGCCAGGGAAATAACGTGAAAAGTAAGCTATGACTATGCTGAATTTATTGAGACATGTTAGGCGCCCCTAGTAGTGGAATGCGATAGTCACAAAATGTAATTAAAAAAGAAAGGAGATGTGCCTAAATTTCCAGTTAAATGATTTACCGTAATAAAATGATGTACCATAATAAAAAAGCAGGAAAAGGTTTCATGAAGTGATCTGTAAAATTGGCAAAAATGTTTCTTATTTTAATTAGGACTTGTAAAATGGTTTGTCCTAAAATTGAAAAATTTATTTTCGGATGGTATTTTGAAATTTTTTCCGAGTTAAGCAACGACAGAGAGAAATTTAAGCATCGAAGAAAGTAAATAAAATAATATAAAATTCTGATTAAGGCGATCTGAGAAGGGATCTGAGAATACATTTTTCAGTTTTAAAACGAACCCTTTTTTGAATCTCGGAAAATTCTTAATTTTTATCTCGGTTATCTCCTCTGATTCTGCAGGTAACGCCTGAAACTTTTTCCTGTTTCTTTTATTATGGTATAGCAAATATTTTTATTGGATTTTTTTTATCGATTTCCTTTATTTTTTAAAATTATTTGTAAATGCAAATTATTCCACAGTTCGAGACATTGTAACCTGCCTCAATAAATTCAGCATAATAACTTCACTATAGGTAGATGTTAGTATCCTAGCTAAACGAGGCACCGTTTTTAAGACTTAAAAGGATTTACCCATCACCCTGTATATTCAAAATGAGATAGATCTATGATTATTTATAATAACAACTTAATTTCTTCACCAAATTAATTTTTTTGTTAAATAGAAGTATTTTAGCCGATCTATGTATAGCATAGAAGCTTTTCTCATCGCGATCTACCATCAGTTGAATATTCTGACTTTAAAATCAGTCTTTCGAAAATTTATAGGCATTTCTTTTAAAAATTATAATCCCTTTAAATATTGTACTTTTTTTAAAGAATAATAATTTATTGTATTTTTCACTAAGAAATTGAGCTGAATGGGAATAAATTATTTACTTTGTATAATAAATATCTCAAATATAACCTTAATTTTCATTTTAAAGACATTTTGTTAAGTCAAGAGGAACGACTTTTTTCTTACAACAAATATATTCTCTCATAGGAGATATATTTATCTGAAAAAAATGTATTGCTTCAAAACAATGGAGTTTCACAAACAATATCAATAAGAATTTGTCTCCTAAATGTAGAAAATTCTTTTCTTGTAATGCACAACATTTATTACTTTTTGATTTATTACAGCGCCAGCAAGTCTTAGTTGTCACTACGATAAAAGCTCAATCCAGAATGGAAGGAATGAATATTTGTATAAATTAGCTGAAAATGATAGTTAAGCTGGAAACAAATAAAGAGAAAATCTTCTCAATTTGAAAACCAGAAATAGAATAAAAGGAAATAAAAAAAGAAGTCGTAATGATTTTTTTCAAATGTCTAAAATCGTACAGACAAAAATAAAACCTTAACTTCAAGTTTGACGATATCACTTGGAATATTTAGATGTAACAAAATAAGTATATATTTATATTTATTTTATGAAAAGAAGCCATAAAGTATTTATATCAATAAAATCGATCGATGTTAAATGGAATTACAACAAACGGTAAAATCTTTTAAAATCCAATAAATAATAATCAAGGTCTCATTTTGTGAAATTTCAATGTTTCTTCAATTAAAATATTTTTTTTACTTGAATTTTTTTGTACCTTTATTAATGCTGCTATCATAATTTCAATTTAATGATTGCCTTAATTTGTAATTAGATACTTAAATTTTTTTCATTACATTCTTCCAGAAGAAAGTTCTAAGTACTGTTTTATGGCCCAAAATTCTATTCCAGCTATACTGCATCAAGCAATTAAAAAAGAATTAATCAATATCTCCATTAGGAAGACATATTCAATTTATTTTGATTCTGTTGATTTTCTGCTCAAATATATTAATCTTGATTTGTTACAGCGCTGGGTTACATTGTATTTAATATTGCTATATCTAAAATTGTAACAGTATATTGTCACGTAGGTTCTTTAGTGTGGAACTCAATGACACACGCACAAGAAGTAGAGCTAAACCAATTTGTTAACTTAACTCTGAACTGAGAACACAGTGACTGACAAATCTTCTGCTTTTATACTAGCAAAGAAAGTTCCAGAATACTTTTCTGGAGATAGTAAGAAAAGTTCAGAACTCTTGTCTGGTAAACTAAAGAAATGTCCAGAATCTTCTGGAACATGAAATAAAGGGAAACGATAAATCAAGAAATTAAATATTTACACTAACTGTGAATCGCATTGTATCTAGCGGGATTCGAACTCACAAGCTCTTGATTAGGAGATCAGTGCTATGACCATTCGGCCATGGAGAGTCGACTGCCTGTTTTCAATGCGGCAATATTATTAAATATAGGATGATCAAATAATAGTATTACAGTAAAACAATGCCAGAAAATTTGAAAAAGAATGCAATAAGATTCAACTTATGCGATGAATAAATATTTAATTTCAGTAAGCTAATTGGTTTTATAGAAATTTTGAAATGTTTTTTTATGAAACATTAATATTATTTATATAATTCTGCGTGGTTTTTTTTTACTTATTTTAGAATTAAATATTTTATTTGAGAAATAAAAAAATTATATTATTGTAAACTAGCTTTAAAATCAAATTTCGTTATATAATAACAAGAATAATTAAAATAGAATGCAATCCTTCTCAATGTATTGATTAATTTTATTTAACTTTTATAAATGTCTTTTGGGAAAATATTTGTATGGAGATTTAATTAAAAGGTTTGAAATTCATATAAATCTTTGTAATTCTTAATTTAAAAAGATTGAGTTTTTATTTGAGAAAAAAATTATACTTTCTGTCAAGTTTCTTTTATTTAATATTATCTATTTAATTTATTTTAATAGATATATTTTCATTTTAAATAACAATTTTAAATCTTTTGAACTTTATTATTATTATAAAGCTTTCTGAATAGAGCATATCCACTGAACCACAGTATTCAGCTTAATTTTGACATTTTCTTATTTTTATAACACTATCTTTTTATAAATCATTCTAATAGAATTTTTTGATATAGATCTGAAAACTCTTCCGGGAATCTTAAATTTATATAATTTCTGCGTCATAAATTTAGTGAGTTTTTTTTAAATTTCTATAAGATCTTTAAAATGATTTTTTTTATCTGGAAAACAAATACATTAAAACTTTATTAAATCATCATTCAAGGCATCATGATGTAAATGGAATGACGAGTTAGAGTAAGAATTTTTGAAAAAAAAAAGGATTAAAGAAAAGCGAAATAGTTTCATGAAATACTGTTGGATTTGATGACAAAAATAAGATTTTCAGAAATTAATGCATGCAAATAAATGAATAGAAAATAAAAAAAATACTTATTATAGTCACTATATTTTATTTTAGTTTAATTACTTTGCCATATTAAAATATTCCGTCAGTGCTGATAGATGAAGATGTTAATTACTTTAAATAATTTTCTTTTTAATATATTTAAATCTTCATATTCTTCATTTTAACCCCCTGAGGGCACCTCGAAAAGAGAATGAGATGCTTTCGGTATGGTGGTTGGATCTCGCCACCCTGGAGGATACACAAAAAAATGGGGGATCTTGCAGCTCCCATCGATGACAGGACGTACTTCATTCGAGAAGGGTTGCACCGTGGTCGGTGATGGCCCTTAGGACTAAACCACAGTTCCCGCTAGAGTTGCTGTTGCGGCAGTCCGGTCATTCAATTTTCTTTATCCGTGTACCAGTCCGTGAGAGTCAGTGTTATGACTTATGACTATTCTTCATTTTATTGTATCATTAATGAATGTTAAATATTGTTGAACTTTCACCAGGGCTTCTATTGTTTCTGTCTTGTTGAGTATGACTTGATCCATATTCTCGACGTTTCTAGCCTCGCTTAAACTGTTTTGTTTTTTGTTTTTTCCAAAAATTCAGATGTCAAAGTTTTTACAATCACTTCTGAGCAGATTGCGATGTCGTTACCAATGACATCGCAACTCATTAATGTCATTGACGGTGAACACTTTTTCATTTGTGAATTTCAGCAAAGTCTCTAATGGTTACGTGTCGATGATATCTTCGTTCAGTACTTTTCTGAATCTGAGTTTGCTATGAACGCTGCTTGTCGGAGAAAATTTGAAACAATTTGCTATGAAACAAATCTCTAACTTTTGTATGCGTGTTTAATCGCATTTAAAACCGAAACTTTTAATTTTTCCTTCTAATCTTGTGCTTTTATCCGATCAAAATTTACAAATCTTTTTTTTTTTTTTGTGCTTTCATTTAAAGCCAAGAATTACTTCTTGATCTAAAAGTTGAATAAGAAAAATTTTATTTGTAGGAAGAAAAATATTTTCGATCATTTTTGAATTTTTTAGTTCATTCTGGGCGATACAGTTATCGATAGTGATGGCAACATTTTCTTTCTGAATCGAAAACTGAGAGTCCATTTTACAAATATGCTGTTCTGAACTAGTTAGAGTCATCTATACATTTTAATTTGCTTTTATTCATCTGAAAGGGAATTAACTTTTTTAAAGCAGCATGGCATTTTACTTTTATCTATCACAAATTGTTTTAGCTTCTCATTTTCAGTCATATTAGCTCCGAGAAGAAGTGACAGGCATTGTTTACTTGCTTTTCTAAAAGCGCACTTTTCACTCTTGAATGTCTCATTTTAATGCGATAAAAGACAGAAAAATAAGCCAGTTCCATCAAGATTAAAAACATTTGATACTTCAGATCTAGATAACATGGCCTGGAGAACATTGTTATTTCGTCATCATGAACATTTGATGTAGCGTCACCATCATCAATGACACCGCGTTTATTATTTGATTATCATGAGATATTTTTCATTGAATTATTTGATATACTTCACGATATCTTTTGTCCATCTCTTCAGTACCTTGTTCTCTCAACAGTATGTTGGCAAAAGTTTAAGTAAGAATACGTGCGTATAAAAGAGTTAGGTTTCAAAGTTTTCATTGATATTTATGGAGTCATTGCCTCCATGTCTCTGAAATCGCTTTTAATTTGAATAATGCAAAAAAGAATAAATAAATATTCTTAAAATAATATTTTAAAATATTGTATTCTTCATTTTTGTTTGTTAAATTCTAACAGTTTTTAACACTAGTGTAATTCCGTAATATCTAAACAAAGTAAATACTCATTAAAAGATTGTTTAGGCTTTTAATAACATCTTTCCAACAGTTAATATTATAACATTTAACAATTTTAACTTTTTTGGTAACTAAATAATTTCCGGAATGTATGTGGTTCCAACATAAATTCAATTAGACAAATAACAATGCATCATTTTAACTCCATGTCCCCGTCCGCATGAGGAAATAAATATCTATAGTCAAGGATTAATGTAGTCCTAAGGATATAGTAATGTTTACCAAAAGTTGCTTTTAAATCATATGATTTTTCCAAAAGTGCTATTGAATATTGCTCTTCTTTTTTTTTCTTTCGTTAAAATATAAAGAGGTAAGTATTTGTTAAAATACAACTGAAGCCCAAAACTACAAGAAAATAATGAAAAGAAAACATACTGAGGAGAGGCAAGAAAAACGTTTACACTAAATAGAATTGCAGCGGAAACTATAGTACACATACACATACATGGAGAAATACCAAGAACCTAAATCCCCGTATTGGGTATTGCATGGAAAGAAATGCTTAGTAGTAATAGAGACCTACACGTGTTTTGCAGTGACAAGCGTAAATAAGCGTGATCAAATTGAAAATCAACCTATACATTAAAAAAGTTTTCAGCGAAATCTTTCAAAGCAGAGAAAAATACTGGACACTGTGATTCTATATTTTTGAATATTCAAATAAAAGCGAATAAAATTTACTTTTCTAATAAAAATGACAAGAATGGAAATGATATAATTAGGATTGAAGATAAAGATAAACAAAAAAAAATATTTTGAATTATGATATGATATTGTGATGAGGTATAAAAATTCTTTAAATATCCTGTTAAAAAGCAGCAAAATCAATTCATTATTTTAATTCTTAAGCATATTTATGTATAAAACAATAATTCGATAAAAATTTAGAAAACTTAAGTGAATATTCAAAACGTGGCACTGTTCTAGGCAAAAAGTATTACCTTATATTTATTTTAACATACTCAAATGGAAAACAAATTTATATAAAAAATATTTTCAACAAATTCTTACAAAGCAGTGAAAAGTTCTAGGCACTATACTTTTACATTTTTGAATATTTATATAAAAGCGAACAAAATTTACTTTTCTAATAAAATAACGAGAATGTAAGGGATATAATTAAGATAAGAGATAAAGATAAAATAAATTTTTTTGATTAATGGTATAATAATGTAATATGGTATACGAGTGTTGTAAATATGCTGTTAAAAAAAAGCAAAATTAATTCATACTTTTAATACTTGAACATATTTATGTATATAGCAATAATTCGATAAAATTTTAGAGCACTTAAGAGAATATTCATAACGTATCACTGTTCTAGTCAAAAAAAATGTTACTTTATATTTATTTCGACATAATTAAATTGAAAACAAATTTATATATAAAAACGTTTTTAACAAATTCTTATAAAGCAATGAAAAATACTTCATACTATGATTGCTTATTTTTGATTATTTATATAAAAGCGAACAAAATTTACTTTTCTCATAAAATGACAAGAATGGAAATGACATAATTAGGATTTTTAAAAAATAACAATAAATTCAAATGTATTCATAAATTTAATTCTGTACCACTTAAAGATCGAGATGGAAACTTGCTTGGATGGAAAAAACTGTTTTATCATTTCCTTTTTTATTATTAACATAAAATTGCATTACTCTTTATATTCTCCAGACACTTTTCATGCCTGTTTCTCTATCATTACAATTCTGAAAATATTAGCATTATGTTATTTTCTCCATCTTCAAATGTAAATAATGGTTTCAAGCTGCAGTATTTTACGAAAATGAAATCATTGCTATTTACATAAATTTTACACAGAATGAATGGATTAAAATATGATAACTATAGCCTAAAAGTTCTTTTCTGTATAAAAAAACTGAAGTATTAAATTGATACGATATCTCTTGGGCTTTTTCATATTTAACTCGTCAATGTGAAAGTGCGTTAAGGCATTAAAAAGAATATTAGAGCTTTCTGAAATAAATTCTTGCTTTAAATTTCTTCGAAAATATTCATTAATTCACACAAACTTGATTTATTATTTAAAGCACATTATTTATACTTTTTCTCCCTTCTACTTGCATTCCTAAACTTATGAAGGCATTATTTAATTCAAACTGCAATGGTTAAATAAAAAATGCGCTTAAATTTTGTAACAGGAATTTTACAATACTTTATGAATAAATGTAATTTCTCTCTCTTAATAAGTTGCAAGAAAGATAGGTCTTTCGTCTAAAAGAAAAGAAAGCATTATTAGGAGAAAGATCTGTATGCATGTGACGTATGTCAGAATGTATCTGATACATAGGTAAAATCTTTTTTGAAATTTAGTAGAAGAATTATTATAACTTTGGTGAACAAAGATTCCTTCTTTCCATAACATCACGAGTAGAAATATCTTGATATTAATTGAAACGTTATAAAGTTAATAGTAAAATAAATATGGCTAATAAAATATGTAGATATTATTCTAGTTTCGCTTTTTCATTATCATCTTTACTATTTTACCATTTTAAACTTTATCGCAACACACATTAAGTTGACGTAATTACGAACCGACTTTATTTTTGGAACGTCAGCTAATAAAACAGATGTCAATTATTTGAAATTATTCATTTGTTATTGTACACATTCATTAATAACACACTTATTAATCTACAAGTAATCCCCTTTTCAATATCATTTTTATAGAATACGATGTTTGCTCAGCATATTTTTCATTTTTCTGTGAATTGGAAATTTAATCACTTTGCATTTTAAATCAATGATATTGTTTAAAAGTTAAAAATTTGCTTTAAATACATGAAAAAAAAAACAAAGAAACCATCATTTCTTTTTTTTTATTTTTTTTCATTTTTAGCAACATTTCCATTTTATGTTCAATAATAGATTTTCACTTTTAAGAATATATCATTTTCTGAGAAGGATAGATACTCTACTGAAAATATATACAAAAAAATGTGTATATCAACATAAAATACACACATCTGTTTCAAAGTCTATATTTAAATCTAAAATATCTCGTTGCCATTTGGACGACATATATATCTGCGCTCTTTTTTATTTTCATTTTTTATGTATATTTCGTTTCGTTTCGACAATTTCAAGCTTGAAATTCCTTCAAAAGAAGTACTCTTTTTACATTTTTTTTTAGAAAAAAAAAGATATAAAATTATTCCGCGGTGTTCGTTTGAAAGGAGTAACAAGAAACTTGAACTTGTGTGTGTGTGTGTGTGTGTGTGTGTGTGTGTGTGTGTGTGTGTGTAAAATTCAAGAATTTTTCGCTTCATCGCATTTCATGTATAATTTCAGAGCATTTCTTATTCTTCACATTTTATAAAATTTAAATATATCAGGCAAACCTATGATATCTAAGCAATTATATAGAAAGTTGTTACAACAATTTAGTGCCTAGTATTCCAATTCTAAATTTAAAAATCATTTCTGCATTCTATAGTGGACCTTAAAATAATATTTGCATTAAAATTGAACAAAACTATATTATTGAATATTAAATAAAATCAAAAAACAGACTTAATTTTATCACATTGTCAATAAAAATATTATTATTTCATTTTTCGAACCAATAAAACAATATAATTTGTGACCCTAAAACATACTATAGGTACTATAGTTTTTTAAGTGCTAAATGTACCTCTTTTATTTATTAACTAGCCGCCTTTGGCGACCAGCCGATTCTCCAGTATTCTACAGTTCGCTACAATTTTCAATTAAATATTTTAAGTAACTGCTCTCTTAATAGATTCTCAAACAAAACATTTTTAATCTTCAAATTTTGATAGTCATACCAAACTTATACTGTTGTTT
The DNA here is from genome assembly GCA_026543865.1 of Argiope aurantia. Lineage (NCBI taxonomy): Eukaryota > Metazoa > Arthropoda > Arachnida > Araneae > Araneidae > Argiope > Argiope aurantia. The sequence continues at coordinate 10,172 of JAPMOR010081948.1, forward strand.
AGACCGTTTCGTTCAATTTTCTATATATATTTTGCTAATTTGTTGTCATTTCCGATAAAACTTTAACTTTAATTTAAAGTGGAAACGATGAAATTGCAATTAATTTCCAGATATATTTTAATAAAACCAAGCATTTTATTTTATTTATAATCTTTATTGTTAATTATTTAATATTATTATTATTGAATATGAGTATTACAAACATAATCGCTCGGTATCTAAGTCTTATGTGAACTGCAAAATATTTTTCATAATTTATGTAATATCACAAAGAATAATTCAACAAAAACTTCTCAGATTCAGCATAAAATTCAGTTTTTAGTTTAGCTTTCAAAAGGATTGAAAGGAAATCAATAATAATATTTTGTTCCGGCCTATAAATATATTTCAAAAATTATGAAGTCTATATTTAATACAGTAAGGTATCATATTCTGAGAAATATTCTGGACACACCAAATTTTAAATAAATGAATGAATGTTTCAATTTTCTACGATCAACTAAGACTTATTTATGAAGTTTTGAATTTTAAAAATTTAGAAAAACCCAACATTTTCATAATCATAGGCCAATTAATCTTGAGAAACCTGCGCGCTGATTGGCGTATTTTCTTCGAAACGATCGATGGAAAATTTAAAATTATCCTTTTTTTTATTGAATAGTGATATTCAAATTTTCATTTATCAGTCAGTTTAAGTGATTGATTTAGTTGATTGGAAATTAACTCTTTTTATTTAAAATATTAGTGTTTCAAGAACATTTGGTTAATCGTGATTTCCACAACAGACGCTTTATGTAAAATCAAAAATTCGTTATTTATTAGGGCATTTATTGAATCAAGTTACATAAAATATAATCATTTTCCATTTAGACCCTTTTAGCAGATCTGTGTCTATTACTAAATGTTTACAAATTAGCTGCATGACCATGATTTGAATGGATATCCTGTTCATATTAAACAAAACTTGCCTTAAAATATAACTGATTTATTGGATTAATAATGTAGAGAGTGTAAAAGATCATAAAATAATTTTTCTTGAATTTATTTTTTTGAAAAAATAATATTTTATATTTGTTTTATTTCCTACAGACACGTGCCGAAAATTATATTTTTGCAGATTTCATTTCCAAAAAGATTTAATTTATTTTTAATTGGAGCTTTAATCAATGTGATGGCAACACTTTGAAAAAAGCTAACTTTTTTCCCATGAATGCGAAACGTACTCTTGCTGCTTAAATTTTATTTTTATTTTGTACAAAAAAAAATTGTTGAAAATTATAGTTAAAATATTTATTTAAAAATTCATTAAAAATAGAAATTTAATTTTAAGGTTAAAACATTGGTATTATTTAAAAGATAAATTTCTGATCTTTAACTTCATGTAAAAACCTTTTTTGAGGTAATATTTTCGGAAGTTATAGCAGAAACACGCCAAAATTTCGTTTAATTTTTAAATAAATAAAATTCTAATTAAAAATTCGTAAAAATAACCCCCAGGTGCACATTCCCGGCCTCCAAGGTATACACGTGCCAAATTTGGTAGCTGTAAGTTGAATGGTCTGGCCTGTAGAGCGCCAACACACACACACACATTGATCTTTATTATAAGTATAGATTTCTTTAATATTTTAAACAGGAAAATAATCAATGGAATCAATTAAATTGTAATTAGAAAAATATTTTTCTAAAAAGAAAAAAATCTATTGTAGTTAAAAAAATACTTTACATACTAATATATACATAAAATATTTTATAATTACAAAATTGCCTGACTCTATACTTTGATGAATAACGATGATGCAGATCTCAATTAATCAGGAAAACACTTTTTTATTTTTCGTTTATTTTAATTTCTTACTCCGTAAAAGCAATATTATAAGAGGCCTAAATACAGATCGCATTGCATTTGTCTGTTGGAATATAATTGAAACAGGATAATTGTAAACCGCGACAATTTAAAATAATGAAAATTATTTTCCTTTAAAACTTTTTGAATTAAACTTTAAAGTGGCAAAAGTTTTTTTTTTCTTTTTTTAAATTTATATACATATTTTTATTTCTACATTATGATGACGTTTTCTTTATAAGAACCATATTCACCAATATAATTTCCATATCCACATGTTCATTATAACTGAAATAAACATGATAATAATTTAAACATCATTGTTAAGTATTTTTTTTTATTCACATGCCATTCCGTTCAGGTGGATTATTAAAAATACTTATTTGCAATTAAATATGAAAGAAAGATTTCTTTTAAACATTTCAATGACAAAAAATAGCACGGTAGTCAAACAAACATTTTCTAAAAGACAAGAGGGAATATTACATGTCTCGCATGAAAAATATGAAATTATATGTCGAAATCTTCAAAACTAAAAATCTAAAGTTGGCAGGTGGACGAAAGTGGATTTTTTGCGAAATAATGAAATTTTTTTTATTTAATATTCTTAATTTCGAAACATGTTTCTTTATAAAAACGTTTGACCTTTTCTTCTAAGTCTTCTTTTCGAGAAGCTACACAGATTTTTATCTTTACATTTACATAAGTTTTAAAGTTACTTTACGTCTTTAAATACAATTTTCATAAATTGTAATCTTTAGGGGAATCTTCTTACAAAAACCTCATACATTAAAATCTGATGACATATTATTTTGTTCAAATTTAGTATAACAATTGTTCAATATGATCTGTTGTTTTTGATCTAAAGAAGAAGTAATCTATTTATTTAGAGATGTTTTATAGTTGTTTAACGCTTCAGAATAAGAAAAGAAATAGGAAATTCGTATATTTCTTAAGCTATGAGCAAACCTTTAAGCAAATCCTTTAAGAAAACTCTAAACTATATGATTTTTACTTTGCACTTATTTTTAGCCAATAAAAAGTTCTTTTTTCAGTTTTTAAAAAACTTTTGACACTTAACAGGTATATTTTGTTTTCATCGTTGCTTTTTTTTTCCCAATCTTTCTTATGCAAATATTCAAAAATATAACTGCTTTCAATGTGTTTCGGAAAAAAATATCCTGAAAAATGAGGTCAATATGAGGGATCTATGCGTATAACATTCAATTCCAAAAGGTGATGACAAACAAGGCCTAGTATAGTGGTGACATTCACCAAGCCTATCGACAAAATGGCTATCAGTTCATAAAATTGTAAAGAAATGAAAACAATCTTTTTTCTAAGGAATTACTTATTAAATATAATTTCTCTCTCTCTTTTTTTTTGTCGCAACGATAAATATTTTATTTAAAATTATTATTTTAATGCTCATGATGAAAATTTATCCCAAGCAAAAATAGGTATTAAATGCCCCAAATGTAACAAGTATTGGATGTTATATGAAAAATTTAAATAAAACAAGATAAATAATTAAACTTCTACAAAATAGTACATATTATTTTCAGATCTTTGAAATACGGCTTTATTACCGATAGATACGGCTTTTTACCAAGCTTGTCTTGAGATTTTTTTTCTCATATCAGCCGATTTCGGAATCAGGATAAGCAGTGCCATCTAGTAGCTCAGAAAAAAATTATAACTCTTAATGTTACTAGAAGATTTATCTGTAAATTCTACAGAAATTTGCATTGACGTCTAATTTATACAAAACTAATACTTTATTTGATAAATTCTATAATTTTAGCTTCTTAGATTTTTATGAGTTAATATTTAAATTGGTTATACAACAAATATTAAAAATAATTGTTTTCGTTTTTTTAATTATTATTATTGATTGCTTTATATTCCTCTATAAATTCAAAAATATATAAAATTATTTATATATCATTCATTTCTGAATGAAAAACTATAATATCGATTGAATCAACAGGAATCAATCTTAATTTTTAGAACATCAAAATGTTCTTAAAAATGAATTTTTGGCTGATTTGAAAATGGATGGCATTTGACTGTTTTGTAACTAATTTTGCAACAGGATTCTTCTTTCAATTAAGAAAAAAATTATAGTTTCTCGGTTTTTCTATGTTGGACTAATTATTTTTATTCATTTGCTTTCAATATTCTTCTATCGAAAGACACGTTCAAAAAAAGAAAGAAAAAAAAAGGCCTAAGAAAAGAAGAAAAAAAAAGAGAAGAAAAGTTTTCTACCTAGCGGCTAGTGATTTCAAACTTTCTAAATGCATGATATATTATTTCATTGACTTGTTTTTTAAAATGTACTCTTAAATCAATCGACTAAAACAATATCAAATATTAAATTTCAAATATCTTTTTATTCAAAAAATATTCATCTTAATTTCAAATCAAAATTATCAAACTCCAAACTTCAGTGAACAGTAAATTGAAATATCAATTATCAAGTTGAGGCGAAAAATTTTACAAAGAATTCTTACAACGTTTTTTCTTTATTTCCTAGTTAATGAAAGATAAGTCAATGTTGTCAATTGCTCTCAGTATGATTATTCTTTTCTTCTCTTATGATTAATTAAGCTAGGTATTATATCTGTGTAAATGTAATAAAATTGTAGAATACAACTATCTCAGAATGATTAGAAGTTTCGCGTATTAGCTATGCGAATGTATAATAATTTAAAAGTTTGACAATTATAATAGCGCATATATGAATGAATTTTGTCTATTAAAAAATAGTTGTATTTCTTCCAAATTCGATTTTTTTTAAGCATTGCATCCAACATTTATTTTTAAGAAATTTCGTGCAGAGTTTATCCTCTTCTTCAATTTTCAAATCATTCAGAACTAAAAATATGTCTCATTATTTTATTATTATTTTACGATTCTTACTTTTATTATTATTCTAGATTTCCACTTTGTCTGAATTAAGAATGAATTGTCTTTAGCAATATAATATCTTATTTTTACCAAGAATTAAAAAAAAAACATTGGCTTTAAATCACAAGTGATAAATTAAATCACATATGTTCAAGTGTTGTTAAAAGAATTCAATTTTCTTTAGATATCGAAAGTATTGTCACCAGAAATGCTCATTCCTGTCCTTTATTCAGACTTGGGATTAATTAGGGCCTGCACTATGTTAACACTGCTATTGAACTAGAATTCAAATACATATGAATTTTAACAGATAACTGTGTTTCAATTAAAGCAGGTCGAAATATGCTAATTTTTTTTTCGAAATAGACTTTGGGTATGGTAATCAGAAGTTATGTAATGGGCCAATAACAGAAATGTCTTCTTCATTATTCCTCAATATTTACCAACATCTCTTCGATAGTGGAAAATAGAAAAAAGAGAGAAAAAAACGAAGAAATCGCTTTACGTTAAAAAAATATATTATAGAAAAAGTTTATCGTATATACGTATATCGTATATACTTTTATCGTATATACCAACTATAACAACAACAAGGGACGAATTCAACTTTAAAATAACAAAACTATGTAATTATCATTCCAATCTAAACTCTAAAATCTTCAAAAATCTAATTTTCTCACAAGTTAACAGGATCAAAAAGGTTTGCAATAATAAAAACTCCTATATTGAAGCATCAAACCACCTCATTAATAATTTAATTAAAAATGAATTTCCCAAAAATTACTGTAATGTCAATTTTTTAATTAAACAAGGTATGGTTTGGGATTAATCCTTTTGGCTTAATTAAAAAATAGAATTTTCCTTTGCTTTTTTTATCACTCAATAGGTGGCGCTGCGAGCTTACAATTTTTACCTAAATTGCCGTTAGCTTTGTTTTTAATGGGCGGGAATCACAATTGATAGCTTGGAATTTTCTGGTCTGTTAGAGGGTATGTTTTTGCTTTTTCGTTATTTCTTCTGTGTATAATTTGTCTGTTTTTGGTATGTTGGTGTTTTTTGTTATTGTACTTTTACTTATTAGTAGTTTTTCTTCTAATTCGTTGTTTTGTATTTTCCTTTCTGTTAAAATGATATGTCTCTTAGGCCTAATTTCAGGGGATTTTCGGGTCACGAAGGAATCATTATTAGACGTTTGTCTTAATTTCCTTTACAGAAAAAATCCCTTTTTTGAATCCCTGCCTGCGGATGACCCTTGAAAAAGTCTTCAGGCCGGATTCTTCCTTTTTAATCTTTTTTAATATTTTTTTTGGTTTATTTGTTTTTCCATTTAACTTGATTTATGTACTTTTGTATCTGTTCATCTGTGTTCTAGAAGTAGCTGCATTTGCGCGCTCTAAATACTATGAAGTTTTTACCTGTTACATTTTTGGTTTGTTTGAATAGTTTATAATTTTTGTTGCGACTTTGAAATTGTTTTGCTTTCGTTTTCATTTTAGTTTAGTTTTCAAACTATTTCTTGCTTTAGATTGGTTACTTAT
>JAPMOR010081948.1:22431-35562 GCA_026543865.1 Argiope aurantia
TATATATATATATATCCTTTTTATTAATAAGTCAATAAAGAGCACAAGAATCTTGTACATCAGTTTTAATGTAATAACTAAGAAAACAATTTTCGATTAGCAAGTGTATCATTATTCGTTGACAATTTAATGAAGGCGTAAACATCATATCAATTTTTTTCTGCTGATACCTTATTATAGTAGCATTATCTTTTCAGCTAAAGCAAACAAAGGACTCAGTAATTCAATATTTTTCTACCTGACCTTATATAATAAATAGCTCTTGAATAAAATTAGCTTCTTGTCAATCATATTCCTTTCAAGTTTACTTTAATAACTAATTTAGAAGTTCAATCGCTAAGCTTTAGTAATTACTAAGCTATCCACAAAAAATATGTTAAATATTTGTTAGATGTCAATCATTCCCTGTTTGAAATTGCTTTTAATTTTTAAGGAAATAATGAGACTACTTATTATTAATGTTTCATAAAAAATGTTTTTCAAAAAATTCTTGTGATGTGATACAATATAAATTGTTAATATTTATAAGCTTGACTCTATTGAACTCGTGTTATATGTCATCCAAAATCGAAAAAAACTGTTCAAAAGTTTCTTTGACTACAAGGTATGTTGTTAAACCTTCTTGTACATATTTTTTTTGAATTTTAATAACATTTGTACATTTTTGAAAACTTTGAACATTTTTTAAAAAATATATTTTCGTATGTCTTATATCAATTTTCGATATTTTGCTATTAATTTTCAATAATTCCAGTTGCAATATTATTAAATATTAAAAGGTAATACTAAAGGCAATTTTATCGATATTAAACTAAAAGTAAATTTTTAAAAATAATATGAAGACAGTATATTATAATTTAAAAATAATATAAATCTAAAACTGTACCTCGCCACCATTTTCCTGACAAGAAGTTCGAATGTGCTGTAATTTTAGCCTTATTTTAGATTTCAATTTATTTGTAAGATTTAGAATATACCAAAGTGGTGATAACAAAATTACTTTTCAAAATTGTTTTTTCCATAGTTCATAAAAGAACATTCCTTAAAATTTAGCTGTATCAATTTTCCTATATAAAGTATCTCAGGCTGTAGTTTGAGAGGTGTAAGAAATAGAGGTGAATAATAGTTTGGAACAATATTAAAATTAATTAAAAATCAGTAATTAAATAATTTTAACATTGACTCTTTTTAGTTTGAAAATTTTTATTATGATGACCATAATAAAAACCATTGACCATTCTAGTATATTATTAGAATAGACTTTTTTATTTATGTAATGAGATGATAAAATATAAAAATATGCTTTTGAAATATGAACTTAGTTAGATAACTAGGAATGCATCTTTTATTTACAACTTTTTGCAGACAAATCAGTATGACTTCATAATTTTGTTTATCATTTTTTAAAAAAACTCATTTGCATTGTTTAAATCATCTATTTAGTTGCATAAAGTGTCCTTTAATTAATGAATGATCTACATGGCATATCTTAACTTGAATCATTTGCATGACATCTGAATTATTAGTTTGGCAGCAAGACTTATAAATTGTTTTCTTAAAAATTTCAGAACATTCCGAGCACCTACAAGATTATTTGTCTCTTGGTAATTCACATTTGCGTTTCTAATTAGAATAAGCAAAACCAAATAAATCTAAGAATCTAAATAATCTTACATTCTGATAACATTAACTTACATTCTTACACATAAATCTTACATTCTGATTAATACAAATGGCATGACTGAAAATTAAATTATCTGCAAAGTGATAAACAGTAATGGAAGTACATCTTGGTAGTTTAATAGGATAAAAATTGATTAATAGTATTTACCTAATGTCTTCTTAAAGCAAAGAAATCTGAGTACAATTGTATATAGAGGTTTACCAGCAAATGAACTCATTCGTCTTCAGCCCATTAACTCGTTTCACCGTTTTCTCTTTAAACCGGCACGCCAATATAGAACTTACTAGGCCGAATTAAGCCGCTTAATATTGAGAAGGTTGTGGATTTGTTTCTTTCCAGAATGATAAGATATTTTCAGAGCTATTTAGATGTTTAATGAGAGGTTAAAACGTTATCTATCCCTATTTGATTTTGAGGGAAAATCTAGGTATATCCTAAGGATCAGGGTTGGATTTAAACTTTCTGGGGCTCCTGAGTAAGGCAAAATCACGTAACTCAACTTTTTTCAGCCTCTAACTACCTACATCAGATACTGTTTATTGATTTTAATTATTTGTATAAGAAATTTTGCGCAGTTTTTAAAGATGTAAATTATTGGTATTTTGCATTTTAGACTTTTATTGTACTTTTATTATTAATTTTTTTTAAAAAAATTAGAATTTTTTTTCATAGTTTAAAGCGAAAAAATACTTGAGAAGTCAGGATGAAAAGCAAAAATCAGATTGGAAAAAAGGGAGTGTGTAAGGACATTCAAATAATTATGAAAGTTTTGTATTCATTGTTTTACGAATTACAAGAAATAATTAAAGAATAACGTCTTGAATTGGCAAATGTTTAATAATTTGGTTTTTTACTTATTAATATTACTTCATTGCTCAATTATTTTCATCATAAGTGGCAATGTTTTATAGATAGCTCTAATGTCTTTCTTAAAATTGAATTAATTGCAGTTTATTGATTCTACGGTTTTAGCGACAAAGCGACAGATTTAGTAACAAAAATTAAAGATTCAGAATATTTGATAATCTCGGTGATAATACCACTATAAGTAAAAATAGGATATATTTTTAAAAACTTCTTAGCCTTAGCACAGAAAGTTTAAAAGACCAAGAGACAGAATAATAGTCAGTTGAATTAAGCGTTAACTACAAATTGAGCCAAGTCACTTCTGTCCAAACGTTTTGTGTTATTGCAATTAGAAATAGTATTTTGCGCTTGTATGTTGTTATTTAATGCAAGTTTTGTTCTTGTGTGCGCTTCCGCTTTGTTTTGCTATCTACATTACAAGTTTTTGTATAGAAAAAACCGTCGTTATTTCTTTATAAACCATTGGTAACTTTTCATCATACAGCTCATGGTCAGATTTCTGAGAGCGATATTTTTCTATGTCAAAGGAGATCATAAATATCATATCTTTAGATAACTGTAAAAAATTATTGGAGTTAAACTGAGAAGCGAATGCATGTCTATCATGAAATCCGGATTTTGTGAATTCATTTATTTATATTTTTGCAAAACTCTGAAAGTTAAAAGACACAATGAAAATGGTAAAATGAGTTTCTTTTTTTAACACTCTTTTGTTGATAATAGTCAAATGTTCTGTGAATCAGAGATTAATGAACATGGAAAAAAATATTTCAAGAACATTTATCTTATCAAATGAAAGTCATGGGGAAAATGGAAATGAAAAAAAGTGAATTGTAAAATTTTAATCATTTTTCTGATTGAAGGTATTTGCAACAAAAACTAATGAATGGATTGAATTGAAAAACTGTGCGACCAATTCTTAAAAACATTATATTAGAATTTGCCAATGTAATATTCTGTTTTGAAGATACGCCAATTCATTAAAAATTAATTACAATTTATCTATATCTATACTTATAATAAAGCTCAATGTGTGTGTGTGTGTGTGTGTGTGTGTGTGTGTGTGTGTGTGTGTGTGTGCGTGTGTGTGCGTGTGTGTGTGTGCGTGTGTGTGTGTGTGTGTGTGTGTTGGCGCTCTACAGGCCAGACCATTCACCGTACAGCTACCAGATTTGGCACGTGTATACCTTGGAGGCCGGGAATGTGCACCTGGGGGTTATTTTTACGAATTTTTAATTAGAATTTTATTTATTTAAAAATTAAGCGAAATTTTGGCGTGTTTCTGCTATTACTTCCGAAAATATTACCGCACAAAAAATATTTTTACATCTAGTTAAAGATCAAAAATTTATCTTTTAAATGCTACCAATGTTTTAACCTTAAGATTAAATTTCTGTTTTTAATGAATTTTTAAATAAATATTTTAACTCTATTTTTCAACAATTTCTTTCGTACAAAATAAAAATAAACGTTTCGCATTCATGGGAAAAAAATAGCATTTTTCAAAGTGTTGCCATCACATTGATTAAAGCACCAATTAAAAATAAATTAAATCTTTTTGGAAATAAAATCTACAAAAATATAATTTTCGGCACGTATCTGTAAGAAACGAAACAAATATGAAATATTATTTTTTCTAAAAAATAAATTCAAGAAAAATTATTTTATGATCTTTTACACTCTCTATATTATTAATCCAATAAATCAGTTTTATTTTAAGGCAAGTTTTGTTTAATAGGAACAGGATATCCATTCAAATCAGTGCCACACAACTAATTTGTAAACCTTGAGTAAGACAAAGATCTGTTGCGACATAAATCGTAAATATTTTATTTAAAAGTAGCAAACGATTATTTTAATAATTATAAATTTTATTTTGTAAATAGTTGTGAAATTCAAATTGGCAACAGTGATATTTTTGGAACTTTTAATTTGTTGTTTAAAAACGATGCTAGAATTTTGAATGAAAATAAGTTGATGTAAATTTGATAATATTATCTACAATGTAATAAGATTTAGTTTCATAATAAGTTTGTCTGCATTCTATTTTTGTTGACGCACGAACACAACAGATATACTAAAATGGTTTAAATAGAAAATGATTATATTTTATGTAACTTAATTCAATAAATGCTCTAATAAATAACAAATTTTTGATTTTACATAAAGCTTCTGCTGTGGAAATCACGAATAACAAAATGTTCTTGAAGCACTAACATTTTAAATAAAAAGACATAATTTTCAATCAACTAAATCAATCACTTAAACTGACTGATTTATGAAAATTTGAATATCACTATTCAATAAAAAAAAGGATAATTTTAGATTTTCTATCGATCGTTTCAAAGAAAATACGCCAATCAGCGTGCAAGTTTCTCAAGATTAATTGTCCTAAGATTATGAAAATATTGAGTTTTTCTAAATTTTTAACATTCAAAACTTCATAAATAAGTCTTAGTTGATTGTGGAAAATAGAAACATTCATTCATTTATTTAAAATTTGGTTTGTCCAGAATATTTCTCAGAATATGATACTTTACTGCATTAAATTTAGATTTCATAATTTTTGAAATATTTATAAGCAGGAACAAAATACTATTATTGATTTCATTTCAATCCTTTTGAAAGCAAAACTAAAAACTGAATTTTATGCTAAATCTGAGAAATTTTTGTTGAATTATTCTTTGAGATATTACATAAATTATCAAAAATATTTTGTAGTTTACATAAGACTTAAATACCGAGATATTCTGTTTGCAATACTCATATTCAATAATAATAGTAATAAATAAATACCAATAAAGATGATAAATAAAATAAAACGCTTGGTTTTATTAAAAATATCTTTATATTAATTGCAATTTTATCATTTCTACTTTAAATTAAAGTTGACGTTTTATCGGAAAGGACAATAAATTAGCAAAATATATAGAGTAAATTGAATGAAACGATCTAAACAACAGTATAAGTTTGGTATGACTATCAAAATTTGAAGATTAAAATTGTTTTGTTTGAGAATCTATTAAGAGACCAGTTACTTAAAATATTTAATTGAAAATTGTAGCCAGCGGTAATACTGGCGAACCGGCTGGTCGCCAAAGTCGGCTAGTGTCATAATAAAGCATTAATAAAGCATTTTCAAGATTAATAAATCATTTTTAGTGAATTCAATACAGTATAGTATTCAACTCTGTGTGTGCATTCTTTACTAATCGAACATTAAAAAAAGTTTAATTCATACATTTTCTGTGCGTTTATTGTGACATATTTTAACCCTTTATTTAGTGACGATACTTAAAAGTTCCGTTTAAATCTGGCTTATATCTTCGTAATATGACAATTTTTGCTGATGGTATTCTAAGGAACATGGAGAATGTAAACCAAATAGCAAGAAGTTAATATAAGCTAAAAGTAGGAATTAAAAATATTTAATTAATAATTAAATTGATTAAGATATATCTATTAATTAAAATATTTTTCTTGGGATCCCAGGGATTATTCTGCAAGAAAACTTAACTATTAGTGAAAAATAAAGTTGAAAAATTGATGGCAACATAATTCGGTAAATAAAGGGTAAAATCTGACGAAGCCAAAGCTTTTCTTATCTATGACTTTTGTTATTGCTACGGTCGGGAAGCGAACTGGTCAAAGACTCTTTTTAAGTATATTTCATTTGAATTTAAAAGGATTATAAACTTTATACAAGAGACAACTTTATTTATTTTTCTGAATATGAAAAAACTGCTAATGGATATTAGACTACAATTTGCTACCTATTAATCTACAAGCTACTTTCTGACTCTTGCGAGAAATTTTAACGAATGATAGATCATCAAAATGCACCAGGGATGGCGAAAGAATACTTTTAAAACATTTATTAGGACAAACGCACTTTCAGAGCATATTTATAATTACAAAATTTTCAACTTACTGAGACGATGTTCATCCAACTTCACCTACAGCAATAGCAAATGCACTACACTTAGAGTAAGTTCAGGTGTTGCATCGAGGCAGCATATAGATGCAAAATAAAGACATGCATATACACTCTGCTAGTAAATAGATCTGCATATGAATTGTGGTTATTGTACAGACAAAGTCTTCCGATTCTGATTAAATAGTTCAGAATTTAGATGTCAAGTGAAGTGACTAACTCAAAGCATTACAGAAAAACATTAAGAAAAGACGGCTTCATATAATAAAATTCATATAATATAAAAGAATTCATATAATAAAAATCAAGTAAGACAACATAAATTTAGAAATAAATTTAAATTATTTCATAACTGAAACGCAGAATTTCCAAATAATTTCTAGATTTTTTTTCTTAACAGCATTCATTTCCCTATTTTTTCACAGTGTATTAATAAAAATTGATTTTATCTTATATTTAATTGTAAATGTTTCCGAACAAGGAATGTTATATTGGCCATTGATAAAATGCCATTCATTTTTATTAAGATTAATTTGTAGGAAACATAATCAATTATAATTGCATTAAACTATTAGAAAAATTACAACAATCTAAGAAAAATCAATAACATAGTGTTGTAGATTTTAAAAAACCCAGTATGTATCAAACAATCTATAAAAATGACACAGAAAGGAATCAACAAGTTTTTATCTTTTAATAGAACAATATCTTACAATTATATCTGGATAATATAAACTGGAATAGGTTACACGGGTGGTTGTCACATCAAGTATCGTCTAACAGAACATCAAAATGACTGAAGGTAATTGGACACTCTTTTTTTTTATACAACTGCATGGAATGAGACACACACACTCACTACTAAAACTCACAATCAATCAAAAATAATTTGTCAAAAATCAACCAAAATCAATAAAACTCACAAGCAATCAAAAGTAATAAATCAACTTATTTGAACAAATCAATTCATATAAAGATCCCGTATGAGAAAAATTCTTAATTTTAATAACAAGTATTATAGAAATCAGCATGCAGCATTTGATAGAAGTTAGCATGCATTTTCCATCATCCACATTTTTATTTTTGGGGATCTCAATTAAAATACTCGAAGAAATTTAATAAATTAAGGGTATTTACTATAAGGTAGATAAACTATTAATGGTTATCATACTGAATGTAATAAAGTTTCAAAAACTTTTATTTATTTCAGAATATCTTTTTTATTTTTTTCAAAGCTTAATATGTTGACTGAAAGAATGACTTAAATTGTCTCCTTTGGTAGAAATCAGCAAATCATTGGCAATTTTAAAAGTCCAGTTATATTGCAAAAATGTTAATTACACCTTCTTGCAATAGCACAATATACTTATTTATACAATACATATCCTTATATTCTAAGAGGTTAAAAAAATATTTTATTGTTTATTTACTGTTGAAGTTACATTTTGCAATGCATAAAGATCTGATTTTAGCAACTATAATATAGAGCAATGAAATAAACTTTTAATAAAAGCTTTCAACATTGCATTAATTTCTTTTAAGTATTACTATAAATATTTTCACAAACATTTAATCTTACGGAAGTCATGACGATTACATACATAAAACGAATGCGCCATAAGATAAGCTAATTATTCCCATAATCAAACAATAAAAATTACATTTCATGATTAGAAATTTTTGCCTACACTTAGTGAGAGCAAAAATGTGAATAAACATAATTATTTTACTGCTAGACTCTTTATTGCAGCATATCAGAACATAACTTTAAATGTATTTCTTAATATTTCTAATTTTTTTAAAATTAATAATTATAATCGAATCATTGAAATACTTTCACCAAATATGCTACGAATTTAAATACACTGCATTAAAATAAAAATTAGCATAAATTCAGCTTTGCTTAAAATATTTAATATTATATTTCTTCAGCAAAACTAAGAGAACATTGTTTTTGATGTAACTTTCACCCTACCCAAGTAGCACGCTTTTTGCCAGAATATTGTATAATATTTTGCGATATTATATAATATTAAAAATATTCCACAATATTATACAGAATTGCGAATATTGATCAATGTCATACAATATTGTACAATATTTGTGTGCTACTAGGGTAGTAGCACACATATATTGTGCAATATTTTATGTTACAAAACAATATTCGCAATATTGTATAATATTGCTTAATATTGAGTAACATAGTAAACTATCGTACAATAGTGTGATACAGGCTGTGCTACTTGGGCATAAATGTGGAACAGAATTTTTTAAAAAAAATTAAAAATTTAAATTAACATTAAAAATTCACATAATAAGCGCAAAGTAAATGTTGACTTCAAAGGAGTATAAAATATACTCAATGCTAAGTTGTTGCCACAAGGATTGATCAAGAAACATTATTTTATTCTTTTTCACAAATTCGTTGTCTGATTATTAATATAGCTAACACACAAGCTCATACGATAAATTTTAAGTCAAATATCTAATAAAGTTAAGCTTCTCAAGCAAAATTATAACTTCTATAATACAGTAAAGCAATGTATTTTTAGCAATTTGAAAATATACTTTAAAATATATTGCTTTCAAATATCATGCAAATTTATTCATTAACACCACCTGTGCACATATCGATCAAATAACTATACTAATTTACATACAAGCAAGCAAGAAATGTCTTAATTGTTTTCCAAACAGAAGAAATTTGCTGATTCCTGCCAAACATTCTTAATTTAATCTCAAAAAGAAAAAATGAAATAATCTAAAATTAAAATCATAAATTCTCTAGCGTGACAACACTTTAGATTCACACAAGTCATGATTAAATATCTTCAAAACTCAATAAGTGAATTCTAACATGAATATCAAACTAGGCTTAGTGTCCACTGCCCACAACAAGATGTCATATTGAAAATTCGTATCACAATCTGCGCTAGAGTTCACCAAATGATATGTTAACGAGAAGTCACTTGTAAACATTCAAGTCAAGGAAATTGTAAAACGGAAGGTAAATAATAGAGGGAAATTTAACATTTCGGATACATTTCGAACACCGTGTACTGCTGGTATGGTCTGTCTCACGGGGACAAGGCAACGAGGCATCCAGAACTTCTGCCAATCGGCGTTTTGTTTAGATAAGCTCGGCCGTGAGTATCAAACCTCAGACCCTCAATAGGTACAGCCGTCAGAAACTGAGAGTTGCGAGTGCAAGTAACTTTATAATTTGCACCTACCAAACAAAAATCATTGAGAGTGATTTTCTCATTCTTAAGATTGTGGGAAGATATATCATAGGTGTGCTCACATGAACTATTATAAGCATGCACAATATTTGTCTACAACTCCACTATTATGAGTGTCTATTCACACAGAAAAAATTAAAATGTAAAAGCATAATTATATATCGAAAATGTCATGATCAATTAATTGTATTTAATCTTAACTGCATTTTTTATTATCCTATTTGAGTATAGATGGCAGCACATGTCTATATCTATTTCTGCTTATTGTGTAAGAGGTTGTAAACGTTTTGGTTTGATTTCCTGTACTTAAAATTCTGTGATTGAACAATAATAGAGTCCCTTTACGCATTTAAAATTGTTTCTGAGCACAAAATCAAAATTATCCTCATTTAATTTCTTGTATCAGTTATAATCTATAATTTAAATTGATTTGTTTTTAATTTATTGAAATTAAAAAATTCGAATTAAAAATTTTTTCATATAATCTTTGTTATGGAAGTATTATGATCTCTTATACATGTTTTAGCTTTATACAAGCAATTTTGCAAAATATACTTCCAAATAGAATTGGATTTTGTTTTATAAGCATAGGTTATTTCAATTCAAAATATTGTAAATTAGACAAATATAAGTTCGATATGGAATTGAAATTTACTATGATAGATAATTAGTTTGATGTTCGTTTGATTTCATATATAGATTAACTTTTAATATATATAATATAACTTTTATAACATTTTAACTTTTTAAACACGAATTTATCCAGTTTAAAAATTAAGCCTGGCTTTGAATATTGACACCCATATTGAAATTAATATAAGTGTTTCACATTCACATTATGATAAGCAATATAATATATAAATAATATAATAATTCTTATTAACATAAGCGCACACGTTAGTTTCAGAACGTGTGTGCTTTAAATAAAAATATGATTACTAGATTACTAGTACTACATTATTTTTTTACTAATTAGTCATTTTCACCTTTTGTAATAACTTAGCATTCAAGACCAAAACCCACATTTTTTTAAAGAAATGGCACTTTTCTGTCAACAAAATAAGATGACATAATAAATTAAAAACAAATATCTCAAAATGTGTACTTTGTTGTGAGCCCTGAGAATTATTGGCTTAAAAATTTTGTATTTTTGGCACCTATGTTAGTAACATCCATTTAGAGTCTTTGGGCAACATATAGGGCAGAAATGGTATGTTCTTTATATAAAAATGAGCTTTTAAATCAAGTGCATCGTATCCTCATGCCTATATTTTTTCTAATATATCGATTACCAGATGTTTTTTTAAAATAAATTCTTGATGTTCGAGCCATATCACGACCAAATTAAAATATTTTATACAAAAAATATCCATGCTGAGTGATACATGGATAATTCGTGACCTTTAAAAAACAAATTTCGGAATAAAATCACAACTAAACATTTAATGCTTAGGAAAATATTATGAATCATTAAATTTTATTATTATTGAAATTAATACATCTATTGTATTGAGATCAAAATTTGGTGAATCAAATCTTACTTGTTTTCGATGCCGTGCAGATCCTACAAGTGTCCAGCCCATACTAATTGAGCTCTTTTTTGTTTTCTTTCAAACTAACATGTATAAAATTTAGTAAGAACAATCGTCGACAAAACTGTCAACCAACTTGAAAGTCACTTAAAAAAAGCCACTTACTACTAATATCAAAAATTAAATGTTTACAAAAAAGTTAAATATATCAACAAAAATGTTTTCATAAAATTCGTATTCTTTTAACCACACCTATCATAGACATATCTATTCCTAAATTTAGTGTTCGCATATGCATGTGCTGTGTTCTGCGAGCAGAAAAACACTTGCTTTGCAAAACTTTCTATTTACATATAAATGCCTTTTCGTATTTACAAAACTTTGTCACAACTCTTCCAAATACCATTCCTCGTGAATTATAATTCAGTTCTTAACGAAACAGCTACTATATTACCAGATACATCCTTTTTCAAAACACACATGTCTTACACGAATAACTATAATACAATATTAGAAATTATACTTTGGAAAAAAACTATAAATAATTTTAAAATATAAATGTACGAAAAACAAGTGTAAAACAATATAAATACTATAATATCTATACTAAGATCCCTTTTTACAGCAAATTTCAGAAAGCAAATCTTAGTACACATGATTACCTTATCCCTGGTAGCACAGCCAGTTTTACAATGTTGTACAATACTGTGCAGTATTATATGATATTAAATAATATTCCACAATATTACGCGTTATTTCGAATATTTATTAATGTCATATAATATTGTACAGTATTTGTGTGTACTAGGGATTAGGACAAGATATTCTATGATATCTCCACTCTCGTTCGATATTCGAATATCGTGCAATATTGTGTAGATATCGTAAGAATGGCATTGGGCACTTCTGCTAATAAGGTTAAAATATTAATATTTGTAAAACATATTATAATCTTCAAAAAAACAATTTTAAATTTTGCAATATGCAATGTGGAAAAACAGAATGAAATTCATAGTATTCAGAATCTAAATTTTTTGGATTCAAACTTCAATTCGATTCATGTCATACCATATATTTATCTTCTCTAATATCAACCTTTTATATTGCTGTAAACTCCAGATTATACTGAATACAACAACATCTTAAAGCTCTCTAACAAAAATATGTATAAATTTCCTTTTAAGCTTTACTTTTCTATCGTCATCACATAACTTTTGAATTATTCTCAAACTGGAACCATTTATATTGATCAATCAACCGTTTCAGCCATGTTTCGAACATTCAATATTCTATCACCAAATAATTTGCTTCATGTATTCGTCGATTCAGATTGCCTACTGTCAAGAAGTCGAGTACTTTCAAAGACTTTCTTCTTATCAAGAAACATCGAATTACTTCCCAATTCGAACTTTATTGAGTATGAATCAAGACGGACAGAATGTAGACTAGAGTTAGATTTTGTCACAAGATTCCAGCAACTAGGAATGCATTGTCCATTTTTAAGACCACGGAAACGTAGGATTCAGAATTCAGCATCTACTGCTTTACTGAATGAATGGTTACGTTAAGTGATATGTTTAGACTTCTAATTGGTCCGCAACGGGGCCTAATCGATATCAGCAATCAGGCTCGTGAGCACCGCAGAAAATCACATGCATACGATTTTCATTTGACTTGACTCTTTTTCTAAGAGTTAACTACTCAGCGGTCTACACTGTAAATGACATGTCAGTGTATATGTACATGGGAACACAATAATAGAATTCCTCAGAAACTTCTTTTGCATAGGATTGAATATGATTCTCAAAATTAAGTCTATAGTTGTGAAAAGTTGATTTAACTGTAAAATTGGAACGTTGAAATCTAGTTATG
>JAPMOR010081965.1:0-34234 GCA_026543865.1 Argiope aurantia
AAATTTTCTATAGCATTTTAAGTATACCGGGTGATTTAAAAATTCGTTAACATTTGAAAATTCAATAAATCATAGAATAATGTAGGTAGAAAGGTAGTAATTGGCACGCATGTTCCGTTAGGCTTGGCTTCACAAGTCCCCAGACCCCATTCCGTGTGATTATTGGTTGTGGGGTTACCTGAAGTCACAGATCTATCTCGATCATCCGACCTCATTAATTATGCTGAAACACAACATTCGATGACAATTTCTCATCGCACTATAAATATGGTGTATATTGCTGTTCAAAATGTTGTCTCTCGACTACAGGTATTATTGGTGAATGACGGCTGACATGTTGAGCATTTACTATAAAGAAGATAGTATTAACTAAAAATCAATTATTATGCTAATTATTGCTTTTGTTATCATACGAAGTGCCATCTGTAGGCTATTTTTTGAACTTTTTTTGGTGTTACCGCTTCGATGGCGCTGTTTGTCATAGAATCTTGCAACCATGCGCTGACTTGGATCCAGCGATAAAATTTATTGTAACCCTGCTGACATGGGATAAGTTTCCAAAACAGTTTCGTACTGAGTCGTTGCGGGGTCGGTGAACCTCGATGAAATAAAAAGTTGCCTTTCGAATTGTCGTTTGATTTTAAATAAGATTACAGTCCACTTATTAAAAAATTGAAATTAACCAGCTTAAACTTATGGTAAATTCGTACCATTTGGTTCCAATAAAGCCTCATGCCATTTCAAGCTGATATTCCAATTTCTACCTCTCTACCCATAATATTACGTAAATTATGGCATTTTCATATATTAACGGATTTTTGAATCACCCGGTATATGACAATGAGAAAAATATTTGTGGACTTTTACCTTTTGAGAATCAAGCATATGTGCCAATATACGATATGTACAAAGTTTGAAAATCGCCACAATAATTTCGAATACGGTGCTGAGAATTCTGGAGCCGACCCTGTATATTAAAAAGACGAGAATGTTATAAAACTGTAATATAGCTCTCTAGCACCTCTGTTTTCCCCTTGTGGCGTTTTACAGAAGCTCCTTGTGGCGTTTACAGACAAACAGGAACGGGAGACTTGAGACTGAGGTCGGGTTTTTTTCTATGCGCAACCCTTGCACTAACACCGAATGCTTTCGGTCGGAATCCCTCCACCATACTGTTTACTTTAACTTACTTGTCTTTTTTTTTTTTTTTTTTTTTTTGTAAATTTTGAAGTGTATCTGTGTTTGTGCAGATTAAAAATATTGTATTTAAAAACCGGGCTGTTCAGTAGAAAGTCGCAACACACTCACTATAACTCTTTTTTTATTTCTAAAAAACATATTTCTCTAAATGGCGATTAAAAAAATTTAATTCTGAATAATAAAAGTCAAAGCAAAATAGCAATTTAATAATTTTTAATGATTTTTCATTGTTTGGTGATGTTGATTTTCATTGCTTGCTTTTTGTGAGTTGAGTTACATGCACCCGCTATAATATATGCACAACACTTCATTCCTAACTGCTTTATCGCGAAATTCAGATCAATATGCAATCAGTATGAACTTGAAGGCTATAGAAATTTTCTAAAAAGATTTGTGGGTTGTCCAATGTATCTTTCTTTGTGAGACAGGAAACTTTGAAAAGTGTATTAGTGAGCTCTGTCTTAAATAAATTTGATTTTTGTCACCATATCTTGTTAACACAAAACTCTTTGTTATTTTGTTGGGGACACCGTTTTAGAATTGATTCCCAAAATGCAAAAAAGGACTATGTTTTTTCTGACATTGCCTGGACTTAAAATATTTGAATTTTTAGGAATTTACAGAATAAGACAATAAAAAACTTGCTTTTCTCTTATATGTAATTGATTCCTCGATTTTATTCTCTCTTTTATTCCCCAGGAGACTTGTTCTGCTTTTCCTAGTTACTAGTGTAGGATAATATATATTTTTTACAACTTTGAAAGGAAACAATTTGAATTTCTCTCTCCCTGAAAAAAAAATTACGAATAGCATTAAGTTACTGAAATTTGATGGCCGAAATCTATCTGTAACAGGAAAAAAGACTTACAAAGAATCTATCCAAACGTATGTGACGCAATAATGGGAGGTTACTATTTTTTTATAGCAAAGGAAATATAGTATAATTATTAATACCCCAGGGTTTTCTTAGAGCAGCACGGAGGTTAAACATTACTGTTTCCTTATTCCTACTGAATAAATATCGAATTCTTCTGGAGTTCGTGAAGAATAGGAAAATGCGTCAGCAACTATTTGACATTCAATTGTTTATTATATTTTGCTTAAATATTATTTTATAATTAACTAAGTAAAGAGCAAAGTGTAATTTAAATTCATTCTTGACCAAAATGATAAATAATCTATTATTATTTTAAAAATGCATTCAGCCAGATATTTTTAAAACGTCAAGCGTAAAATAAATCAAAGCAATAAATCAAATTAAACTAAAAATTATGGCAGTGACAAAAGAGCTTACTAAAATTTGTTGAAAAAATAGGAAATCAACGTGAAATACTTTTATTAACAGCTAACTGTTTTGCCCGAGTGCCATACGTGCATTGATTTATCGAATTTTGATAGTTGTAAGCAAAAAAATAAACCATTGATAATGATTATAATTCAATATTAAAATTACTTCTAATACATAGATAAGTCAAGAATTCAATGGATTTCCATTTGAATAAAAATAAGAAAATATTTCCAAAATAGAAGGTGTCATCTTATTAGATAGTAAAGAAAATAAAACAGTTAAGAGGTTAAGAATGAGAAAAATAAATATATTCGTCTTTTTTTATTTACTTTCTCACAATTTATCGAAAAAATTTATCTTGAGAAATACAACAAAATAAGTATGAAAATGAATGCATTTTTGTAATGCTCGTACGATAGAAAATAAACTCTTTTAAAACGGAATCTGCTTTTTATATGCATATCTTTTTTTAAAAAATAAACAATATTTTGCATTGAAATTGCGTAATTGATATTATTTAATATTTTTTAATGCATTTTGCCAATGAAATAGGTTTCGTTATTCCTTAAGAAAAGCATCAACACAAGTTTGTTGTGAATTAAATAAAACATTTATATAAATATCTGTACTGTTATTATCAACCATATGTTGTTGACAAAAACGTTTTCGGTCAGAGATTTATATAAATATCGATTTCATCCGATATTTAAAGTGATTGTTAGTGGAATTTAATAACTGATTACATAAACCCTCAATTAAATAAAATGCTCAACAGACAAATAAAGAGATTAAGAATTTAAATGTCTATTGCAAATATGTAAAAAAAAAAGAACGATTAAAAACAGCCCGTTTATTAATTTTGATTAAAGAAGAATTTCTATCCTTCCTAATTGCTTGCTTATTTACACTTTCGACAGCATTCAGATAGCATTCTTGAAAAGGAAGCGATTCTACAAACAGATAACACGTGATATGGACATCTCAAAATTCTGATGAGTGATTGTGATATTGTTGAGATCTGAAGGTGGTTTTTTGATAAAGTTTGAATGAATTGACTTATGATCAAAACATTTTAATAATCGCATTGTAGCAGCAAATATTTTCCAAGAAATGCTGATGGGAAGAATTACAATATCTTTGTGAATTCCCATGGGTTTTTTTCTTGTTTGCAATCGTATTACATTCTATATGGTTGCTTGTATCACATACGTCATTATCACATACGTCATCAAACAAAAATCCTATCCTAAATATGATATTTAATATAAGACCTACAATCAATACATTTTAAAACAATTGCTATTTGGTTTTGCATTTGATTTCCACGAGTTCATTTCCAAATAATTAAAAAAAAATTGAGTAAGTCATTTGAATGACTACAAACTAAATAAAATACAACACAGAAACCGTTTTTTTCGTCTTTTAAATAAATAAATAAATAATGTTATTAGAAGAATATAACAGCTGTCTCTCGTCATTAAATATTAGCTGCATAACGTTCTTTCATTGCCAAGGAAAACACTGCCAACATCGCCAAATGTGGAACACTCTAACCAGTTCTCCATTCCTCTCTCTCTAGCACTGCACGAGTTTGGTGAAAGAAAAAAATAATAAAAATAAACGATTTCGAAAAGAAAAAAAAAAGAAAGAAAAACTTTCTCCCTCGCACGTGATATTACACAGCCGTTTTCAACTTTTCTCAGACGCATATAGGCGGTTGCTGACGGTCGGTTGGTTTGTTCGGAATGACTCGTGGAATACTTTCCTACCACTGACCTGGAGATCCCATTTTCATTTACAACCTGCAAGGACTGAATTATTTTATTTCCCTCAAAGCATTAAAATCAATTTATCCTTATCACAAACAAACGCAACTTCCGAAGTAACCGCCAGCATCCCAGAATTCCTCGCGTAATCCGCAAATAGCATCAGTTGTATTCTTTCAACCTTTAAAAATGTAAACAGGAGTGGGCTCTTTATTTTTTTCAAGAAAATCGGAGGTAAATACGCTTTTATGACGAATGTGAAATGTTTTAACTGGAAGTGTGTGACTGACATTCAATTGTTGTTTTTGTTGCTGCTCATCTAGTGTTTGTTCTATTGTGTGTGTCATCTTGTGGAGTGAAATGACCAGAAACAAATACTTTTCCGAATCGGCGTGTCCTTCCTTTGTCGCTCTTGTTATGCATTTACGGGCAGATTTTCCACCAATGAAATGCAAAGAAGTTATTCAGTGTTGATTGAGTGTGCGACAGTAACTCTTCACACTTCATAGATTTTTCTATGAAAGAGTATTCAAGCCGGGATTAGTGTTTATTGGAAGCTATTCAAAAGTGGTATTATTCACAGTTTTCAGCCATGAACCACGTCACGGTGGGAAATAAATGAAAAAAGAAGAAAAATATCCGCCGTCTTATTGTAGCTCAGGCTATTTCTATTTGTATTTCACATCGGCGCTGTGTCGGAATCAGCAGTGTTAAAGCATAGCTCCTTTTTAGTTAAAGTATATCATACATATGAAGCACATGTTGCAGATTTTGTTTAATATAACATATAAATTTTCTGATGTACACAGTATGCTGATTGGCTCTCATAGATAACCAAGAACTTATTGATTTAAAATCATACTTTTTCACCCTCACAAAATGTTGAATCAAATTTTATTGTGTATTTTTCTCTTTGTTTGCGCTCATGGTTCTGCCGAAGTCGGAACACATCAAACAAAGCCAGTGCATTCTGTTCCAAGAATTGACTTCTATCCGCAAGAATTAAATGCTGTTATTGAAGAAGATACAAGACATGTTTCATTTGGAATCAGCTGGGAGAATTCAACCGATCCTTTGCTGTCTGAGTCTCTTCAGGATTTTCACGGTGATTATCGCGTTTCAGTTATTTCTGAAAATACGAATATATTAGAAATTGTTAATTATTCTTATCCCCAGTGCATAAGATCCAGGCATGAACCTAAGAATTTCTCTTTTACTGTTAAAGGAGTTTTTCTTGGCTTTACAAAAGTTAGGGTCAGTCTTCGAGCAGCTGTTAAAGGATGTGCAGCTGCTAAAAGAAATAGGACTTTTTCAAGTCCTTTGGAAAAGACAAAGGATTTTGATTTGACAGTGAGTGTGATTAGACCGCCATCATTATTAGTTAATATTGTGACTGGTGCTATGGCAGCACTTGTTGCTTTTAATTACATCAATATGGGTGTCCAATTAGATCTCCTGTGTATTGCAAAAGTATTGAAGAAACCTATAGGCCCTGCCATTGGATTTGTTTGCCAGTTTCTATTCATGCCTTTAGTAAGTACAACATTTACGTATTTATTTAAAAATTTATGTTTTATATTATTCGAATGATAATTTATTTGATTAATATTTACAATTGAACTATAAAATGTTTTTTATTATTCAACTGATATATTGTTAGATTAATATTTACAATTGAGCTATAAAAGTAAGAGATCACATCATAAAACAATAAATTATACATTATATAACAATCCAATTTTCATTTTTATATTATTCTTTGCATATTATTCTAATATTTAAAGTAGATCCAATTCCTTTATCGTGTCACAAAAATATATTGTCATGTGACATAATATGTAGATGGAGTTGATTTTCAGCGGTCGCACCAGTTTCCCGCATGGCCTATGGCTAGATCGGAGTATCGCATAGTATGTCACATAAAATGTCATATCATTCTTTGCATATTATTCTAATGTTCAATGTAAATCCAATTCACATATCATGTCACATGAAAATGTTAGCTGCGATTGTTAACTAATGTCTAATTTAATGTTTTATGCTGTTATCTCTCATTACATACTTTTTCCTCCAACAAAAAGAATAATTGATTTCAATATTAAATAGGCACGGCACTCTTGAGTTGTATCATATGATCTTTTAAATATGAAATATTTGCAAACAAACACAGATTACATTGGAAACATCTTTTTTAGAAACGAGGAACCAACGGTCCAAAATTAAAAGATTCTAAATTACCTCTTCTGTTGCTTCAAAACGAAAAGCAAATATGTCTAAATTTAGATAAATTTAGACAAAAAAAAGTGCTTAGTTTTCATATTCTGTCATTTTTTAATAGGAACCGTAACTTAGAATTGCCAAGCTTGAAATTTATCTGAAAGTATTTTGTTTTTCATGATTTCCGGTCTCAGTTAACGAATTGATAATGAAACCATCAAATATGATATAAAATAAGCATACTATGAATATCATTTTACTTTAACTTTATCATTTTACTTTATCATTTTTACTTCATCATTTTACTCTATATTAGCTTTTAATTGTGCTTGCTAATTTAGACAAGCGCAGCACGATTATTAGAGTTAACTTCAGATAAAATAACATCATCTGAAATTGCTGAGGAAATTTTTTGCTGAGGGAAAAAAAATGAAGAAGCACTTTATTAAAAGCTTGTTCAGCTTTTATGTTATAAAAAATTCGGGAGGGATTCAAACATCGCTGGAAAAAAAGTTGGTCGTGAAATTTTAGAGATTATAATATTGCACCGCCTATATGCAACGAATTGGTTGCATTAGCGATTTAAAGCTCACTGCTGACATTGAAAATTAATATTCGTTTAATATTCCATTATTCTGCAACCATTACTTATTTCAACAGATATTGAAATGGACACAAATACTAATCCCTTTCTTCTGCAATATATTATGAATCGCATTAGATTAGTTGCACTTCAAGAATCGCAAAGCGTGACCGAAGCTTGTTTAATACAGTTTTTAGTTGCAACGTTTTTTAAGCGTGTTATATTTAGGCAACTAATTAGGAGATTTTGCTATTCTGAGGAAAGCGTTTTAAGACTTATTTCACTAATCAGGACTATTTCCTTCTCAAATTTATCAAAAATAACCTTAACGAAAGATTACTGGCTTCCTTCTTAGAATTATCTAATGAAACTTTTCATTCGATAGGAGAAATCGATTCAACAATAGTTTCCTTCATAACTACTTCATTTCTTGAATAATTTTCAGAAAAATTTCATTAAGCTTCTGGTTCAAGTCATGCATAATTTTTTATTTGATTAAAAATTCCGTTAAACTATTTACTTATATGCAGTGGAGTCTCCATAAAATGAACTTCGACACATCATAAATCTCTGCACAGAACTCTTTTAGGAATCTTGCGTTTGAATAGTAAAACAAGTTCTATACTATCGAAAAAAAATTCTATACATAAAACAAGATTTTTAAAGCAATCAAAAATTGATTACTAATTTTTTTCAGAAGGAGTATGAAAAGATTTTTAAAAAATGCTTCATCGATTTTTGAAACAATAAAAATTTTCGAAAGGCTGTAAAAATATGGAATTCATAAAAAAGCAATCAATATGTGCCTGTGAGTCATACGTCACTTTTAGCTTCTGTTTTATAAATCTCTTTCGTAACTTGGGACGATAAAACTTAATTCAATTTAGCTCCGGATTTTTTGAGTTTGTATGGTCTCTAAACTGAATTCTTAGTGAATCAGAAGTTCAACTTAATAAAATATGTGGAAAGCGGAATTACAAATAATGTCATTGCAAAAAATACGATATTTTGAAAAATAGATATCAACAAATTTGGAAAACCGTTATTTGTACGTCTTTTAAAATAAATCTCATAAAAAAAATTTTTAAAGTCATTCCTTCCACAAATAACGATGCATAGTTGTTTCTAATAAGAAAATACCCCAAAGCTTGAAATATTTCTATATATTAGAAATCATGTGTTTCGAAACTTCTATCAATCGAATTCCCCCTTTGTGATCTTAAAATTCGATGTATAAAAGTTCGATTGTATTTATTTTTCTGTTCTATTTACAAATTATATTCTTTTAAATAAATTTCTTAACTAATTTTATTCTTTTAAGTCTTTTTTAACCCTCTAAAATAACTATGCACCATTGTTTTTAATAAGAAAATGACGAACGATTTGCAATATATTTATTTCTGTATATTGACACTGAATCTCTATAAATCGAATTTTTCCCTGAAGTTCGATATATAGAGAAGCTCGGATGTATTTAGTTTATAAGTTATGTATTTTTTAAAAAAAATCTTAAATAAAATTAAACTAATTGAAGTTAACCTCGAGTTTAAGTTTAACAACAAAATGTGTTCTTTTGAATTTCTTTCCATTCAATGGAAATTAAAAAGATCTGATTTAAAAGAAGAGATAGATTCAGGTGCAGACAGCTATGTCATAAAATTGTGAAATTCTGTGTGCATATTTTGTTCCGAGTAAAATGCATTTTCATTTCAAAATAATTTAAAATAAAGGAAATTATTTAATTACCATAAATATCCTTTGTAAATTTAATTCATATAAGAATATTTTTTTCATCTATATTATGAATTTAGTTAGATATTTTTATATTTCCTGCTGTTATATATATATATAAAAAGGAATGGCGCATAAGTTATACTTTCACTTATTGATTGTTCAGAAAATAGGTATATCTTACAAAACCTTGCATAAATTAAATACATAGTTGTGTCTGACACAATTTGATTTCCCAAACTTCAAAAAGCGTGCCATCTTTCGTTTTGATTGACTTTCACTGATGAACTCACGTGAGTTCGCAAAACGAGGAAGAGAGTGTTAGACAGAATAAAAAAAAGGAACAGAGAGAAAAAAAATCTGCTTTTTGAAAGTCAGCTGCACCGCTATTTAGGACAGGAAGTGGTTATGAAGCAGTTAAGGCCTGGGGCGCTGGCTAATTTTCTGTAATACTACAAAGCCAGTTTATTTTGACCGTTATTTTATCTGGTCATAAGTTACAATAAAGTAGGACAAAAACGTGGTTTATTGACCAAGTTTCTGTGCATAAGCAACTGGCTATTTGCCTCTGTTCTTGCAAGACTCGTTAATCATCATTTTTTATGCACTGCTTTCTTGTTTAAAATGTTTAAGCGCGCCTTTCAGATTACCTGGTCATTATTATTGTATAACTTCTGCCTCATGGTAAAAAGATTGCAATGTTTTTATATTTTTATTTAATTTTTCCGTAAACAAATTTTCAAGTCGTTTTAGTTTTGATTAAAAAATTTTTTTGATCTATACATTCCATTTATATTTGATTATTTCTGATTTAATTGTTGAAAAAATATGAAAAAAATGATGATTTGATGGAAAAGTTAAGCACATTTCTTTTGAGAAATGTTCATATTCATGTTTATATCTTCTTTGCCTTCAGTGGGTATTTACAAAATTAATTTTATAAAAAGATTCTTGTTAACTTAACTGCGTGAAGTATATGCGCATACCATGGCATTAATTCCTTAATTCCAGAATTAATTTAAATTAAGTAAAAGTAAAAATTTCAGCAAATTCTTTTAAATTTTGTTGGAAGCAACAAAATTAAGACAGGTGTGAAATATAATTAAATTCTGCTGAAACTTTTCTTGAAAGGATATTATATTTATTTTAGAAAAATTATTTTGAAAAAAATAGATAAAACTTTAAAACAAATCTTTATAGATATTATACTATATCAAATTATTTTTAAAATATAGTGATCGATCAAAAATGAAGATTTTTTGAATTCCTTGTATTATCTCAAAAATAAATCAAAGTAAAAAAAAAACTCAAAATGACGATATTTTTATTTAAAAAACTGGCTAATTAATGATATAAGTAAGCTAAAAATTGCATAGTTGTTTGGGAATTCATATTGATTTTCTTTTAGAATAAGTAAAAAGAAAACAAAAGAATGCATTCGGTTTAGACACGGAACTGAAATGTAACTGTCCTACAACTAGGACAGTTACGGGTTAGGAAAAAAAATCCTACTGATTTTATTACCTGGAAATTAAGGAAAAACCAGAATCAATCAATGAAATATTTCAATTTTTACTGCAAGCTTACTACAGGATCTAGCGGCTAACCACTACGACGAACGCTTTTGTTTCTTATTATTTTTCTGTATTTTTTTAAATTCTGAATAAAATGAATTAAATATAAAGTAAAGCATTTGCTGATCAACGATAAAAAAATGTATCGATTAATCAGCACTGAAAATCACAACTTATAATAAAATAAAAAAATATTTGACAATTTTTTTCCTTCCAAAATGTTTCTAAATCTTGATATACTAAATTTTTTTAAATGCTTTTATGATTTGTTTCTTATTGCCTTGGTAGAAAATACTGTTATGTATAAACATTTTTTAGCCTTTTCAGTCTGCAAAAGTATGTAGATGATTTCGTTTCCATTGTTTATGTGAAGAAGAAAAATTTTCATTTATAGGTAAAAGCTTAAGGTTTTGAAAAAATGATATGATCTGAAATAATACATAATACCGTCTCATGAATCTCATTTATATTAAGTTATCTTTCTTACCGCACTTTAAAGGAATGAACAAGATTGCAATTTTCAAAAGTCAATTTCATGTTGTAAAATACATTGTAGGCCTTTATACTTTCTAAAGTACCGAATTTTTTTAGTAGATTTTTTAAAGATCTGAAAAAGAATTGAAATCTATATTTGCGCAAAGTTCTGTTGCATAATTAATATTCTTCTTCTCTTTACTTATTGCATACATTTGGACCCAAGAAACTGTACCATTTATCTAATTATTTCTAATATGATTCTTTTATTATTTATTATTTTTCGGCAGATCTATTACTGACAGAGATTATATAATTTCAAAGAAAAAAGGTATCTGAAGGTGAAAACGAAACAAACCAGCAAGAACAAATAAAAAAAAACCCGATTAATCAAATTCAAGGTTATTTAGAATTGGAAAAAGCCGGCTTAATGTATTATTTAGAGCTGTTACATGAAAATATTTAAAATGATATTAAAATTTCAAAATATAGAAACAAATGAATAAGTTTTAACATGAATTATTATTATTATTGTAATTTAAACCATTTACTTCTAGAAAATAGAAAAGGACATGAAATGAAAGGGACAGCAAAGAAATTTGGAGTCCTTAAATAGATTAAAGCATTTAAAAAAATGATAACTTTTCTGTTTAAAAGAGAAATTACTGTTCTCTAGCTGGCAACGCTTCAGTCAAAAATAAATTCCAAGGCATATCAAGAAATCGTTTGGAACTCTCGTGAAGAGCAACAAAGTATCTTCAACTCATTCGGTGAAGATACTCTAGCTTTATTTTTTTTTTCTGATATTTTTTTAAAATTTTTATTATTTTAAAAATGTAATGTTTTTGTGTATCTTGATAATTTATTTATGTTCACAGACAGTTTATGTGAATTTTTGAATATTTAAATTGGATTTTAAAATGCCATGAGAAATATAAACTGCATTTATTATTCGACATTATATTATATTATAATTGGTTAAAAATAAATGCAAAAAACATTTGTCGATTTAAAATATTTCTAATCGAAAATTTCATCGGATCCTTAAATATGTCTCAAATCCCATCACAAATAACGAATCGCAATACAAAAATGTCACATTCGGTATAGTGCATTTTCGTATAACTGGACACTATATGATTATCCGCTTCTGTTAAGGGTGTTTTATTTTTGTTGCTATTTGAATTTTATTTCATATTTATTAAATTTTACGCATTTAAGTTCAATGTCGCAGTAGCACATGAAAAGATGGCTTCTACTGTGAATTCATGAAAAATCATTTTCTTCCTTCTCAAACGATTGCGCTGAAAATCATCTAATTTTTATATGATTCTTTTATTATTTATTATTGACAGAGATTATATAATTTCAAAGAAAAAAGTATCTAGAAGGTGAAAATAAAATTAAAAAAAAATAGTCTTTCAATCTCAAGATTATTTGGAACTGGAAAAAACCAGCTTACAAACTGTCATTTAATGAACAGCTAAAGAAAAAATGTAACATGTTTGTAAATTTCAAAGGATGGAATACAAACGAATAATTTTTTATTTTAAATCAGCACTCATTTTTTGTACTTTAAACCACTTCAGTAAAAGACATGAAAATGAAGGGAACAATAAAATCTCTGAACACACACACTACTTTATTGTTAGAAGAAACCTTGCTTCAATAAAGGTATTTTTTTTCCCTTAGAGGATTATACCAATAAAGGGTTTTTTCCTAGTGGTATTATACCTATAAAAGTATATTTTTTTACTAAAAAAAAACTTGAACATTCCGGGAACTCTTTAAATTAATTTGGTACATATTTGGCTCTGAATTTCTAAACTGTGGAGTATTCGATTAATCCGAGATGTCTGATTATCTGAACTAAACGTCAATTTGTCAAAGTAAAATTTTGGTAAATGAAAGTTATCTTGTAGAACGCGGAAAATTGCAGCTGCAGTTGCAGTTAATTGTTGGTTGAATATTATTTTCCGAGTTCCATTTCGACATTTTTTAAAAAATGTATTTACATTTTTGAATAAACAGGAAATTTTCGATTTGAAAAGCAACCATATTTTATGTATCTGTTAAGCAAACAAAAAAGTTAAGATTATTCGACAATATCTGCAATAATCATTTGAATTAATGGATTTATAGTTTGTATTCGTTATTCACACAAATGAAAAAACGCCAAAATGACACAACCATAAAAGTAGATTTATTACTGTACAAAGACCTGTCATTCTATTGATTGCACCGTCGTTTCAGTGCTATTACATTTTTGAGTCATGTGACTTGAAATAAATGCATTTTTTTTTATTATCAGCTGAATACATAAGCAAAGACAAGGAGAGATATAAATCTATGCTTTTAAAAGTATGAGTGGATTTTATCGGTCGCATTTTGTAAAAAATCTTCAGTTGGGCGTCACAGATTGTACACCAAATTGAATAGATGAATTCTTTCGAAATTATATTTACCTGACTGTTACGTAACTACCTTCTTCTTGGACGCTGAACTGAATGCAGAATTTGTCAATCCAAACTTTTTTAATTAGAGGTTTTTGAACGTTGAGTAAATTCTTTGTTGATGACTCATCAAATATTTCGTTATGACTGTTACTTAAGAGAGATAGATACCAACGAAAATAACCATAGATCAAACAGATCGTCTTTGTTATAGTTACAAAGAGGATATTTTTCCTTTATTTTCAATTTCATGTCTAAGAATTTTTTTTTCGTTTATATTGAGTTAAGTTTAGTCTGGAATTATTTCTTCAAAGGCCTTTCTATTTACATGAATTCATAAAATCTCATTCCTTTACAAAGAAAAAAATGAAATGAATACATTATCTCTTTATAGTAATTTACTTTTCTTTAATAATGTGGTAATATCTTTGTGAAAGTACCAATTTCAGGTACTTTCATTTGGAGGCAATTATAAATTTAGGTATTTTGTGACCCAATGCAGTATCCATTATGATGCCACACTTTTAATAAAACGGTTAATTTAGCTTAACCGTTTTTTAGAGATTTAAAACTTAATTAATGTGTTAATGATATATATTTATTATTTTATTTTAATTTCTACTTAAAAATTCATATATATATATATATATATGCAATGTTATTTCTTAATCTAATTTAAATCCTAATTAATTTCCTAATTTTTGTAGTAACTTAACCCATATTAATCTCATTATAAAATGTTCTGTTCTGTTAGTTCCTGATCCAATTTCGCTTTTTATTTAATTACTTTTAACATGCGCTTTAGAAAATTACTAATTCAGCAGATTACCATGATCCGAATTAAGGGATAAAAATCCTTAACATTTACAACATTCTTTTTAAGACTTTTTCTCTTTCCTAAATCTACACATGTCAAAGAAATCCCTATAAAAATCTCCCTGTAAAATCACTGAGGGGAAAATTTTTGGTTTCTTCTGCTTTTGTGTCGCGATGTAGACTGCCATATCTCTTATCTTTTTTTTTTCTGTATAAATTATACTTCCAGAACGAAATAAAACGAAAGTTTTAAATTTTCAAATGTTTCTTCCTCTCGGCCAAATATCTGCTAAAATATGTTTACATTATTTATTTATTGTGACTCGTGAATTATTTTTATGATGCAAATTGTGACTCAGAATTCCATTTTGCATATATTATTATCGAAGCAGATATTTGATATATAATATTCATGACAAATAATCATATTAGTAATTAGAATATTATCGAAATATTTTAGCATTATTATCATTTGTATTTTTTGCATATTTATTTATTTGATAACTAAGTTAATAACAATTTTTAATAATTTGTTTGAGCCAATTCCTCTTCAGTTTAACAGCCTCAGGCCAGGTCTGCTTTCTGTGAAATCCATTACAGTTAGGTGGTTTAGGGTTTTTCAGTTAATAATCCTATTTAATCAAAAACATTTTAACACGCTTATGATGTATTACGTGCCAGGCGTAGCAGCCAAGGGCGTAGACAGGTACAAAAAGGATGAGTAAACGCCCTCCTTTGTTAAGTTAAAATCAAAACGGACAGACATGTGCAATGTCATTTTTCTGAACTTTTATTTCATGTCAGAACAAAGGGGCATTTGCGGTCACGGAAAATTGTAAAGTCATCCAAATAGATAGAAGACAAAATACAAAATTATGAATACATTACACGTCCTAATCCAACATATATGGGTGCGGGCACCCGTTTTATTATAGAGAATGTCCAGACTATAGAGGATTGTATAGATAACACTGAATTATATCATAATACATTTTTCTATGCTTCGTAAATGAACCTACATGTTAAGGAGAAAACTAGGGTATAGATATACAGATAATTGGGTATAGACATCACTGAATTATATAACAATACATTTTTGTACGTATGGAAAACGAGCCATTATGTTAGGGAGAAAAATGCTATGTTAAGGTGTTGAGTAGGAGCACGTTAAATAAACAAATCATGTACTGAAAGGGTGAAGTTTTCAAGTTTTAACAGAAAGAATGATTCATCACAAAATAACATATTCCAGCTAGTGCGTCGAACTAGCGGGACAGATTAGAGAGAGAGTCTACTGTATTTTCATGTATACTCTCCGTTTCAGGAACGTTACCTAATCAGACAATGAGAAAGTGGATATCAACTATAATTTGCTTGATAGTTGATAAAAATAATAAAATTATTTGAATGTTTCTAACATATATTTGTTCCGAAATTAATCCTTGTACAATTGATAAATGTAATATAATTCACCATAAACTAATTTTTATGCCAAACTTTTTGTACCCAACAAATGGGTAAAGAGAGTCGAAAAAAATTGAAACCATATGCAATTTTTATGAAACCTGAAATGAACAGCTCTAGACAATGTTATGTAAGGTCACCATAGAGAGAGAAATGTTCAAGTAAAATTAAAACACCTGGAGTCCTTTTATTTTAAAGAGCTTTGGGATGTTACTCAAAGTATGGATGTTAACTCTATGTTGTTTTTTCGTGTAAAAATCTTTTTATGAATGCTTGAAAGAAGTATGAAAAATCATAGGCCTTTAATGACATTCTTATTCTTTAGAAACAGTGCGTGCATATTAAATAGTTGCACACCAGAAATAAATGTCTCAAAACAATGCTTTCCCTCATCACTCTTAAATTCTAAAGGGAATCTAAAAATATTGAAGGGTAATTAGGCGTCTTTAAAAATGCACTATTACTTTCTTTCATGGGGTTCTCAAGGATACTTATATTCCATACCTATTACATACTTTCGCTGATAAATGAAGAAAAAAAGTGCAATTTCATCATATTTCAATCTTATTCTTTTAAATGATTTTGACTAAAGCTTGAGAATCACAGGAAATCAGTTTGTCCAGAGGAATTTTAGTTAAAATTCGCAAAATTCAAAAATTTTTGGTTTTCCAGTTTCGAAATTAACATAAATGGCACTAGGAACAAAAATTTTTATTTATTTCATCGTCATATTTGATGCAGAAAAGTAAAACAGGCATAAAAGTATATTGCTTTTTTTTTCAAGTGTGTTGTACGCTCTTTGTTTTTATACTCTCCCTGTTTTGTTTAGTATTATGCTACTTGTACATAATTATAAACAGATGTGATTATGGTGATCATGATTCTTGAGAATTTAATTCGTCTTGAAATTATAAAAAAACACACATCTTGTTTGAAATATTTCTTCGTTTTTGTGCATATCATCATACTTATACTGATAGTTGTAAAACATACAGATTTATTTTATATTTAGAAATAAATCATCATTTTAAAATGAAACTTAATGACCGTTTTGGAGTGAAATAAAACAAGTATCAGATCAGATCCTAATTTCTGGAAAACTAGACGTTTTTATAGAAAAGTCTAGTTAAGGCTACGTTAATATTTCAACAATGCTATTCAATCAATGCATGGAAAACTCAATGCGCTACGAGGTAGATGTATGCAATAAATCTGCAGAAATAAATAAAGATAAGATATAAAGATATGCCATAAAATCGTATAGAATTCAATGACTGAAGTTTTTATGTTTGACGTAGTTTAGAGATTTATAATTAATTCACCGTAAGTTTGGAATTATAAATCTGTAAAGCGCACCTGGTAAGAAAGTAAACATAGCCATTGCTTTCACGAAGAAAAAAAAATATACACATACAAAAAAGTACTTTGATTTTACGGAGATCAAAACAAAGACATAAAATTAAATGCGAATAGCAAAGACAATACTGTGTCTCGTTGGAATGAAATCTTTTGATTTTTATTATTACTACATAAATTGTTTGCCCAAGTCATCTTTATAGACGGATGCCAATATCTATACAGGGCAAATGAAATGGAAATATATTATTAAATATCATTATTTATTTTTATACTACAATTCCTGAAAACCTTTCAACTAAATACTAAATATGATATATTTCTCTGACTCTTTTGGTATATTGTCAAAAATCAGACTTTTTTATTATCAAAGTCAAAATCAGATATTTTAAAAAAGAAAATAAATGGTTAGCCATTGGAAATTTATTTATTAAAATTAATCTGTCATTCGCTAGCGTGTTGCCAGACAATTTAATGAAAATACGAAATGCAGTTATTTTCGCTAAAGTAATCACAGCTGTTATTCAAAGTCCATTTTTAAAAAATTGGTCAAAGGAGAAAGTTTGAAATCAAAGAAGAAAATAATTAACAAAGCATTTTAGTGGAGAGTACTCGATAGATAGTTTTTTGAATTTCTAAAGGCATAATACTGGGTTTATACTCGGCCAGTAGGCAGCGCATGCGTAGAAAGGCCGAAAAATGCTGTTCGGTCAAATGGCAAATAATTGTCCCGACGGGACAACAACATGTCGCTATATTGTATTTTTTTCTCCCTTACTTCGCTATATTGTATTTTTTTTTCTTTCTTTAAATTGCTTTGTAGAATTTGGCGGTTATTTTGGCGTGAAAAAAAAAATGATCACTTATCATAGATTAATTCCGACATTTTTTTCTCTTTGTTCTTTCTGATGTGAGACTGTTTTTTTTTTCTTTTTTTTTCATTTTATTTGCCATTTCTTTTCTATAGTTTTCCAAATGTTGGTATGTTGACCTTTTTTTACTATTTTACCGTCTTTCTCTATGTAAATATTCATCAGTTTAATACGATACGCAGAAAAAAAGAAAAATTCAAGGACTCCAAAACGTCAATTTATAGTTAAGCAAGGAATGCCGGCATCTATCTTATGAAAGTATGGCAAACATAAATGAACCCCTTTCTGCGCATCTGCTGCCTTCTGGCTGTCTTATAACTGGCCGAGTGTAAACTCGGCATTAAAATGGCAATCTTCGGATAAAGTTTGCCAATTTATTGCTGTAAAATATTCACTAACTAAATAAAAAGGCTAACCGTGGGGATAGTTTTGGCTAGTTATCAAGAATTTCTATTGACGTTAATCGAGCATAACAATAGGCACAAACTTACTGATTGAAATTTATGATTGAGGTGACATCCATATGTGGGTGTACATCAGATAATCGAGCGGAGAACACACCCAATTTTTACTTTCTCGTTTAAAAGAGAAAATATTAGGGGGAAAAAAGGAACTCGAGATTTTGACGAATATTCAAGCTTCAAATCTTTCTGTCAAAAAACACATTGTTGGAATTAAGCTTAAATATCTATCTATGAACACGATAACTCATAAATGTATTCAACTACACAGATGAAATATGGCATGTGATCCTAACGAGAAATTTGTAGATTTATGCCAAATTTTGAACAACATTCATTCACCATAAGTGTGACTGCCTATCCGAGTACAATTAAACATGATCACTACAAAACAAATGAGACAAAATTTGATTTTAGTTTTAAAATGCTTAAAGTTTTTGCATTTAAAGTGTATCATATTATCTGTAATCACAATCAGTTGTTCTAATATGCTTTGTGGCACACCGAGTAAGCTGAATGACCAGGACAACAGCATTGGTGGAAACTATGAATGTTTTCTAAGGACCACTAAGAGCATTCCCATCGGAGGCATGTGCCACCATTGGTAGGTGATAGCCTCACATCAATTATATTCTCATTAGGGAAGCGAGAACCAAGCACCATGCTGGAAGCTTCCCGTCTCCAATTTTGAGGAGCTCTCCGGCGAGGGGTGTCAAATCATCTGTTTCGAATTTTGAACCAAGTCTGTAAAAGAGTTGTTATATTTATTACTAGACAATATAAAAACTATACAATCTAGGATACTTTTTAAATATCTTGACTGACTTCTTTCTGACTTGTTAAATGTATAAGTCAAGTATGAATTTTTTTAATACCGATGAAGATATTATTATTATTATTATTATTTTGACGTTAGAGAAGTTTCAAAAACTTTTAATTTGAAACATACTGGATTAGAAAATAAGTGAATGAATTATAACAGTTTCAGAAACCATGGTGCATGTACCAAAAAAGGACAACACCTCATTTTTAATTTGAAACATAGTGGATTAGAAAAAGAGCTAAGGCTTTATAACAAACAGTGTTTCTCAAGCCATGGTTCATGTACTACAGATGGTACATCACATTGGTTTTATTTTGAAAAATTCTGGAATAGAAAATGAGTGAAAGTTTTATATCAGGGTTTCTCGAATCATGGTACATGTATCATGAAAGATACAACGCAATATTTTCGTGATATAATTTTTACACTAGAATTAGAGATGAATGTTATATTTGATTTAATTTGGTTATATTCACGTCCCGTTTGAAGCAACACTAAGGTTATTTTGGGACGGACCTCGTAATTTTGAACCGCGGTCAGATGACGAGGACGACACCTGAGCTGACACCCCCCCTCTCCACACCACACCAGCGGGAGGATGTTTTGTCATGATGGATTTAACGTGCAACAGACCCCCTTACATGACGGTTCTTCAGTGGAATCGAGACACGAATCTGAAACCCTACGGCTCGCAAGTCGAAACCTTACCACCAGGCCACCGCGACCCAGATAAATGTTAGAAATGGACATACTGTGGCACATATTTTAACCTTTTGCTTTTGTCTTTATTTTGCAGATATCAATTTTATTTTCTGTTTTGCCTCCGTTTTTTTTTTTTTTTTTTTTGAACATTGTGCTGTATAACACTTTCAGTTCGAGAAAGATATCACTTTTAAATATTTAAGTTTAATGAGTTAAAAAAAACTGCTCAATTTTTTATTCAAAAAAGAAAAGAAAAAAAAGGAAGGAAGGAAGATGAACACAGGCATATTTTCCAACAAAGCGATTAAATTTTAATTCCTGTTTTTTATTTTTGAATAAAGTGGATTTTTAGCTATGTTATATATTAA
Source organism: Argiope aurantia (assembly GCA_026543865.1). Taxonomy (NCBI): domain Eukaryota; kingdom Metazoa; phylum Arthropoda; class Arachnida; order Araneae; family Araneidae; genus Argiope; species Argiope aurantia. The sequence continues at coordinate 20,149 of JAPMOR010081965.1, forward strand.
AAATAAATATAGAATAGGATGCATTTTGAATCTGTTTTATGCTTGAAATAAACGAAGATAAAACCTAATATATAGAAATTTTTTTACAATGAAATAGATTTATTTACTCGTTGCATTACCCCTTTTGTTATTAGGCATTATTATCCACTATTTAATGTGAGTTTGCTGTTCCGTTATTTATTATACTTATCAAGTTTCATTTAATATATTAATTTAAATTGTAACTAAGTTTAAAAATTATTAATACTTCATCTCGTATGCACTGACTTTCAATTGAAAAATCTTACTGCTCTTATGGTATTTTTTTATCTTTATTACAGTGCTACAAAATTTTAAAAGTTTGAGAAATTCTGTATTATAGAACAAGAAGACGCTGATATTAAACAGCACAACTATGACTTCTTCTAACTAGCACAACAATGGTTTGCTTAATAAATAAAAAATGGTTGAAAGTAAAAGGCCGAGAAATTTTTTGCTCTCAAACAAAAACACCGTTGTAAGGCTTCAGTTATATATTCGTTAAAAGATCTCATTCAATTAAAAAAACACAGAGAGAGAGGAAGGGGCAATTTTTTATCCCTTTTAACACATGGCTGGCTTCGGTAGAAGATACCGCTAATTTAATTTTAAACTCAGAATGCAAGGAAAAAATAGTAAACGTTAGACACAAGTTTATTCGAAGAGTTTCTACAAGAAGACATTAAATTTTTCCCCCAAGAATTTGGTCTATTATCGGTAATTGGATAATATCTTGTTCAGAGAAAAATATAATATATAAGGATGTTTTTTAAGGTAGAAATAATTGAATTAGTTTACAGCACGATATCTGATCCATTAATTTTCAATTAAATGTTATTTTGAAAACGGAGCTGAATTAAAAATCTAGTGGGGTCTTTTGACATTGCAAGATTCAAACCCTCTATTGCCTTTCCTTTGCCAAACGCTCTAAAATTATAGGATTTTTTAATTGATTTTAATTTATATAGGCAGATTTAAATAACATATAAAGATAAGTTTAAATAAAAAAATATTTAATTGAGTTTGACTTTCAGAGAGGCGGTTTTAATATTTCGCATATCGTAAAATTAAATAAAAAAATTCGCAGTTTAATTTTTTAACGCATTCAATTCAAAATTTATCAAGGCTTTTATTTTTGAATCAGTAAGAAAACAGCAAAAAAGAAAAACACTGCTTTGCAAGCAGTTTTTAAAACAATTTAAAAATCTTAAGAATAATGTTCAAAAATTTGCAACAAATTTTATTTTAACGTGAATATGTATAAGTACATGGTTATAATTCAAGTGAAAGCATCAAATTAGATAACCGGAAAATACCGCAAAAAATATCGGGGACCCTCGGCAATTACTTATACAACCTATTTGATAATCCAACGTTATCATGTTTAGTTTAGTTATATTAACATCCCGTTTTAAAGTAACATTAGAGCTATTTTGGAACGAACTTCGTCATTTAGAACCTCGGTCAGATGACGCCAGCGCTGTTATGAGCGTTTTATATCTCGTATCGAAAAAAAGCGAGCAAGCAATTTGAAGGCCTTTTTGTTTACAAACTGAAATTGAAATCTGATTTAGATCTACAATCTTAGTAATAAGTCATATTACAATCTTAGTAATAAGTCATATTGCGAGGTCAGTCCCAAAATAGTCCTAGTGTTGCTTTAAAACGGGACGTTAATATAACTAAAGGTAACAAAATTTACGTTTTTTAGTAGTTAGTGCACTTGCACTTATACAATCAGGCAGCCGAATTTTTTCCATTTAGCTCTTTATATTTTGTGGCTATCACATTCGATGTATATGAATAGACAGACAAATTTCCCACGAATGGATTTAATTCAAAAATTGATAAAATTCTGCAAATTTAGTACGAGGAATATTTACCAAATTATAGTTGTTAACCTGAAAATATTTTTAGAGATAGCTATATACATAATTTAACAAATGTATTTTATGGACTGAGGCGCGTCCGAAACGTAGAGAATTCGTTTAAATCTCAAGATCAAATATTTTTTAAATTTTTCGAATTGGAGAAAGAAAGAAAGAAAAAAAAAAGGAAGATTAATTACTTGGAAAGGATTTATCTCTACTTGGGTGTGTGTTGCAACGGTTCTTATCTTTTTGAAATCGAAATGTAGCAATTGACCCGATTTTTCGGAACTTTCAATTTTATTGGCGCGGACCAGGGAATAGAAAAAAGAACTAGGTTTTGAAGCAAACCTGTTGGTGATGTGCCGCACGGAGGAGTCGAAGCAGCTAAAGCTCACTTTGCATAACTTCCGGAAGTGAAAGGGGACATGTGAAATAGGTTCATCGCTGAAGGAAAAGTACCGAAATTTCGAAATTATTTATCTCATTCGTTTTTATTCAAAAACTGTACACTTTGCAAGAAGAATTTCCTTTATAAAAACAAAAAAATAAGGAAAACAATAATTAACTGACATTTTTTTCATTTTATTATGTACGAAATAAAAAGAAAATATCGAAATTACCATTTTATTCGCCCTGTATGATTCTTGGCATTTTAGACTTTTCAGCGTGCGAAAATATTATTTTTGAAATTATGTCTGTCTGTTTATGAATATTACAACTCAGAAATAGAACGTACTAGATAGGATAAGTACAAATTTTAAGGAGAAGGCATCCAAAACAAAAATTTAATGGAGGTGTGGGGGCGGACTTCTACGTCCACTCCTGATACGTTTTGTCATAAATTGTACAGAGAATTGTCATAAATTGTACATAATCGGAACGAAAAATTTCTCTAAATTAAATAATCCAGGCTAGAAATAAGACTAAAATAGATTGAGTTGTTAAATATCGTGATACCGCAGTGCTTTAATAACTTGGTGACATATATGATGAAATAGCTTATAAATAATTTTACATTCTCCTTCTGGTTTGCCAAGACTAATTCTTCTTCCTTTAGCATTCAAATGGCTGCCGAGTTAGTTAAACCGATTACTTACAATTGTTGCAAATTGACCGTTGCCCCAGAAAGGAAATCCGTCTTAATAAAATACTTTAACAAAAGAAGTATAGAAGGGTAATAATACAGCAAAAACAGTTGTGAACGAAAAAATCTATAAAGAATGAAATGGCCTGGCATTATTTAGGTTACCGCACCCTACCAGTGGGAGGCACCTTCAGATATGAGGATGAGAAGCTTCCGATATGGTGATTGGTTCTCACTATCCAGGTGGGATGAGAAATGGTGTGGGGTCGGCCATCCCCTACCAATAACGGGACATGCCTCCCACGGGAGGGGTTATACCGTGGCCGGTGATGACTCTCAGAGCTCAACCTGAGTTATGCTGTTGCCAGTTATTCAAATTTATCCGTATTCTCGGGGCTTGTCGGGTTTTTTTGGTTACCACATGTGACTTATGTGACAACTTCTGACATGTATGATACATGTAGCTTATATAACAACTTGTGATTATTTGGGTTACCACCTACATTAAGCACTCGTATTTTCTTCTGTTAGGCTTCTTTTGGCATCAGTATGTTGCTTCTGGAAGATGCCAGCTTGAGATTGGGGCTATTCACTCTGGGGTGCTCACCTGGCGGTTCTATGAGCAACTTCTGGACTCTGCTCTTCAACGGCGATGTCAACCTCAGCGTCACTATGACCTTCATCAGCACCATTGCAGCACTGGGTCTGTACCTAGCTATTCTTTTATTTATTTATTTAGCTTTATAAAAGTAATGATTTTGTTGATTTCAAGTGTTTAAGTACTATTTAAAGCATATCGTTGAGTATTTTATGCCAATATTATGCCACGAAACATTATTTCTGATTACAAAATCAATCAAAACCCGAATATTCTTGGTAAAGCGCGTTTTAACTAACAGCGCTATGGAGAACCCAAATTAACTATGTAAAACGCGCTCTAACTGACAGTGCTTGGGTGAACCCGTTTTATTCGTGTTTTGGCTAATTTATTAGACAGTATTTCTATCTATCCAATATTATTTTATTAAACTATACTAAGTAAAAGTGTTTGAGGAAATAACCTGTCATTGAAGAAAAAGTTACTTTATTATTTTTTTAATTGTGCTTACTTTGTTAATTTTACTTTTTTGTTTATACTTTATTATACTTATTTATTTTTATAATTTCACAAGCTATATTTTACTACAGTTTTAAATAGTTAAATCTGGAAATAACGGGGGAAAGGATTCTCCGCAGCGCTGTAGGTTAGAACGCGTTTTACCTAGTAAATTCGCGTTTTGACTGATTTCGAGTTTTCACTGCAACATATATGTATATTTTCTCTTATTGTTAATCTCATTTTATTGTCATATTATATTGACAAGTCAGATACTTAATACCTACTTCAAAATTTTTTCACGTTGCTATTTATTTCATTCTTTAAAATTGCTATAAAAACTTTTAAAAATGTTTCAAGCAAAATCATAATAAAAATACAAGAGATTCACTGCATTACAACTTTAAAAATAGAATAATTTTGTGTTATTTCTATAGTTATGTGCGTCATGATCCAATGAGGGAAAAATTTTCAGAGAATCATGGTTTTTATAATGTTTATGTGCTGTAGACTGTTTTTAATGTCTTATTAGGCTGAATAAATTGATTTTATAATTTTCTTTAGCAATGATGCCATTATGGATCTTCACCCTTGGCGCTTCTCTCTTCCGGGACCATGAGGCCACCATTCCTTACATCAACCTTGCGGGTTCCTTAGTCATCCTTACCTTTCCCGTCGGAATCGGTCTTCTGATCCAACAATACTCTCCAAGGCTGTCCAAAATATCCCAGAAAATCATCAAACCTTTTACTCTCATCTGTGTCTTCGTTGGTATCTGCGTCGGACTCTACGCCAACAGTTTCGTTTTTAAACTCTTCACATGGCAGGTGGTTTTGGCTGGAATCAGCATCGCTTGGGGTGGGTATTGCTTCGGTGCTTTGATGGCCTGGCTGTTCCGGCTAGAGAAGTCTCAGATCATGGCTGTCTCCATTGAGACAGCATTCCAGAATCCAGCTGTCGCTTTTGTGATGCTTGTACTGTCGCTTCCTCAACCAGAAGCCGATTTAGCATCAGTGCCTGTCATCGCCCAGTTGATGTTGACTGGACTTCCTATGTGGGCATTGCTTATCTTGACCAGAGTCTACAAGAATATGAAGGTCTGTTGTGAAGAAGACAATGAAATAATTGAGAAACCAGAGATAGATACTATACACAAGGCGTACCTCGCCTTGGACACTAATCCGCCGGATGATAACGAAACTGTTGTGTTGGAACCGCCGAATAATAAAGTTAGCATTATTCGAGTATCATCTTAGTTTAAACTTGTTAATGTGATATTGTTACTTAGTTGAGTGTTTTTTGTATGTTTTTACATATTTGTACAATTTTGATTTGTGATTTGTTAGATAATGTAAGAGCATTTAATGTAAATTTCGTATTTTTGTGCTGTCTTTTATTAAAGACGTAGATTTTAAGCATTAATGGTTAAAAGGAAAGCATTTTTTATCGATATTATTCTTTCTTTGGTCCTCACAACCAGGAAAATTTATACAAAAGCGTGAAAATATTTTGAATTGTGAAACACAATTAATCGTTGTTTGTTCTGTAATACAATTTCGATAAATCTTTGATTAGTTGAAATGAAAATAGTTTTATAAATGTAATATTTTATTCTGTGCTTACAATCAAAGACTTTAAAGTAAAAACTCAAGATACATAAGAAATTGTTGAATACATTCATACATTTTTAAATTCAGATGTTTAGTATTTTTCTTCAATACTGTTTAATTGCGGTATAACATTACTGTTTACTAAAATTCCAAAACTTTAATGAAATTTAAACCAGAAACATTACTTGGATGAAATGTCGGATTTATTATGTTTTCACTGACGAATACCTGTTGAAACCTGTCTGAAATAATATTTTAATTTTAGAAATCTAAAAAAAATATTTCATTAGTGAACCCAGTGTAATAATAGTTTGCTTACTATCACTTTTTCATCCTATGTATCAAGTTCATCAATATTTTTTACAATTGTTAAACAGTTCATTACAATGCTTCCAGACTTTAAACGCATTTTTAATTGAGTACAGTTAAAAATGGTTGAGTAAAAGTGTGAACTGAAATATTATTGTATATTATGCATTACTTTAAAAATACATTTATCAAAATATATTATGTAAAATTTTAATGGAATTTGTAGATGAATATTCAATTTTGTTGATTTAAATGACGAATGAACCTTTTTTGGGCCTTTATTTGTGTATTTTTGTTTACCGATTCAAAAACCATTATTTATGCTGTTATTTTGATTCATTTTTAGATCTATTATGTTTTTTATGTATATATATTAAATATTTTAAATAAAAAATAAAAAATTTGTGAATGGATCCTACAAAAGGTGCATCATTGAAATTGTTCCATTACTTTTAAATTTCACTAGATAAGTAATTGCGTTAAAATGCTTTATTATGTTCTTTTATACTTGATTATAAAGGAATAAAATTTATTCCTTTATTTAATTATAAAGGAATAAAAAAATTAGTATTAAACGGATTGTTCGCTGAAAATAGAAGCACTTTTCGGACTTAAAAATTGGAATGCCAAGAATATTTTACTGAATATGATTCATCGGATCGAAGAACAGTATTGTACAACTCAGACATAATTTTTTCATTAATTGACCGAAACAAAATAAATTTTAATATTGATACCATTTAAATCCTTTTTGAAATTAAAATTGTAAACCGAATTTTATGATAAATCAGAGAAATCTTTATATAGTAACTTTTTGAGATACTGTATATATCATAAAAAAATACCTTGCGTTGTTTCTAATAGCACTTGTCATAGACAAGCCTACTGATTTTTGAAGTCGGTGATTTTAAGCCAAGGGTGCGTCTCTTGTTTTTCAGTAGCGCCATCGAGGGCCAAGAGTACTACTTAGCTACCCACAAGTCACAGCCCTTTGTACAGGGCGGACTTCATCATTTCTTTCACTCATCCACAGATCTTAATTTAGATCTGAATCAGAGAACGATCATCCCTGATCCAGCACCCTCAGCGGTATTGCTCTCGACATGGAGGATTTTGTGCCCACGACAGATTTATACGTGCGCCAGCCACAACACACACACACGAGGAGTCTTCGGCCGGTGGGGTTCGACCGGTTATACCGGCTCTAAAAATATTTTGTAATAAAATAAATATAAAATATTTTGTAAGACCAATGCTAAATAATTGTCGTTTAATATCGCCATACTTAAAAATCATTTGTTTTCAGCAAAAAAGAAAAAAAAAGAGAACATTTTTAGTAGTTGAAGTTTAATCACTTCCATTTCATATTTTAGAAGAATTGCCTGAAAATTTGAGAAATTCATAGCACAATGAACAGAAAGCTATAAGTCTTCTGTATTAATATGTTATATAATATCAAAGTTTGAAGTTTAAAAATATTTTTTTGAAGAAGCCGTTAAAATAAAGCTACAGAAAATATTTAATTGAAAATTTTAGTCACCATTAATTTTTACCATTAGCGACCATTTAATAATTAAAAGTGGCTAGCAATAAACGTCCTCTCGCTGATGTGGTGTGGAAGTTTGGATAGAGGATGCCAGCTCAGGTGTGATCCTCGTCATCTGACCATGTTTCAAAATTACGAGGTCCGTCCCAAAATAGCCCTAGTGTTGCTTTAAAACGGGATTTTAATATAACTAAACTAAAACCTTTAATTTTAACGGCAATTCCCGCTTTAAATAATTCTCAGCAGAAGGTTCCACTTATTTCGTTATTATTAACTTATGTAATTTCATTAGTTATTTACAATAATGCTAACTAAATTCATTACGTAATATTTAATGCTTCACCAAATATGACTGGTCAGGTTTTGTTTTCGACATTCATTAAATATGACAGTATTTACAAACGTTAAATGTCTACTTAAATAATATTGTTGCAAACATGAATGTCCCTCCCCCTCTTCACAAATTAATGAGTCATGTAAGTATATAATTAAAATAATATTCAATTTCATTAAGTTACCAAAATGAAAAATTAACCCAACATCGATTATTAATTAACAAGTTGATTAAGTTAAGAATGGATGAAATGTGACGTTAAACGGCCAGACTGTTCAAAGTCGATCTCATAATGTGCAGTGCATAGGGTCTCAAAATGCCTGAATCCGTCAGAATATAGAATAATAATACTTCACCTCTCACTTAACTGAAATTTGAGAATTGAATTTGAAATCTGTGAAAATCTGGGGTCCATAGTTAAGCAGACAATTTTTCACACCGTTTAAGTCAAACTGAATCAATGAAGAAATTTCTGTACTTGAACGTTTGCCTATGGACTCCTTTTATTAGTAAACTATTTGAACCAATATAAATTTCAAATAAATGTGCACTTGCGGTAGTTCATTCGCGCTGTAAATATTGTACGATAGTACATAATAAATAAGTCATTATAGTAATTAGTTGAATGAAATGGATTTTAATATCATTGCATTGTTGATCTATATAAAAATATTTTCTAATGAATAAAAATGTCTTCTTTTACTTCGCCTTCTCATAAAATAGCCCAATATTTTCAAAATGCATTAGTAACGCTACAAATGTCAACACGGTATCGACTTTTCATTGAACAATTCCAATTTTCTTTCCAAAGTTAAGTACGATTTCTAAATAGTATAGTTTAAAAATGGACAATATTTATGTGAAAAAAATAATGCGAGCAACAAAAGTGAAATACAAGTACGAATTGAAATTCTAAAATCTGTTCATCAAAAAAAAAAAAAAAAAAAAAACCTGTATCAAATAAATAAGTATCACAAGTTATTTTTTTAATTAATTTTAATTAGTTCGAAAAGTCATCGTAATTTATTTTAAATGTGGAGCAATTCTGAATAACAAAATAAATAAAGTTCTGAAAATTGTCGCAAAAAAAAAGCTTTTATCAAAAAGTAAGAATCGTCGTGATAAAGCTACAAAATACCTAATTACATAAAGTAAAACCCACGGCTTCCTTTTCAAAAATTGAGCCAAACTGTTTCATTTACACCTTCGTTTTTGCAAGCAGTGATAAAATTAGAAAACTGTTTTAAAATTCAGCTGGCAAAGTAAGATTACGTAATTCGATGACTGAAGGTCTTTCTGCTTACCAAAAAAATTTTGCAATCAATTCCCGCGACAGTTGTATATGTTTTTAATTCACATTTTAAAACGTTTCTTCTTGTTGCAGTCTTTCGTTCTTTTGGAACTTGACGAAGAACATAATAACCTATTAAAGAATATCATTCAATTAATGTTACTGTTAACGTGGTAAAAAATACAAAAATACAGGTTTTGAGGAATCCGGTCTTTTTTTTTTTAATTTTCTGGAACATTAAGCATACAATCAGTTAATGTTGAAATTGCAAAATTACAATTTCCTTGTTTCAAATCTCCCTCACTTTAAAAACCCATATTTAGAATCCCGTCTGTTTTATTTATTAACTCAATAATTCAAAAATGCAGTGAGCTATAGGATGAAATTTAGAATGAAATTTTTGCCAAAATTTCTGATCTGTATCAAATTTTAAACCATATCAGTTAATGGGAAAGCTATCTGACCGCGAGTATCGATATATCAAAAAACATAAACTAATAAACAAAACATCTAAAATACTTGTTGCATGTTTAAATCTTATAATTAATCAACATATTGCCAGGATGTATGTGTCCTCTTTGTTGACAACTCTAGAATTATCAGTAAATATTTTTATCATCTCGTAAATACTTTGCTACAAGCAAAGGAGAAGCGTTATCGTCATTTCACAATTCATTTTGACGATTTCAGTTGTTGAAAATATTTGAATTTTAAAAGCATATAAAAAAGAAAAGTTGCTTTTCAATTTATATCTTTGGAAACTTCAGCCTTGAAATACAGTGGTAGATAAAAGAAATATCGAGGTTGAAAACAGTTTCGAAGTTTTATAGCAATGTATATTTTTTATTTATTTTTTTCTTACCAAAACACGTGTAGCTTATCTATTTATGAATGACAATGCAGTTAAGTGCGTGATCAAATGTCTTTTATTTGAAAAGAATTTTTTAACAATGGAATACGAGATCAATAAATTATATAACAGAAATGACTGCAGTGAATGTCAAGTTAATCGATATGAAAAGTATTGTTTTTATAATTTAAGACTAAAAAACAACGCTTTGCTAAAGTGGGTTTTTTTTTTCTAAATTTCTGTCATATGGTTTTGAATTTGCATTTTACTTTAATTTAAATAAATATAAGTAACAGAATTATAATTATGATAATTTGACATTTTTATGAATATTCTACATATTTTGAAAGTATTGATATGTTTTATGCAAATCGAATGTGGCTAAAACACATTTTTTATCATGTGAGAACATGATGTTATTTGGGTTAGGGAATTTTGAAGCCCGAAATTGCGTAGGCAATGAATGAAACATAAATGACAATTTTCATCATCATCTTTTAATCGCATATATTTTTTTATCTGCTTTTACCAGTATTACATTATTGTTATGTATACTTCTTTGAAAGCAGATGCATTTTTAAAAGGTTGACCTGCTTTTACCAGTATTGCTTTATTATTACGTATGCTTCTTTGACAGCAGGTGCGTTTTTAAAAGGTTGATGTAGAACTATGGCATCATAGCTATTATTTCATATCAAAAGTCCGGTCTGGGCGAGCTCTAAAACTTTGCTTGCCAGCTGGAGAAATTGAAAATGAAAGTTTAAAAAAATTATATATATATATATATATATAGGGAGAGAGAGAGAGAGAGAGAAGTCACGTGATCGTTTCAAACTGGTTTAAACTGGTTAATGACTTAAATTAATTAAGACAAATAATGACTTAAAAATAATAATGTTCTCACATGATAACTTGAAATTTGCAATCGTAGATTTCATTTTATTTTTTAAAATTTTTTTAAAATTTTCTTTTTATATGAAGTAAAGGAAGAGAAAATACAGTAATCGACAAAAATTCGAACTTGAGATTTTTACGAATCTCTACTCATTAGACAACCCCCGAAAAACACTCTTTTGGAATGATTTCTATCAATGAAAATAATAATCGTAAAACGCTTTGAGCTAAACAGATGAAATTTGGTGTGTTTACTCTACATCAAATTTGTAGATTTCAGTCAAATTTTGAGCGAAATCCATTCAGGAGAAATATAAAATATATCTGTCGTGCTGTCCAAATCCAAATAAACAAGATAACCACAAAATGTAAAAAATCAGATTGATAAAATTTGATACACAGTTTGATTATGTAAGGTGTAGATATATATATCAAATTTGGAATCGAATTCGTCAAAGGGTTGACCATCTGTTTCACAAGCATGAAATTGTGGTAATTTAAAAAAGCAATGATTTAAATATATGAATTTATGTGCAGTTTTGTGTCAAATTTTGTTTTCGATCGCTTGGGGGAAACAAAGGCATTCACAATATACTATATTGGCTTTTCTAGTACTTGTCAGTTTTGCTTTAGCGATTAACCGCATCACAGAGATTCGTCGCCAAAAGTCGTATGATAATAAACTCTTTGGTATTTATTTTTCAGCCAATTGCATGCAGTTAATAATTGGTTTTTAAATACCAATAACATTGCTTGAATCACATTTTGCATACAAATTCAAGTTCTGAGAAAGATTCCTTCTTTTGAAAATAGCCACACGATGATAATATTCATAAATACGACAACTACAAAAACTACAAAATTTGAAAACTAGAAAATTTGAAAAGCAAATTTACCACCTAAAATATAGATACTTGTTAAATTTTGTACCAAATGCATCAAACGGTTGACCGTCTGTCGGTCTGTTCTTTCTTATGCATATAAATGCTTTATCTTTTAAATGCAACGACTTAAATCAATGAAATTCACTACGTTATCTTTTGATTACATCTGTAATTTTGTGTCAAATTTTGGTGACAATCGGCTGACAAAAAAGTGACCAAAATACAAATTTTGGCGATAGATTCAGTAAAAATGGCAAGTTTACACCACACCTCTATATTTAGTAACTACCATTCACCAATACCATTCAAGATATTCAAAGAATTACCTAAGGACCATGATCTGATGCGGAGGAAGGGGGATAAGATCTTTATTGGGGAGATTGCGAGAAAGTTTCAGGGAGACTAACTCTCGCTGGTTTAAACAGTAACATTTTCTATTCATATACGATTGCAGAAATTATCTTAGTACTTTTTTGTTTCAATTCGTGCATTTTGGGGGGGGGATTCTATCTGATCATTATAAAAACTGAATGATGCCAATGTGGGTTTGAGTAGACCCTCATTGCCTTCTGATGACCACTTATTTAAAGATCCAGTCCACGACTACTTCTACAAGCAACATTTTCTGTGAGACCGCAACTTCTTACTTTATAAATTAGTAATGCTATCTCAGAGGGCTTGATTTTTATTTCTAAACAGATTGTGGACGATTTTCAGATTATATGAGACAACTTCACTTAATGACAGATAGTTCAGATTATTGGAAATAAAAGTAAAATTATAATCAAACGCAAAAAAAATTATAGAATCATATATTTTCCAAAATTAAAAACATGAAAAGTGGCATTTTAATATTTTGACCCTTTCAATACCTCACAAAATTTCGCATTGATTTTTTTATTATCATTCATTGTCGTCATATTTTTTCACGGCAAAATTAATATTTTAATTCCATTTAATATTTATTTTCTTGTTCTTCCTGCAACATCAATTTATTATCATGTATTACTTTAATTTCTTTTATTACCATTCGAGGATATTTCTTTAATTTCACTTTTTACATCGGTATCAGAACATCATAATTTGTGGCACGGTTTTGTTAATTATGTTAGATTTCAAAATCCATCTCTTTTTATTAGTTTTCAATTCATAATAATGTTTTTTAAACTTATATTTTAATTAATTTTTGGATTTTGAAAAATTTGACAATAACATTCATATTGTCTTAAAGAGCACATATACCAAATTTTAAAAAGAAGGAAAGAACAACCACAAAAAAAAACACCTTGTAGATATGTATAAATTACATGCAAACAAACGTTTAGCTTTTTGTGTTAAGGTTATTCAGTTTCAGAATTCTGAACTCTCTTTCAGCCCAAAAAGTATTAGTGAATGGAAAAAATTTAAGACATATACAGTGGCTCCCAAAAGTGTTCGTACACCAACAAAAATCAATTAAAAACCTCATTATTTACTATTATATATTCTTATTTTTACATGAAAATTTTTTCATAGCATATTTTTACAGTTCTTAATAAAACAGTGAAGAATAAATTTTAATTACGATGCAAATTATTTTTTTAAAAATGACAGTAAATAAAATTGCGCGAAAATAGGACACAAAAGTGATCATACACTTTACAAAAACATCACTAAATATGAAATTTTCTAAATGTTTATAAATGTTTAGTATTTAGTAGGATATCCTTTATTCTTTATAACAGCTTTTAAACGTTTGGGCATAGATTTAACTAAACGGTCGGTTACTTCTGCACGGATCTTGTTCCATTCTTCGATCATTACTGCTTTCAGTTGAATTTTCGATTTAATGTCGTGACTTCTTATTCGCACCTCTAATTCTTTCCAAATATGTTCTATAGGGTTTAAATCCGGTGATTGAGCTGGTGTTTTAAGGGTTTGAGGGCAATGATAGAGGCAAAAAAGACGAACATTCATGGTCGTGTGCTTAGGATCGTTGTCTTGGTAATACAAAAAGTTGTTTAAAATGCCCAATTTTTGTGCTGACACTTTTAAATTATTATTGAGAATATTTATATAAACTCTATGATCCATTATACCATCAATGAATACTAAATTGCCTACTCCAGCCGCTGACATACACCCCCAAACCATGACACCTCCACCGCCATGTTTTACTGTTCCAACTAAATTCTTGGGATTAAGTACTTCGTTTTTTTTTTTTTTTTTTTTTTTTTTTCTCCATACAATGAATCTCCCAACCGACCCAAATCATACTACTAAACCGACTAAACTTACTTTCATCTGCAAATAAGACACG
>JAPMOR010081965.1:34334-47283 GCA_026543865.1 Argiope aurantia
ATTACGAGTCTTGTTTGCAATCCTTTTTCCCTCTCTGTAACGTTTTATTATGCTTTGCACCGTTGAATAAGGTAGATTAGTTATAGTTGCAATGCCTCTAATTGATTTTCCAGCTTTAAAATGAAATATAATTAATTTTCATACGTCTAAACTCGTTTCTTTACGAATGCGCGTCATATCTAAGAATAAAGTAAATGGAATAAATAATTGTGATATTAAATACTGAAATCAAACGATTTTAGTGTATTTTTCAATTAGAAGAAAAATAAACCAAAAAAGATATTTTTATGATGAATTTAAATATGATGAATTTAAATAAATAATGAATTTAAATGATGATGAATTTAATGAATTTAAATAAATAATATTTGGATGTACGAAGACTTTTGTGTTCTAATTTTGTGACATCTTTTATTTATTTATTTTTTAGAACAATACTACTTGATTTTTTATAAAAATATTTGTTTAGTTTTATTAAGAACTATTTAAAGATGCTAATTAAAAAAAACAACTAATAAAATGCTTTATTAAGAAGTATAGAACACAATTTCTGCAAATTTCTTTATTGTACGAATACTTTTGGGAGCCACTGTATATGCCTCGTGCCTTCAAAGAAAAAGAAATCTTTTTCTTTATTGTATTTCTTCCTTTCCTCTTTATTTCCTTAGCTTGCAGATCATGAAATACGAAGTAAATGAAATCGTGACCTATCAGTTTTCACTGATCTCATCTGTTTTTCCTGATCTCAACGAATTCGATAACTTCCAATTCATTCATAGATTTCTTTTTGAAGTAGAATCCATCGAATTTAGAATCGGAGCATTTCGGCGGACGAGGATCTATTCTTCAATATTTTATTTCATTCAGGTCATTTAGTTTCTTTTCAGGTAGTTTTAGGCATATTTTTTTATTGGATATTTTTAATTTAACGTGACTTTAAGATACTTTTTATTTTAATGTGGAATTTTTTTTTTTTCGTTTAACGTATTTTTCATAATTTGCTTGTGGAAATTTCTTATTTCATGGATTAATTAAAATCTTTAAATATTTTGTTCATTTATAATAATGTTAAATTTTAATGCAAATTTTAATATAAATTTTAATATTTAACATCAATTAATATTTAATATAATTTTACTAAAATATTTGCTTAGATACATTTTAATATAATTCAAATATATGTTCCACATTACTTCCTAAAGCAACAGGGGAAAAGTTTTCTCATTTATTATATAAGGCATGAGAATGGGTATTGTCAACTTTCCAATGCATAAAAATTGGTTACATTTTCAATTAATTAGAAATTAACAAAAATATTTTTTTATATTTTGAACTGTTTTGCAACTATTTTTTACAATATTCTTTTTTATTTTAATACGACTTTTGAAATTTTTTTTATCAGTAACAAAGATTTGTCTTATTGATTTAAAAATGATTAAAATTAAGTTTAAAATAAACTTTCAATTTCGGCGTTTGTGAGCAAAATTTTCAATATTAATATGATGAATGTTTATAACTAATAGAAAAAATTCGCTGTTTATTTTTTTAAAAAATCGCCTGGTTTGATTGATATTGTAGTTTTAATTAGAAACCGTCAATAAATATTTCAGTCTATAAAAGTGTTTTTTTTATATTATAATATTTATATAGAAACTCTTTTTTACTTCGACGATTTTTAAAAGAATTTTAAACGCCCAGCAATGCCGGGTTTAGTAAAGGGTGAGATTCAATCTTAGATGATATTGTTTGAACTAGCCGAGTTTATTCGTGGGAACAGAATTGATTTTCTGGTAATATTTATGCAAAATTATTGGAAAAAAGTAATTGTCTTTTAAACTCAATTATAGAATTCGCATACGAAAATAGCAGGAGTGTTCTCTCCTCCATTTTCTTATATAAACTGATAATCAAGAGCCTTCTTTACTATTTGCAATTCAATCTTTCTCTGTATCCCCTGAATGTATAGAGTGGGTCGGGTAGGGTACAGAGAAAGGCAAAAAAAAAAAAAACCCATCAAAGCTTTTGATGTCCGCAAACATAAGTAACCTCCTCTCCCTCAATCACTTCCAAATGTAGTAATCCAATATAGAATCCCCCCACCTAACCCCCGGGGGGGCACCTCGAAATGGGCATGAGATGCTTCCGGTATGGTGATTGGATCTAGCCGCCCTGGAGGGTATACAAAAAGGTGGGGGGTCTGGCTCCTTCCATCGATGACGGGACGTACTTCCTTCGGGAAGGGTTGTACCGCGACCGGTGATGGCCTTTAGGACTCAACCACAGTTCCCGCCAATGTTGCTGTTGCGGCGGTCCTGTCATTCAGTATTATTTATCCGTATGCCCTCGGGCGTGTCGGACAGTCAGTGATATGACTATCCCCCCACCTCTTCTCTCAGGAAATTCTGGACCTTGGGTAAGGGAGAGAACACCTTTCTTGGCAGTGGCGAACAATAGTGTGAAATGTTAATCTTTGGCATGAATATAATATTTTTAATGAAATCTATCGTATGATCCTTGGTGAGGTTTTTGGAGATTAATCTCTGACATTTTGTTAATAGTTCCGAAAATCGAATTTGCGTTTTAAATGCGTTTTTCCCAATCAATAGAGAAACAAAAAATTGATACATGATTATAACTGGAGTCACGAAATCTCATACCAAATTTGATATACTTAAGACGTTCAATTTTTGACTTGAAGTACAGATTGATAGACAGACCAGTCAATTCCTTGTTGGATTTGGTTAAAATTTTGATAAGTGTTTACACTATAGATGCGCTGAAATTTATCCATCTAACTCTTTTCGTTTTATAGTTATCGTGTTAACTAATATTCAAACAGCCGGACCGACAGACTTTCTTTAAATAGATCCTGCTCAAAATGTGAAAGAAATATACACGCTTGGTATGAAGGCCATATACCAAATTTCATCCATCTAGCTCAAAGTGTTTTAAGTTATTTTTTTACAGATAGACAGAAATAATGCTAAATATGTGTTCATCTCACTTAGGGAGATCTAAAGCGTGTAGATTCTTTCTCTATAATTCGCGTACGAGAAAGTAAAAATTGAGCATATACATTGGAAGTTTTCTTTCCCATAGATTGGATCCAAAGTTTGATACAGATTTACAAGATTGATTAGTCACTCTTTTGACAGGTTTAAACTAATATTTAAAACACAGCTACAAACTTGATGAAAAACCTTTATATCAAATTTTATCCGAGTATATCTTTGTATTTTTGAATTATCCAGTTCACATGCATAAGGACAGAGAGACAGCAAACTACCCTTCGGCAGATTCGTCCAATATCGATAGAAATGCATGTAACAGTATTTTTAAAAATCTAATTTAAAATCTAATAAATTTCTTGATTTCTATCTTAATTTAGCCCATATTAACTTCATTCTAAAATGTTCTCTTATTTCCTGATACAATTCGTATTTTTTATTTAATTACTTCTACACAGCGCTTGCAAAACTACTGAATTCAGCAGGTTCTCACGCTCTGAGTGAAGGGATAAAAATTCTTAATGCTTACAGCATTCTTTTATAGATACCTAAAATCCACTTATCTAAATCCACAGTGGCGAAGAAATCCCTGTCAAAATTTCATAATAAAATCACTGAAGGAGAAAATTTCGGTCTGTTCCGATCTTGTGTCTCGATGTAGACTAGCGAATCTTTTACCGCTCTTTATATGTATAAATCATGTCACCTGGGATGAAATTAATCGAAGTTTAAATTTTCAAAAATTTCTCCTTCTTGGCTAAGCAACTGCTAAAATATGTCTACATGTATATCATTGGTGTTAAGGCCCTATGCTATTGGGTTTCGTAAAAAATTTTTAAAAATCTGGAAATTTAACACTAAACCTACCGGCATTTCACCGATACATTGGAATTGCCATTGGAAGCGGTCATTTGATCGGCTCGTGGTAGCTTTAGTGTTAATATCAAGACAATATAACAAATTTCATCAGACTAGTTCAATGAATTTTTGAGTTATTGTGTTCACAGATAGAGAGATAAATATAATTCCACATATATATTTTTTTGGACTCGTAGAAATCTGAAATACAGAGAAGTCTAAAAATATCGATGCAGAGTTTATTTTAACGATTACGATTATAAAACTTTCTTTGTGTATATTCCTCGGACGGAAAGACAAAAATATTTGGTTATGTGAATATTTTATCGAAGCCAAGAGAACTGTTGGTTGTTTGGTTGGAGTTTTATGGCACAAGAACCATATTTTTCTATACTGCGCCAAGCGAAATATAAAAGAAATTTTACTAATTATTAAAAATACTTAAAGCAAAAAAGCCATGATAAAATTTCATAAAACACGACGAAATAACAGTGAATGTAAATATTTACAAATGTTAAAAACAAACAACAAATCATTGTTTTGAAAAACAAGTGAAATGGAAACCAAAATCAACAGTAGCGATACTAGTCTAAAAGTCTCGATTCGATGAGTACAGACCTGCTCGATTGAATAGGTCTACACATTCTAATTTAAAGCATGTCTATAACAAATGAAAGTAGACTGCTGTAGTACTGGTCTTATCTATACTTATAATAAAGCTCAATATGAGTGTGTGTGTGTGTTGGCGCTCTACAGGCAAGACCATTCAACCTACAGCTACCAAATTTGGCACGTGTATACCTTGGTGGCCTGGAATGTGCACCAGGAGGTTATTTTTTCGTATTTTTAATTAGAATTTTATTTATTTAAAAATTAAGCGAAATTTTGGCGTGTTTCTGCTATAACTTCCGAAAATATTACCGCACAAGAAAGACTTTTACATCAAGTTAAAGATCAACAATTTATCTTTTAAATGATACCAATGTTTTAAGCTTAAAATTAAATTTCTATTTTTAATGAATTTTTAAATAAATATTTTAACTATATTTTTACAACAATTTTTTTCGTACAAAATAAAAATAAAATTTAAGCTGCACGAGCACGTTTCGCATTCATGGGAAAAAATTAGCTTTCTTCAAAGTGTTGCCATCACATTGATTAAAGATCCAACTAAAAATAAATTAAATCTTTTTGGAAATAAAATCTGCAAAAATATAATTTTCCGCACGTGTCTGTAGGAAAGGAAACAAATATGAAATATTATTTTTTCTAAAAAATAAATTCAAGAAAAATTATTTTATGATCTTTTACGCTCTCTATATTATTAATCCAATAAATCAGTTTTATTTTAAGGCAAGTTTTGTTTAATATGAACAGGATATCCATTCAAATCAGGGCCACACAGCTAGTTTGTAAACCTTTAGTAAGACACAGATCTGCTAAAATGCTATAAATGTAAAATGATTATATTTTATGTAACTTGATTCAATTCCAAACGTGTTCTTACATGATAATTAGAAATTTGCGATCGTAGATCCCATTTTTAATTCTTATTTTTTCAATATTTTTTTTAGAGATATATATCTGTATGAAG
Organism: Argiope aurantia; assembly: GCA_026543865.1. Taxonomy (NCBI): domain Eukaryota; kingdom Metazoa; phylum Arthropoda; class Arachnida; order Araneae; family Araneidae; genus Argiope; species Argiope aurantia. The sequence continues at coordinate 39,795 of JAPMOR010081965.1, forward strand.
CCTTTAAAAATAAGTAACTGAAACGACTTTTTATATTCTAGATTCTTTTTATATTCTAGATTATATTTTATGTAACTTGATTCAATAAATGCTTTAATAAATAACGAATTTTTGATTTTACATTAAGCTTCTGCTGTGGAAATCATGAATAACAAAATGTTCTTGAAACACTAATACTTTAAATAAAAAGAGTTAATTTCCAATCAACTAACTCAATCACTTAAACTGATTGATTTATGAAAATTTGAATATCACTATTCAATAAAAAAAGGATAATTTTAGATTTTCCATCGATCGTTTCAAAGAAAACACGCCAATCAGCGCGCAGGTTTCTCAAGATTAATTGGCCTAAGATTATGAAAATGTTGAGTTTTTCTAAATTTTTAACATTCAAAACTTTATAAATAAGTTTTAGTTGATCGTGGACAATAGAAACATTCATTCGTTTATTTAAAATTTGGTGTGTCCAGAAAATTTCTCAGAATATGATACCTTATTGCATTAAATTTAGACTTCATAATTTTTAAAATATATTTATAGGCCGGAACAAAATATTATTATTGATTTCATTTCAACCCTTTTGAAAGCAAAACTAAAAACTGAATTTTATACTGAATCTGAGAAATTTTTGTTGAATTATTGTTTCAGATATTACATAAATTATGAAAATTCTTTTGTAGTTCACATAAGACTTAAATACCGAGCGATTCTGTTTGCAATACTCATATTCAATAATAATAATAATAAATAAATAACAATAAAGGTGATAAATAAAATAAAACGCTTGGTTTTATTAAAAAATATCTTTATATTAATTGCAATTTCATCATTTTCACTTTGAATTAAAATTGAAGTTTTGCCGGAAATGACAACAAATTAGCAAAATATATATAGTAAATTGAACGAAACGATCTAAACAACAGTATAAGGTTGGTATGACTGTCAAAATTTGAAGATTAAAAATGTGTTGTTTGAGAATCTGTTAAGAGACCAGATACTTAAAATATTTAATTGAAAATTGTAGCGAGCGATAATACTGGCGAACCAGCTGGTCGCCAAAGGCGACTAGTAATCAATATTTAGATCTATACTGATTGAATTGGTTTATAGAATTTTTTTAAGAAGAGAGCTTATATAGTTTTTCTTTCATAATGATACTACTAAACAAACACACAAAAATTATCGCATGTCGAATTTTATAATCTGTTATCATTCCTGAGAAACACGTTAGATATAAATGCATTTTTGCAACTTAATAACACCAAACAGAACCTTTTAACGAGTAACGATGAGCGAACGCGTATGCTAATTTTCGGTCATCCTCTGATCTTCAAATAGCGGAAGCAGCTAATTACCTGTTGCGAAAACACGGTTGTCGGCGCCAAGAAACTCAACATCAAAGAATTTCTTTAAAAAAAACGAAGAAAAACTTGCTTCTTTATGATGTCTGAGGAAAATTTAGATAATTTAAGAGATTATTTCAAAATTAAACAGTTGAGAAATTTCTCCCTTTGAATCTCTGGCATGCTTTTATGCAAGAATAACAAGTGTTACGTTAAAACCAACGGAAATGGTACCTCTGTAGTTTTCGCGCATCCTCTCCAATAAAGATACAAATCCCACCGAATTAAATTCAATACCCTATACAATGTCGGGAAAGCCACAAGTACTCATAATTTTATTTTCAAAGTCCAGCGTATAATAAGCTTTTAATGTTTCATAGTCTAGGAGAGAAAACCAGATAGGTTTTTTCTGTCCTGACTTGGGTATATGGTGGGATTTTTGATTTCTAAATTTAAGTTTATTTAAAAATTGGTAATGAAAAAATTCGTACTACTATTTTTTGTTGTTGTTGTTTTTATTTAAGTGTAAAGTTAAAAGAAGATTGACTTGTTGGTCGTTGGAGATGTCAATCGACTAAAAATGTGGTTGTGCCGATATCTTGAAAAACTATTTTTTTTAATGAGCTTTTTTATTATTTAGCTTTTCTGACCTGACTTTTGCATGTTTAAAATTTTAAATGCCATGTAAAATTAGTTCTTTCTACGATAACTCATATATAAGTATTTATTTTCTTATAGGGAAAGAAGTTTGATAGCCAGGATGTGCACGCCCATTTGGACCAAAAGTGTTAAAGGATTTATTGGCTTAAAGGAATGAACCAGCTATAAGCTATTTGATAATTAATGCTATTATCAGAGATTTATTGTGATTTTATTTGGATTATGTAGGTATACAGCTAATAGCAGTATGTTCAGTTAAGTTAGATCCTCTCAAAGACTTATCAATATCAGTGAAAGGATAGAAGTAATATTTTAGACAATGTTTTAATGCTGACCAATAGATAGATACCTATAAAGATAAAAATCTGATTAGGTAAATACCAGTTGAATAGAGATTTCACATAATTCGACTGAAGTATGCTACCGGATAAAAAAAAAGTTTTCGAAGGCATAGTCGTTTGTCCAAATAATTATGATTCATTTATTCCACTATCATTGTGAGAAGTATTTGTTTGTAAAATTACGAGTTGCAAATGGAATCATTCTTGCTTGGCATCGACGATATCCTGATCTTGAAGGTTGGCTCACTCGTTTGATGGCTGGCCATTGCACATGGGTCGGCTATTGGTCGTCACTTTCACAAATAGTAGTTGTGAATTTTGTTAGTGGCGGTTGCGTTTGCGCTTTCCCCGGTAATTAAAAAATTAGAGCACTGTGTTCTGGTAATGGACATTTGCTGCTACTTAAAGGATGTATGCTATGAGGAGCTAGTCGTAATTTTTGATTAAATCTGAATTTTTTGATAATGTGTGTAAGAAGTTGCTACAGGTTTGCTCAGGGATAACCGGATTCTTTTCCAAATTTGTAAACAAAAGCATGTGGGGAGGGAGTGTTTCTGATGAGATTTCAATACTTGTCAATAGATGATTAACCTATAGAGACAAATTGTTTAGACAGTTACCAGTTAACTACAGATTTCGCGCTATGATGAATTATCGCATTATCATTTGACTTATGATAAATAGTTTCACAACTAAAATAAATTTATTATGTTTTTAAATGCACATTTGTTCTAATTCATTATGTTTTCAAATGCTCATTCGCTCCAATTAATTTTGTTTTCAAAATCATAGTCGTTGTCGAATTAATATTTTTAATTTTTACTACAACTAATTTGATAAAATATTGTTTTTCGTTCTATGAATTGGAAGAAAAACTATGCACAGGGCATTAGAGATGTTGGGATCGGAAAAATGGCTCTCCCAATCGAGAGACAGTCCTCTGTACTTTTTCGGGTAGGCTGATGGTTATCACTTTTCTAAACTGTGGTTGATTAGGGTACCTGATTTTTGCCAATGGGAAATATAATTGAATGATAATTTGAATAATAGAACAGTTTGTTTTTAAAATAATATTTTCTGCTATTTACATTATTTATTGCTAATTGCATTTAATTTATTATCTTTAGACATAGGCAGGCCTCCATAAAATGGCCACTCCTCTAAACTTGACACTAAATTGAAATTGTAATTAAATCTGATTAATATTTTATAAAATATTTTCAAATTAATATAATTTTGGCTAGAACTTGATTCACCATTTTATTATTTGTTAATTGTCAAATAATATCACATTATTTGTATTAATGTCGTTATGATTGCCTAATTTAATTTTTTAATTGCTGATACCCTAAAAGCAATGATTCCTACAAACAACAAAAAAATATATTAGATAATAAAGGGGGGAATTGTAGTTAACAAACAAACAAAAAAAATTATTACTTTTTTAATTAAATTTTGATGCTAAAATAAAATAACAACGTACAGAATTTTCTTATCTAAAGATATGAATAATTTACACCCATATATTTAATTATTAAAAATTCTTAAGCCAAAACGCTTAGTAAAAATATAATTTCTCAAAAAATATTTAACATTTTGATCAAACACGAATTGAATTTAAATTACAAGTATATTAATTAGCTAATTACAAAATAAATATTTAAACTAATTATAACACAACAATAAATAAAAAAATCAAGTGCTGCAAAATCATTTCCTTGAAAGTTAGACAAATATTCATCTTATGAAATGCCCAACTAAATACATCTTGGAAATAAATAAAAATTATAATAACCATTTAAATGATTCATCTACATAAAAATGTTGACACTCTATATCGTTTTGAAATAATATTTATCATTATATATATGGTCAAAATAACTTTAAAAAATATTATAGCATCTTTAGACGTATTCAGTTTGTTGAGGCGCTTGGTATTGATTTTCTTGGAGAAGGGGGAGTGGGGAGGCAAGAAATAATCATATATAATATGCATGTGCAATTATGGCGTTGTGTCTAATAATACTAAATAAATTAAAATATATACATGAAAGCTCTTATTCATTTTAATTATATTTTTACTAACCATAATTGCATTTTATAAATGCTACAGTATTTATTTTTATACTTAATTAATCAATCTGTTTGAATGATTATGATTAATTGACTTCAATAGTTTTAAACGAATGTGTATTTGTAATTATGACTTATAAATATTTAAATATGTATTGTAAAAGGGATTAGCTCAAGCACACAGTATCAATTTATTTTTAACATTAGAAAATTTTCATGCTGTTTTGTTTTTTGTTCTGTCTGGAGTTTTTTAATGACTAATATCAAAGGTTGCAAAAGACAATTACTAAATATTGCTGCATATATATAATTTACAAACGGAAACCTGAAGTTCTTAAAGTCATAATTCCATTTTTTTAAGGAATTCTACAAATAAAAATGAGTTTATTCAATCCCAGAAATTTAAATTTAAATAAAAATATACATTTCTATTATAAACCAGATTTTTTACAAATGATTTTATGAAAAAAAGACTTAAAAAAAAAACCTCTTTGATTTCAATTTTAAAAATAGAAATATACAGACCCGAAGAATGGAAAGATCTATTTCAGGAGTATATTTTTAAAACTATATTTATGACATTTTTTTATATTAACACTACATTATTGCATTTTTTATCAAATTGTCAGTAGTTAATAATATAAAATTTAAACTTTTTTCTCATTTCGAATATTTTTTAGTTTTAAAACTTTAATGTAGATATTTAATGATGTAATTTTTCACAGAAACTGAGATGCTTTGTTATTAAAGAAAACATATTTCGAAAGTTCTGTAACTTTTTTTCATTGAATTAAATCGATAAAAATAATTTGGTAATAAATATTATAATTTTTGGAAAAATTGAAGTTGCAAAGAAATTGTTGCAAATAAAAATGCAACATTACTGAAAGACTTCATGTTTAATTATAAAAGAATTACACATAAATTATTTAAAAATAATATATTGATATTAGATTTGGGTAATCAATAAAATAATGTTAAGAAACTGGCTCTAAACTTCAATAACTCAAGTAGTTTTATGAAATTTATAAGTCTTTATTTCGTTTATCAGTTAGCTTATTATTAATTATTTGTTATTAAATAATATGCAACAATTAAATTATAAATTTTAAAAAAAATTATAATTGTTCATCTTTATTTTAGTTATAAAATCTTCTCAAGGTGGACCAATTTCTTAAGCGAAACTGTATTCCCAAAGAAGACACGCTCAGCAGTTTTTATGAAAGCAGTCCAAAAATAGACAAGGCTGGTTTCGTTGTGGTAATTAAAACTCATACCGAAATAAGTTCATGCCAACCTCAAGATTCGTTAAAAAATATCAGGAGAATAGTGGATTATTACATCCATATCATCTTCCAACACAGCACAATTTTTTATTGCTCGTGTTTCCTTTCTACACGTGCAAGGTTTTTTTTTTGTTTTGTTTTGTATTAAGAAATTTATTCCTGGCTGTTCTTATTCAGGTTACCTTATACCAATATCAAATATCTTATAGCCTTCACAAAATATTAATTACTTTTTTGCTGAATAACGGAAAACTAATTGACTGTATTTCAAATGGAGGAAAATATGACCATTCGAGTCATGTATCAAGTTCGAAGTCACGTTGTGGTCCCTTCTCTCAGACCATGTATTTTTATCAGATGCTGTTTATATGATTCGCTCATATTACAGTGATATATTGGTGCTTATATAGATAAAAAAAATATTGCCTAACGCTCATGGCTAACATATCAATATCAGAGATGCAGCACGTGAACTGAAATAAAATCTGGTAAGTTCTGAAGTAAGGGATCATATTGTAATAATAAAACGAGTGGAATAAGATTATTAATTTGAGTCCCTAGCGCACCTAATTTTTAACCTTCCCCAATTAGAATTCGTCTGTTATTTATTATTATGTGTCATTTTTTTATATTTTAAAATGTCACGTTTTTGTCGAAAATATATATAAATCAATAGTTTGTAGCTATTGAAGTCACGCATGTTCCTAAAAATTATTACAATAAATGCATTGATCAGGTGGTTGTAAATTGCATATTTTATCTAGTAATATAAATTGAATAAATAACATGAATTAAAAGTTCTTAAAATAAGGAGAAATGCCCTTTTCACATGAAATGCAATGTTAAAATACCTATAGTTTTAAAAGTTATTAAAATTTCTGAATAATGCGAATATATTATTATATGAAAGATTTTATTCAAAAAAGAAATTATTTAATGCTGGCAATCATACGCAGAAGGAACGAGAAAAAAATTACCATCTCTAAGCTGCAAAATCACTTTCTACCTTTTCATAATTTAAGAATAAAGTGAAATTCACGATTAAATAAGTTATTTGAGGTAAAACGATTATTTTCAACAAAATAGCAAACGATTTCAAGATTTGATAAATCAATGAAATAGGTTTGAATAAAATTTCAACGCCGAAAACTCTTGCACTCTTGCAATCATATTCAAAAATATTTTTTTTAATTTTTTAAAATTATGGTAATATTGCATAAAAGCTAAATTTATTTCATTGTAAGTATAAGTTTTGAAATTTTAAATTGATGCAACAATTATTTTCGTGAGATACTATTTTCCGAATTATTCAAAATTCCTCGTTCAAAATTTCATTTATTTTTTAAATCATTTAAATTCTAAACCGGTTTTCAAAAAAATCACTTCGAAGTGCACTTTACTTTTCCTTCAATATATTTGAGCTAAATTTCGAACTTGAATCGAAAGGCCGACTTGTAATATGCCAACGGATAGGCAGAAAATAGATGCATGCATTTACTTTTATCAGAAGTAATGATGACTGCATACTGAATGTTAAATATTCTTTTATTTAAAAGGTATTATAAAGATTTAAATTTTTTAAATTGCTTCGAATGCTTTTAATGACTTTATACTATATGGAGTGTGGAAATGTGAATCTTGCAGCAGTTATTTTGAGATTTTAATCGGAATTTTAATTAATTAATAATTAAGAGCGATTTTGGCGTTTTCCTGTGATATCTTCTAAAAACACTATTACACACACACACACACACGCACACACACACGCACACACACACACACACAT
>JAPMOR010081965.1:47683-58863 GCA_026543865.1 Argiope aurantia
AAAAAAAATTATATTCGTAATGATGTCAATTTATTTATTGTGTAATTTTTCTCTGAATTTTGGTAATTTATTAGAAATATTTTCTTGTATAATTTTCAGCAATATATTTCACTGTTGCAATGAACCTAAAACCGTTTTCTTCGTTTCAATAAACACTGTAAAATATTCTTTTATTATTGAATATCAAAGAAATTTTTTTCAATTTGCAGGTTATGTGAGTAATTAGAAAGTGAAATTTTCAGTGAATTACCTGTGACAGTTACCATGAATTTCAGTGGTTATGTGACTTGACTCCATAAGGAAGGTTCAGTTGTATGGCATTTAGAACAAGTGTAAGATTATCAAAATAGCACGGCTCCAATGTCTATAAAAATTTGATGATAGATGGAGATTATGAACATCAAAGTTATGCATATGAGATTTAAATGAAATGAAACTCAGTTATCATTGACGATGAATCAAATGATTGTCGAAGGCGCATAATTACTAATAAATGCATGTTTTAAAAACTCCAGTGGCGTAAGAAGGATAAGCATTTTCAGAAACAAGTACTTCTTTGTCGTTTTTTAATAATTTTGGCGATATAAAAGGAAATAAATTCATAATTATTTTGCCCAATTAAATGAATATAATAATTCTATTATTGTGCTGTTCTTGCTTATATTATTAATTAATGTAATAAATATAATAGAATTTCGTCTAGTAACTTTAATAAATTTACTATTAATTTGTCTTTTTTTTATTGTATGTAATAACCGTACTACCTCTTTTTCTAATGCCAATGAATGCAATCATTACTTTTGCCTCATTCTCAAAATCCGGCATTCGGAATAATTATAACCACCTGCCAACGTAAACAATTTTTGACAATTAATAATTTCAGAAACTTATTCAAGAGACACGGACAGATAATAAATAAGGAAATCACCCAATCGTTTACTAATATACAAGAAAATTGCTAATGAAATGTCATATATTCATAGATACTTTTTCTCTTCTCAAATTTGATTTTCTGACTTTTTTTATTTGGAAGAAATCAGACAACTAATAAGCAAAACAGATGTGTTATGCCTGTTGAATTTTGTATTTTAGAAGTGCGAAGAAAAAAAATATTTTCTTTAAAAGGTGCAAGAAATCTGTTGGACCAATGTTAAAAAATAAAGAGCATAACGTCGCAATAAATAATTTTATTTGGCAATTGCGTTGGGTATATAAATTAAATTATTATACTTGTGAAACTATATCATAGTATCTACCAGTTGATCTTCAACCAATTTCTTCGCTTATCATGTAATTTAATTTTATATCGTCGAAAATATTTTAAGAGAAAGGAACGAAAATTAAATTTTTATTACATTATCTTTCTTGTTCTATCACCGATAGATGGCAGTACTATGTAGGCATCCTTAAAAAAACCCAGTGAGAACGCAACTGGCCTCAAAAGCTTTAGAATTATAAATTAAAAAATAGGTTTTTTTAAAGAAAAAAAAGTACAGTTTCAACGGTACATAAATTCAAATTTATTTGTAAGCTAATTACAAGCCTTTTGGAAATTTCCACCATATTATTAAAGGAAAAACATATCTAGGTTTCTGAAATCTCGTGCTCACATTTCGGTCTCGAGTTGTTTAAAAGGCCGCAAATAATTTTTGTTATCAATAAATAATTTCAATTTAAGTATAGTTTTTTAATTTTTTTAAAGCGTAATAATTTTTAAAATTTTTCAAAGGCTTCATGTTTGAAATATTTTTAAAGACGTAATGCTAAAAGTAATATAAATCTGAAAACTATTCTTTTGTATTATATATATTTTACTTTTATGGAACTAACCTTTTCTGTGGCATTAATGTAATTCTTTTAGTGTTTTGTTAGGAAAGTGTCCTTCGGGCCTGCTGAGTCCTATGCGAGTGCTCGAATATGTGCAAAGAAAGTGCGTGTTCGTGGCTTAATTTTTCTTATGCGTTTTTATTTCTTTTATATTTACTAAAGAAAAATATTAAATATTTACCAGATATAAGATAATAAACCTGTAAACGTTCCCTTCTGTTGTATCTTTTGAAAAAAAAGTTGACTTAAAGCAAAAAAATGATGGAATTTTATGACTTTTTTCAATTTGAAGTCATATAATTGGCAATTATATCAATAAAATATAGTTGCTTCTAAATGGAATTGCATAAAAGAAAATATTTCCTACAAAGTCATTAAAAAAAAAAGAATGCATAATTTTTTTAAAAAAAATATCAGTTCTAATCAGGTATTAAGAATGCATCTAATACGATGACACTAAAACAGAAAAAATAATGCATCATATTTCTTTGGAAACTTTATCAAAGTTAGTAACTAAATCAGAATAAGACAATAAACAAAACTAAATGATTTTATAGTGAAAATTGTAAATTTTTAAAGAAAAAGAGAATCAGCATCTTCGTACAGTAAACATATCTCTTCACCGGCGACAATAAGACTTCGTCAATGCTGAATATGAAAACCTTCAGGAAAATTGAACATATGCTTTTAGAAATTATCTGCTCATATTATGTAATGTCAGTATAAAAAATGCGATATGGGGGGTATTGAGTACATTGTACTATCTGTTGGCCACAATTAATTTAAAATTACACAATTAATCAGAAATTAAGCTATTTTAATCTAAACCCTTGCTGATTATTCAATATTTAAAGAAAGCCTACGAAATTTCATATTTCAGGCATAAAATCTGATCAGCATTTTATTTATATAAAATTATTACTCATATCGTTTGATATTTGCATATTTCTTAGTGTGGTGAGATTAACTTCGAATTTCTGCCTGCTTATATGATTGTCGTAGGAGATTTGAAATTTCACAAGCACCGACACGGACAAACATTACTCTATAAATTTTATGGTATGGTGTAATTATAATTGTCTGTTTATTTTTATTGATTTACACTTCCATCTTTGTCTCCTAATCATCGCCTCATTGCTTTTCTGTATTAAATTCGATTATTTAATCATCATTAAGAGAGAGTGTCATGGTAAAAGAGTTGTCAACATGTACACAAGCCTGCACGTCTTCTTCACTAAATTAATCGTACTTTTTATATATTACAGAGCTAAATTTCGGAATTCAATTTTTACCTGCATTGTTTTGATATTGACAGTTTATTTTTGAAACTTTTAATTACTTATTGAATCTTTGTTAAACCACATTAAATATTTAATTTTAAATCTTACTACTTACTAGTCGCATTTTTGGCAACTTGGTGTTCTCCATGCTTAATGGTGACTAAAATCTTTAATCAAATATTTTATGTGACTCCACTAATAATACATTTTTTAAACTTTAAGTTTTGATAGCATATAACTCTTAGAAGCTTTACTCCGTTTTGGTTATTGTACTGTGTATGTCCCTAATTTTCTATCCTCTTCCCTAAACCTTGTACTTTAATTTAAAACGAATATGATAAAACCTAAACGAATACCAAAAGGTTTCTGCTGAAAACAAAAATATTTTTAAAAATATGAATACAAAAAATAGAATTGTGCAATATTGAAGTCCTAAATGTACTGCAATTTTTTTTTAATATAATTGCAGAATATTTCATTATATCTCAAAGAATTATTGAATAAAATTCAGTTTTAAGCTTTTCTTACAAAAGGATTTAAACAACTTAAATCATAATATTTTATTTGTGAATGTCAAAACAATCTGAAAAAAAAATTATGGTCTAAATTTTATACAGTCCTTCAGTTCTGTAAATCATCTTTATTCTATGAGATCCTCTGAATCATATAACACTCTAACTTTTAAATAAAAAAATAAAAAATAAAACTTTACTTTTCGGTGATTTATTCTGACCGAGTAATGAAGCTTTGAATGTTTCTATTTTAAAAGAATAAACAATTTCATTATTTTAGGCTAATCGACCTTGGGGAACTTTGGACGTTGATTGACATATCTTTTTCAAGAAGGTCGATGAAGAGGTCTAAAACCATGGTTTTTTAATAACATAGTGATATTCACATATTCATACTCAGTCTCAAAAGAGTGGAAATATTTTTAAATTATTAATGTCTTGAAAAGATTTTATTAAATATGACTTATTGAATCGAGAGTCTGCATAAAAATTTAATTATTTAATTTTAAAAATTTAACTAAAAATTTAATTTATTTATTGGTTTAAACTGCATAAAATAGTATTCTCTATTTCATTTAGACCATTTTTTCCCATTCAATATTTACGCCTACTAATAATGTATATGCCTGTTTATAAATTAGTTGTTGGGTAAAGATTAGAATGGATATCCTATTAACAAAATCCATGTTTGCCTTAAATAAATACAAAATTGTTCAATTAATAATGTAGACATTTCAAAAATTCACAATTTTTTTTTTTTTTGCATTTATTTATTTAGAAAACGTTACATTTCATATTTATTTCATTTCATACAGGCATGTGCTATGCTACTCTTCTCTTGGTTTTGTTTTCAGACAGAGATAACTTAATCTTTCAATGTGATTTTTTTTTGTTTGTTTTTGTTTACGTGAAGACAAAACATTGATAAAAATTGATTTTTCTTATGCACGAGCAACTTTCTCATGCACCTTTATTGATCATCCAATTTGCAATTAAAATTTTGAAGAAACTAATTCCTTTATAACCCTGGCAAACGGTTAACATAGTTTTCTGTTGATGAAGCTCAATTCTGAATATGATTTGTGCTGGTTCTCTTGCTTGCTTCGAATTATTTTTGATTTAAAATAAAATATCATTTATTTAAACTTCTTTTTATTCCTGGTTAACAAGTATTTTTAAAAAAAATGAAAATTTTTCCTTACCTTTCGTAAGCAAATTGTGGATACCCAAGCGTTTTGTAAAGAGAGCTTCTAAATATAAATCCACTTTTTTTTTTATCGTAGTTCCTTTTATCATGTTGCCATATAAGCTAACTTTATTTCGGTTTTGGAAAAGCATCGCATAGCATAATTAAACACAAGTATAAATGTGTCTAAAGCAATCAGAAATTTACTACATAAATGTAAAATATTTCTGGCACCATTTGAAACATTATTTGGTTATAAAAGGGTATATAATGGTAATTAAAAAGATAAAATCTGCTATCGCAAATTTCAATTTATCATATGAGAATATTATTATTATTTTAATTTAAGTATCAATCCGAAAGAAAACATCATACTCTCACATGACTCTTATTTAGTCATTTTATTCGATCACCAACATTTAGAAAAGTGATTGTTTTTGACCATCTCAAAATCAATCGAGTTCTAAAGTTTTTTTTTCTCAAGGCCAGAATTTCAAGTTTAAACCGGTTTAAAACAATCACGTGACTATCAGGTTATGCATGTGACAATATTTAAAAAATGATTTTTTTTTTTTTTACCCCCATCTCAAAATTGTTCCAGCTTCAAAATTTTATCTCATCTCGAGTCCAGATGTTATTATTATTTATTTTTATTTATTTATTTATTTTGCGAAAATTTGGTTTAAACTGGTTTGGAATGATCACATGACTATTGTGCAATCGTCAACTTTTAGAAAGGCGAAAATAATTTTTTTCCCCCGTCTTAAAATCGTTTGAGCTCCAAAACTTTTTTTACCAGCTAGAAAAATTAAAAATTAATAGCCTTAAAAGCGAAGAATTGCTGCCACAAAAGAGATGACTCGTCAATTTTCTGTCTTTGCATTTTGAGGCTTCAAAAATCCCAAATCTAAACAAATTCATTTTCTCACTTGATAATATGTAAAAATGACATGAAAAAGATAAGGATTAACTTTTTTTTAATCCTTTGAATGTATTGCTAAGTGTACATTTAAAATGGCTATTCAATCGATAGTTCAAAATTCTTAAACATCGGAAGTATTAAATGTTTCAGCAATCAGAATTTCTGAATTGTTATTTTTCATGAGTCTTCAGAGATATAAATAATAATTAATAATTTGTGGAACATGCTCACTAGACATGTGGTATGTGCAGGCTAAAGTATGAGCAAGTTTTCAGAATTTTCTTCTTTTTTTTATGAACACATATTACAGGAAGAATGTTAAGTATGTGATATTTTGTCTGATTTCGAATTAGATTTCAAACTTCTCTGCATTGACTGATAAGATCTGGTTGATAAGCTGGAAAATAATCACTGAACTGATAAGTAGAATAGATAAATGAAACGATAAGTAGAATAGATCATTGAATTGTTAATTAGAATAGATGAATGAATTGTTAATTAGAATAGAGAGATAGACTGATAAGCAAAGCAGACCAATGAACTGAAAGTAGATTAGATCAATAAATTGATAACCAGATTAAAAATTTCGCACATTTTCTGATTTTTCCTATCTATAGCAAAAGAATATTACATATTAGAGTTACAAAGATGCTTTGGAGCAATAATTAGTTTTATTATTTTTAAAGTAGCTTTTAGATATCCGTTTTACAATAAAAGAGCTTTTGTATTTTTAAAAAAATAATTGCATAGTAAACAAATTAATTTGACATTTGTGAAAAATATCTCTGCTCCACTAGATGGCTTGCATTTAATTCCATTTACTTATTTTTATAATTCAGATTTCTGTTGATGGAAAATATTCTAAGAAGCAAAAATTTATTTCGATCTATTTTTTAAAAGATATTTTCTTTTTTATTTTATAGATGATAGATGGCAGCACTAAATGAAAACTACATCCGTAAAATTCATTTCCATTTTGTTGCATTTCAAGCAAGATATTTGGTATTTCACAGGTAGAAACTATTATATTTAGGACTAATCTTTTTTCATTGTAGATTGACAATAATGATTTTGTGACTATGATGCTTTTATTTGGTGAAGTTATTTAAGTAATTACATATCAAATGAAGTTACCGAAATGATTAACACACTTGCTCATGAGGATGATCGAAAAACTAAGAATCTGATATAATAAAAATTGGAAGACAATTAAAAACGGCACTAAAATGGATTTCTGCTATAGAGTTCTCAGTACTAAGGATTTTTATCAAGCATTTTTAACATTGTCTCTTTAACATCAATGGACAGATACAGAAACGTCACGTTTTGAAATGAGATGAGCAAAGAAAGGAGGTGGGAAAAGATACCAGACAAAAGATAAATAATCATACAAAATATACTATTATTAGGAGTAACTAATATTTTAATGAACCTGAGAAGAAGCACTTCAAAAAGAAGTTATCATAGCGGCTTGGGAAGAAGAGCTATTATGCGTTTTTGTAGGGTTGATATTGAGCATTGATATGAGCTAATAGAAATTCAGAACGAATTAAAACATTCGGATGGTTGGAAATACCCATTAAAATATTTCGAGCCATTTTTCGTGATGTGGTCTTTTCTCTATTCTCAAATTATAATGGATAACTGAATTTCTATTACAACAAGATGTGTTTATCACTCACATAAAAATGGAAAGCATAAAGCTTCTTAGATTTTTTTATGTTATAAGAACAATCGATAAACCACATAGCACGATAGTTGGCCAATGACCGCGAATTGTGGCCATGTTTAGATTTATTGGGGGAGGAGAAGAATTGGCCAGTCCAATAATTTTAAATTGAAAATTGTATAGCTCGAAAAGAAAAGCAATTTGGAGGCTATAATTACGAATATTAGTAAGTTGCGATTACGATATAAAATATGGAGATACGATTATGATCAGTGGGGATTTGCAGCCTTAGGCCATGTACATTGCCAAGCTCCTCTTTTAACAAGCGGAGCGATTTAGTTTAATATTTCGGCACAATTTTAGCATGTTAATGATTTATTAGTTTCATATATTAATTTTATTAATTTTGTGATTATGCGTTTTTATTTATTTATTATAACTTTAGACTGTCTGGCATTCATGTTTGTAGATAATAGTATTAAAGTAGATGTTCAATTTTATAAATATTTTTATAACCAAGAAATTATAATGAAAAGAGCCTGAATAAATCTGAATATAATCTGAAATTGCCTGAATTGCCTGAAATAATCTGAATTGTAATAAAATCTGAATATTGCCCTAATATTTTATCATGCATAGAAGTTGTATTTTTTTAAAAACTTATTTATTTGGTAACTACGGAAATAAAATTTTTTTACCTACCAACTTGCGAACCCCTCTCAGCCCAACGGCCCTAGAAATCCGCAATTTTCTTCGATAGATTCTGAAGGAGAATCACACCTGTATTATACTATTAAAGTAGGAGTTATAAATTAATAAGGAATTCATTGCGAGTCTAATTTCGTTAAAGAATATTAAAAAGATTAATCAAACAACTGCATATCATAGCTTCCACAACTTTTCTCACTCCTTTCCATGGAGAAAGGGGGAAAGAAACTGAGAGAAAAGGAAGGGACATACATTTAAGACAAGGATTCCAAATCCTATTGTAACTCGGAGAGTCGTAAACTTCTACTGAATTCTCTTCATTTGTCCGTGCAATAGGTATGACCTTTGGAGAGAACGGAAGTTTATTCTTCTGTCTCTTCATAACTTGGTTGTGATTGTCAGCACAATTTTTAGAAAAATTGGTATCTGGAAGACCAATCTTCACTCAGCAGTTTTCTTTTTTTTAAATCGCGTTTTTATGGAGAAAATATTTCGATATGTATCACATACACATTACATATCAATATTTTTGAATCTTACCTACATATGAATTGGTCATTTAAATTTTTAAAAATCCATAGTGCACTTAGTTTAGCATGTTTTCGAAGCAATCTGCTTTATTACAGTATTCATTTTACAATTTAAATATCAATACTTATATTTTTTAACTTACACTCAGTTTTACCATGATGAAATCGGGTTCAGGATGGCGCTGCCAGCATGAGAACAAATGGAAAAAGGCTCTAATAGTCAGTTATAAAAGAAAGGGTTTTTTTTGTATGTGTATGTGTGTGTGTAAAATCGCGTTTTTTTAGGAAAGAGACCTAAACTTAAACTTAACTATAAACTTAAAAATTTAAAAATATTAAATATAAATACATAAGTGAAGAAGCAAGGCACAAGGTTCAACTCGAACCGAGGGCCCGATTACATGAATCATTCATGTTGTTCTGACCCATATACTGCACTGCCCAGACTTTGAAGCGGAAGTTGAATATACTTATTCTGATAGTTATAATTTTTTGTGTGTGTGTCTGTGTGTAAAATTACATTTACTCAGGAATGACACTTATATAGATAAATTTAAAAAGCAAAACCTTATCTAAATACAAAATTTGATCCAAATAGTTAGAGCCTTTTTCGAGATATACGCAATAAAGTTATGTATTATGCAAGAATTTCTCTTTTAAAGTTATAAGATTATAATTAATAATTTTGGTTGTAATAATTACACTAAACATAAAACTTACTGGAACCTGTCATACAAATAGTTTTCACAAGTTTTATTGTATTCA
The DNA here is from genome assembly GCA_026543865.1 of Argiope aurantia. NCBI lineage: Eukaryota > Metazoa > Arthropoda > Arachnida > Araneae > Araneidae > Argiope > Argiope aurantia. The sequence goes on from JAPMOR010081965.1 coordinate 57,083, forward strand.
AATAAACTTCAATATTTTCAGTGAGATATTGAAACATCCTAGTAGCGCATATATATTGCAAGATATTACATAATATTTTATATTGAATACTATATAACACTATATTACATATTATTTTATGCTGAATACTATATAATACTACATTAAATATTATTTTATGTTGAATACTATATAATACTATATTACATATTACTTTATGTTGAATACTATATTCTTCAAATGAAACTCATTTCTTTCTGGTGAACACCATTTTATTTTTGGGCACATTTTTTGTGCCTCTTCAGATAGACTGTTATACATTAGGACACCTCTCACAATCGGATGCCATGTCTAGATCACAGCATCGTTCTTACACACTCTACGTTCAGATGCAAAAAAGAATTATCAAAAGCTTCTTACTCGACAGATACGCCATCTATCGGCGTGAAGCTGTAACACTATATAATAATATCGTATAATATTATATAATATTGTGTAACGGGCTCTGCGACCTATGGTCCTGAAAGTTGAAATTTTTTTTGAATCATAAATCAAAAAAAAAATCCAATGACATTAATGCAATTCTAAATATTGTTATTTACTTTCCAGTTTATTTTCGTTTATTATTTACACGGTGAGCATAAAGGAATAGTCGTATTTTAAAAAGCAATGCTTTCAAAACTATTACACATAATATAAAAGGTGAGGCATTTTGTTTTTCACGTCCCTCAACAGGTGGCAATTATCTGAACATGACATAAATATGGTTAATTCACAGCTGCATGAAGATAGTACAGATTTTATCTTTCAACAAGATAGGACCCATTCCATTCCGGTTTGGACGTTTTCAATATACTTAAATTAGGAATTTCCATAAAGCTGAATTGGACGTGCAGGTAACAGGGATTTAGCTTCATCATAATCACCAAGATCTGGAAGTTTTACCTAATGTTTTCTTTTCTGGAGTTGCTTTGCATAAATCTTCTTTGCTTTGCATTTTTCTTTGTTTACAAAGATTTTGGTTATAGCCCACCCTAATACAGAAAGCAGACAATGAATTTAACGAACGTATTATGGTTGCATGGAGCATCATTGAACAGTGTAACACTTCATAATGTGAGGAACGAACTTGATGACAGATTCGATATTTGTCTTGTTACAAAAGACTCATATATTAAACAGTTATAACCGTACAAAAATATTGGAATGTTTTTCTTTATTTTCATGCATCGCTAATAATATTATATGTAATAGCTTCGAAAATATAAATGTAGAATATCTGACATTCATTTCTGATAGCCTTGTAATCCACCAAAGAAAGCAAGCTGAAAGATGTATAATCTTGCAATCTGTATTTATATATGCAGAGGAGTCCCAAAATGACATTGTTACTTTAAAATTATGGATCAGACATATAAAATAAATCTTTTTTCACAATAAGGCATATGTTAGGGAATGCAAAAAGGGGGGAGGGATTTTTCTGGTGGCTTACTGTCAGCGAATTCCTGAATAGAAAATCTTATGTTAGATAAAGTATACAACAATACAAATTTGAATTAGCACAGCTATTTATTTCCATGATATTATAAGGAGTGTAATAAATAAATAATAGCTTCAGAAATACGGTAATGATAAATAGGAAGGAAATAAGCAATAAATTTGAAGTGTTCAGAGGATTTTGTCGTCTGAAACAATGTACACTTCTCTTATTTTTACTCATTCAAATAGATCTTGTGCCGTTCTAAATCTGCATTCCACTATAATAAGGCCGATTTTACAACGACAGAAATTGATTTTGAGTT
>JAPMOR010081965.1:59263-83532 GCA_026543865.1 Argiope aurantia
TGCCGCTAGAGGCGCTGGTTTTGGCGCGCTGTCATGACGGCACCACATTCTCGGCCGTCCTGGTCTCGGCTGGTCCTCCAGACGACACTGAAACAATAAAAAAAAACAAAAAAACAGAAAAAAATCGAAAATTGACAAAAACAAATGTTTTGGAATTTGGTGTCATCATTCTGCTGGACTTCGTGGGCAGCAATGATCAGCAACACCAGGATTTCAGAAATTCTGTACACGTTGTAGTACTATTAGGTCCTTCATGACTCCCTTCTTTGGTGACGTCATACGTGTTTCCGCCTTTGGCTTTGGAGATCCGGTAGGGTCCCAGATATTTTGGTTTCAACTTCAAGCCTGGTCCAAACTGGGTTCGCTTTATGGCGACAAGATCTCCTGTTCTATAAGATTGTTTCGGCTCTCTTCTTCTTAAGTTATATGTCTTCCGATTTTCGTCCTGGATTTTGAAGATCTGTTGCTTTGCATGTTTTCTCAGTTCTTCTCTTTGAACTTCAAAATGGGCTTGAAATTCAGCCTCGACCATTTCTTTAAGTTTGTCAAATCCTCCAATATTCATCTTAGTGCCAAAAAGTAATTCAAAAGGTGTAGGTAGTATCTATGCTTCGTTGATAGGTGGAATTTATTGTTTGCTGTAGTTCGTTGGTGAACTATACCACTTTGCAGGATCTTCTAGTGATAACTTAGAGAGAACAGATATGATCGTCTGATTTATGCGTTCGACTTGCCCATTTGCTCTCGGCAAACCAGTAGTAATTAAATGATGTTTTATCTTTTCTTTCGCACAATATTCGACAAATTCGTCAGAGCTAAAAGCTGTTCCTCTATCTGAGATTATTTGAGCTGGACTTCCAAACGCAGACTTCTGAATTTCTAACTTTGATATCACTTCTGCAGATGTTGTACTTTTCGTAGGATATATCCACACAAATTTAGTAAAGGTGTCAATAATTGCCAAAACATGCTTATAATTTTTATGAGTACTTTGCAACGGTCCTAGATGATCAATGTGATATGTGTGTAATGGCGTATCTTCTTTATGCAATGGATGTAGCAATCCTTCCTTCTTTCCTCTTTTGTGATTCAACCGAATGCAATGCACACAATTGGATATAATACTCTCAGCTTTCTGCCTCAGTTTGGGAATGAAAAAATAATCTTGAATATACTTCTCAGTATATTTAATTCCAGTATGGCCCCTCTCATGCGCATTCCTTATAATTTCCGTCTGCATGATATCGGGCACAACTACCAGTTCTTTACCCTCAACAAATTTGTATAGTATTCCATTTCTATCACAGTAATCTTCATAGTTAGCGACTCTCAGTAATTCTTTAATTGCTTTGATTGCATCGTCATTGTCTTGCGCAGTCTTCAACCTTGGTAAGATGTTATCAAATGAGATACAACATACGTTTATGGGAGATCTACTTAAAGCATCAACGTGAGCCATACGGGTACCTGAACTATGTTCAATAGTGTAATCAAATTCCTGTAGGAGCAAGGCCCAACTAGCTACGCGAGTTGACAAATCTTTCTTCTGCATTGTTTTCTCTAACGCGGAACAGTCAGTAATGATTTTAAATCGAATTCCTAATAAATATACTCGAAATTTTTTAATGGATGTTATGACGGCAAGTGCTTCCAGTTCATAACTGCAGCATTTTTTCTCAGCATCTGTAGTTTTCTTACTCATGTAATAGGTAGGGTGAAAATATTGATCGTTAGGAGATTTTTGCATTAGGATAGCACCATAACCTTCTAAACTGGCATCAGTATGCAGTTCTGTTTCATAATTTGGGTTGTATATTCTTAATACAGGTTTCTCAGCTAACAATGATTTAAGTTGATTAAAAGAGCTCATTTCCTTTTCGCCGAATTTAAATTTACAGTCTTTTTTCAACAGATCACTTAATGGTCTAGCAACAATAGAATAATTTAGAATGAATTTTCGAAAGTAGCCTGTAAGTCCTAGAAAACTTTGAACTTGCTTTAAATTGGTTGGCTCTGGAAAATTAAGTACAGCTTTTGTTTTTAGGGTAGAAGGAAAAATTTTACCTTCTTCAACGACATGGCCTAAAAATTCAATTCGCTTCTTCAAAAAATGTGATTTCTTAAAGTTAATCTCTAATCCATATTCACTGGCAATACTTAGAACTCGCTTGACACGTTCGATTTCATCTTCGTATGAGGAAGACAAAATTATGATGTCATCCATATAGGGCAGCATAACACCATCATTGATCAAAGGTCGAAAAATAGTGTTAATATATCTCCGAAACACAGCTGGGGAATTGCAAAGTCCAAACGGAACCTTAAGAAATTGATATTGACCTTCACTTGTGACGAATGATGTAAATTTTCTACTATCTTTATTAACATCAACATGAAAGAAAGCATTTTTGAGATCGATAGTACTAAACACACGTGATCCTTGTAATCTGTCTAAAATATCTTCGATTAATGGAAGGGGAAATCTGTCCTTCACAATTACTTTGTTTAATCTTCTATAGTCGATGCAAACACGGGGAGTTCCATCTTTCTTTCTAACAATTACAACTGGGCTACTGTACTCTGAAGAACTAGGTTCAACAATTCTGTTTTCTAACCATTCATCTACCTGAGCACGGACAATTTCTTTTTCTGAAAACGGTAATCTACGGGGTTGATGAAATATAGGTTCATTACTTTTTACCAAAATATTTAGTTCAACACTTGTCGTTTTAGTTTTATGCGGTTTATAATTTGAAACTAATTGTACTACTTCATCTTTAACAATGTTAGGAACGTCAGGTTCAATGTTCAATTCAAATTCGTTACAGTTTACATCAATTGATAGGACGGATAATGTATCGCTTTCTTCTATACGCTGAAATTTATTTTTAATCGTAATTCCGTCTTCATTTATTAGTGTTTCACCTTGCATTAGCACATTAAGTCCAACAATAACATCATAAGACATAACATCATTTTCAACAACACATACATCAGCATTACACTTGAAATCATCAATTTGAATGTTACCTTTAAAATAACCTAATGGATTTACTTTGCATTTACCAAATCCACTTAAAGTAGAGTTCAATGGAGACAATGTTTCTATGTTTAGTTTATCAAACACTGATTTACGAAGCAATGTCGCTTGGCTTCCTGTATCGATAAGTGGGTTAACATTCACATTATTAATCGTTACCTTATTGTTAAGTTTTTGTTTGAAGTTAACATTTAAATTTGCAACTTCTGGTTTCGGATTTGCTTTTGGGCACTCAGCAGCTTTATGACCAAATTCTCCGCACCCAAAACATTTTAATCCCTTGTCCTTGTGAACACAAAATCTTGATAAATGAGTTGAATCCCCACAGTTATAACAGACTTTATTCTTATTATTTCCAAAATCATTATACTTCATTCTTTCAGCACCACTACTAAATTTAACTTTGCTTTCGTTTCTACCATGAAATCGCTCATTATACTCATGCTTTGGTTTTATTCTATCCGAAGAATTAAATCTATAATTAGAATCATATTTTGGTTTTGTTTTATCAAAAACAATGGTATTTTTACTTTTAACAGAATCACTCTTTATTATTTCATAAACCTTAAGTTTTTCTTTAAATTCAGATAAACTTTTACAACCATATAAAACAGTTTTGTTTTCATGCCTATCATTAATACCTTTAATTACATAATGCATTAAAGCAGAATCTTCAATTTTACCCGAACTGCTAATTTCTTTCATTTTCAAAAAGTATTCTAAAGCAGATTCAGAATCCTTCATTTTTCTTTTACTTAACATCTCATGCAAATTAGCTGAATTTATCTCAAAAGAAAATTCATCAAGCAAGGCTTGTTTCAGTTTTAACCACGAATTTAAATCTGGTTCTGTGCGAACAAACAATTCCACCGTTCCTCCAAGAGAACGCTTAGCAAAAACAAATTTTTTGTAACTCCGACAAACCAAACAATTCAGAAATATTTTCAAAATTATCTACCCACACAGTTACATTTTCATGTGGTTTTGCTTTAAATTTGTTTATAGTACTTTCAATGTCAGCATAATTTATATCAGAATTAAAAATAACAGGATTTCTATCAACGTTACTACCACTTCTAAAATTACTAATACAGTGCGCGAAAAAAGTATAAGGACAACATGTAATTGCATGAAAATATGGTTTATTTCCATTTCACCTAAATGAACTTTTTATATTTCTTACTTCTGATGCATAATTTTGTGATAACACTTATACCACATAAAAAACATAATTTAGCTTCAAAATATTGATTTTACAAAATTTAACATTAAAGGAAATACGGAAAAAATTATAAGGACATGTTGTAAAATACTTAAAAAATGTTTCAATAATCAAGAAAATTACCTTTTTTTTCAAACACTTGAATGAGCCGAGAGGTCATAGATCCTGAAAGATCTTTTAAAATGTCCACAGATATTTTTCCCAAGCGTCTTTAATAGCGACTACAAGATCTTGTGTACATTGATACTGTGTGCCGATTTTATAAACTTCTCGGGCTAGAAGTCCCCATAAGTTTTTGATTGGATTAAGATCGGGACTTCTCGCCAGTCAATCAAATAAATTTACAGAATTAGCTTCAAACAAGAGTTTTGTACTCGTAGAAACGTGTATCGAAGCATTATCCTGCTGAAAAATATAGTCCCCTGAAGTAATTAGTGGCGCTTCAGGTAACAAACTTTCTCCTAACATATCAGCATACCTGTCCGAATTCATTTTACGGTTGATAAATACAATTGGAGTGGTTCCATTTGCCGCAAAAGCGCCCCATACCATAACAGAGTCACCACCATATTGACGCCTGGAAAACACTTCCTAAATATCGAAAAATAACGAAAAAATAATAATAAATATCAAAAATAACGAAAACCGTCAGGTCCATCAAGATTGAACTTTTCTTCGTCCGAAAAAATTACATCAGCCCACTTTTGACCAAGAGAAATATATTTTTTTGCAAAGTAAACTCTTCTTATGATGATTTGTAAGAGGGGGGCGTGACACTAATTTCCCATAAGAAATTTGAGGATGTTTACTGAAAACATTTTGAACAGTCCTTGTTGAGCATGGTAAACTCAAATTTTGTCTAAATTCATTTGCGTTTTCTCTTTTCTCGCAAGCTCTCCTTACAATCATTCTTTTTTTGTCGACGAGTGAGAATTTCTGGTCTCCCAGTTCGCTTTTTCATACCATACATCCCAGGATTTTTTAGAAAATTATAAACCACTGTTTTAGATCTCTTGATTCTTTTTGAAATTTCCCTCCACTTAATCCACATTCTCGAAAAGCAACAATTTGTCCTTTTTCAGAGTCAGAAAGTTGAGTTCCTTTGGGCATCGTTTAAAAATTCACGCTGAAAGTCGCCGAGTGGGAAATTCTTTTCGCAAATGAATCTTTTAACTCGGAATTGTCATTTTATGCTTTCAAATATGCAAATTTTTAAATAATTACTGGAGAAAAAGCAATGTCCTTATACTTTTTTCCGTTTTCATTTAGGTTTAAAAATAAAAATTTAAATTTTAGCAGATTTAAAATTGAAAATTTTAATTACTTTACGCATAAAATATTTTAGTTTTACTTCTATTTTTTCTACAAAAATTCGCATTCGATTCTGTAAACAAGGCTTCTAGATTTGGCGATTTTTCGCGTGTCCTTATAATTTTTTCGGGCACTGTACATTCAACATCATAACTCTTATTTTTATTACTTGGAACAGATGTATAATTTTTTTCTTATATCAGCACATCTGTGATCAGCACATTGCATGGAAGAATCGTTTATTTTTTCATTTCCTGTTTCGAGCTGAATATTATTATTTTTATTCAATGAATTCGCATCCGTCAAATTTTGTTCGGTGTCTGACTCATCAGACGAAGCGTTAGAACATTCTTTTGCAAAAGCATCAAGGTCACAGAGCAGAGAAAGAATTCTTTTTGAAATCTCTTCTTTCGAACCATCAAATGAAATATTGAGCAAATTACAAACAGTAATAAGTTCATTTAAAGAAAATGCATCGTTAATGTTTTCCAGCTTCTTCTTAAACTCCTCGCTGTCTATCTCTAATACGAATCCGCTGAAATCTCTCAATCGCTTTCGATTTCCTCGATCGCATAGTTGGGAGAGGGATTACGGCTCATTGGGGCCGCAGGCCCCACCATCCGTAAATCTAACAGGTGTAGAACTTTGGAGTGATGGAACTGACCTTATTAATTACAGTGCATCAAGAATGGGTTATTTTAATTTAAAGTCAAAATTTTCCTTGAGTGTAGAGAAAAGGAGAAAAAAGAAAAATTAAAAAAAAAATGGATGGAAGATAAAAAAAAAGCGAACATGAGAGTTACACATTGTTATCATTACTGAATATGGGCAAAAGTTCCATTAGAATTGCAAGTTTGTCTAAATGATTGTTAGCGTTTCTGAGTTGCTTAGCGATTTTGCGAATGTCATAACCTTTGAAGAGAGTTCTGAATTCATTAATCACATATTTTATATCCGCAAGGTCTGTGATATTTTCTTTGGGGAAATAAATTGTTTCCTGAGCATTGATTGCTTCATTTTTATCAGGCATTTTGTTTGGGTGGGGATGATCAGCTGGGGGTGATTCATTCCTTACTATATTTGCATATGAAAAGCTGGGGTTGATATAATTGCTTTTGGCAAGAGTTTTAAAAGTTCTTTTTGGTTTGGGAAATTTCTCGCACCCGCGGTAAGAGGCGTAGTGTTCTTTGCCGCAATTAATGCAGACGGATTTTTCCGGGGGTGTAATGCATTGATCTTTGTGATGATTGCCGCCGCATTTAATGCATCTCGATTTCATTTGGCAGGATTCCTCGATCGCCGTCAATTCCAAACAACAATTTGGAGTACTTTTATTTTTTCTGCGCGGCAATTCTTCAATGCAATGTTTACTACTTTAATATCATTCAAAATCATTTTGAGCAAAATAAAGAAATCAGTACATACCCCTTTTTTCTTTCTTAAAATAATATCGTCGTCGTCCGTCTAAGATCCGTCTGATCTTGTATAACAATAGTCACAGTCACTGTCCACTATTTTGACTTTTTGGGCATCTTTATCCCACTTCTGAATAATGTAGGTTGTTTGTGGGCATTTTAACACATAAAGGATGAGACGGCCAACTGATGATAAAATGACTATATTCTGAATTTAGTTACAAGATTAATGGACGATGGACGGAACAGGAACAATACAAATACTGGAACAACACGAACACTGAAGTAAACAAAGTTAATTAAGACACCTCGTCTTCTTTCAAGTTATAGAACGTTACGGCTATCGTCTACAGTGGCATCGTCAAAACAAGTCTTCTTTCTAGTTATGCAACGAACGTCTTCCGTTGCATACGTCTTTCACCGCGGCCTACTCTCAACTGGCAGCTACAGTACTTTTGCCGCTAGAGGCGCTGGTTTTGGCGCGCTGTCATGACGGCACCACACACACACACACACATATATATATATATATATATATATAATTTAGAGGGCAAAAATGTATACCTCAGAGTATACCTAATTATAATTTTTATTAATTAAAAATTAAATGAAATTTTGGCGTTTTCCTACGATAGCTTTTGAAAATACAGTTGCACAAAAATGAAATTCATGCTATTTCAAAATTTTAAAAATTATCTTTTTGTAACGATACCAATTAATAAGTCACGTGAGTTTGCCTTGAATTTTGGCAATTTTTAGCAAAATATTTTTTATATGTATATTAACAAAATAATAATATATTTCCTGCAGTAGTTTACATTGTTACTCTGAAATTCAAATAGTTTTGGTTGTTTCTCAAGTATTTAATCGTATGATTTTTTTTCGTTGCTGAAGGCTAAAGAAAATGAATTCTGTTTAAATCTATGTAGTTTTCAGGAGAAATAAAAATAAATTTGAATTATAATACCAGGAATGTTAGAAGACAGATGAACCGCGCATTTACATTTCAATAGCGCTTTAATGTTATGGGACGATTTCCGTTAGAAAGGTCCATATACATGATAAACAGAAAATTAAGACAATTTAAATAACACTGCATTAATATCTCACAATTTGAGGGAAATCACGGTCATGGTGTTGTACCTAAACGATTTAACTGAAATTAAATACAACAATATCTCCGGCGAACCAGCTGGTAGCCAGTGGAGATTGTCTATACGCTAATAATAAAGTTGAATGTGTGTGTTGGAACTGTACAGGCCAGACTAGACCTAGGGCTGCCAAATTTGACACGTATATACCTTGGAGGTAGGGACTGTAGAAGTCGGAGGGATTTTATTCGAAATTTTAATAAATTAAAAATTAAACTGAATTTTGGCGTTTTCCCGGTTTAAATACCGAAAATATTATTGCACAAAAATAAATTTTACACCGTCACAAAATTAAAACAAACAAGCAAACTTTTTAATGATATAAATTTAATAATCGTGGAAATTTTTGCTGAATTTTGATCATTTTTTAAAATATTTTTTGTTTGATTTCTGATAATAGATTACATTATTGCCCTGACATTAAATCGTTTTCATTATTTCATCAACTATTTGATCGCATGATATTTTTATGGTTTAATTGAAATTAAATATATCTTTTATGAATCAATTGGTCCTCAACGGCGACGAATAAAAAGAATGAAATTACAATACTGCGGGTACTAGAAAATAAATGGATTAGATAATTACATTTTTAACATCGGTAAGATGTCGCTAAACTGGTTTCTATTAAAAAAGGTTCGTGTGCATAATGAACAAAAATGTATATCAGGTTATTAAAATAATAAGGCATTCATGTCTATGATAACTGGTTACCTAAAAATATTTTCCGAGTGAAAAATTATTAAATTATACAAAAGGGTTATGATTAGAAATAACTCAAACAAATCCGGCATACCAGCTGCTCGCCAAAGGCGGATAATTTAACATAAATCAAAATGTTCTATAGACTTAGCGTATAAAAATTTTCAACCTAATATTTTTATTAAATACAAAAATTAATTAACTACTATCCAGTCCATCATCTCACTAGAGAAAGTGTACATCTTCCAATAAATTTTTTAAATTGTAATGAGAATTGTCTTTGGTATATGGAGTCTTCTGTTTTCTAAAACTACTTAAAGGCTTGTTTCAATAAATGAATAAATAAAAATTCTGATATTTTTATTTTACTTTTATAAACGTAAGGGGTACTGGCTCTACTCTGTAATAAATTTAGAATATCTGTGAAATTTCTATGCGGACTTATAACGAGGCAATTATTTTTATTTTATATTATTCTTTTTTAATATACTTTGCGTATGCGCATATAAATGAGTATGTTAGGAATAGTGAGGGAAAAAACAGGCGATACAATAATATTTGATAAAATTTGCGATTAACATCACATTTGTTAACAAACTTACCTATATTATTAAAAATGATTAAGTCGAAAGAAAGGGAAAAGCAAAACAAATTATCATTTTAGTAACAGAGAAAATGTGCATATCAATATTTGTTCTGTATATCGTATAAACCCATGATAAATTGATGCACACGTTTTTATCTACTACAGAATCTATTTTACAGATGTTTCGTTCAGTCTTTTTTCTCTTCCCTGGATTTCTTGAATAATTGTTTGTTATTTTTTAAATTCTATATTTTTGTTATTTTTTTCCTATATACTAATAATATATATGTGTATGTTTGTGTTTTTATATTTGTTTTAACTTTTAACTCAAAAACAGCCATAGATATTTGTACTCGTAAAATACTGCTTCTTTATTTATATTTCTGTCAACAATTCTAAATGAAATTTTGAATCATAATTTATCATTCAGTTCTACCTTTTTTTGCACAGTGTTATTAAATTCTTTCAATAATATTATAATTAGCATTCAGACTGAATGTTTTCATTTGGCTGCATTCATTTAGTAATAATTCTTTATAGTTACATCTATGAGTTTCTTGTAGCATGTTAATGGCATGCGAGAGAAAGTTCAAATATCTATATATATAAAACGTTAAATTACGTGGCACAGAACTCGAGCTTATTACTAATTGTCGAATGGCAACTATCAAATATAAAAAAACATTATAAGAATTTCAAACTATTTGATTTACCACGCTTATGCTGATGCACTGAATCAAATATTTGGCGTAGCTAATTAATGGAGATGTAAAGTATTATTAGATGTGTTATGGTGTGCCATGCTACCAAAGAGGTCAAAGAAAAGAAGATGTGAAAGATATCAAGAAATAGGCTTCAAGCAAAAAATTCAATCAAATGCAAAAATAGGCTTAACTATTGTCAGATTGGTAAGACCTTAGATTAATGTGTAGTTTCTCGCCAAGCACGTCAAAATCATGTCAATCGTCAAAAACTCTTTAAAAATCTGTAATCCTGGCTGTATACCATAAATGGTAACAAAAAGCTTTTAAAGTGCAGTAAAAAATTGTCACGTTTATATTTGGCAAAAAATCGTTCCAAAACTTATCATTTTTGGCGTCCGTATATTAATCTTAAATCTAGCCGTAATCGTAAAGACTTGCCTACGGATATCGACATTTATATTCTTCCAAAACAATTATCTTATAAAATATACTTTTTGTATTATCGTAATTATACAAAATACCTTTTTAATTATATAAATTTCATTTTTTGTGCAATTTTTGATTTAACTTTCAAAATATTTTTAATTCAAGTTGATACACTATCTGAAACAATGTTTTTAGATGCTATGATGAAATCAAACTCTCCATCAAGACATTCAAAATGTGCTTTTATCAATCATTAAATTAATAGTAGGATTTTCACTTTCGCTTTTATTTCGTAATCTATACCCTTTGTAATGTGCAATAAACTACTTTACTTGTATTCATGTCATATCAAATGACAAGGTGGAATGTTTTTTAAAGAAATGTATCACATATTAATAATTAATAGCCTAAAAACTCAATTAATCTTGGCGAACAAATTCGCCGCCAAAGGGGGCTAATATATAAATAATGTGCATTATGCATAATCTACAATTCTATGATACAAAGAAATCAAAATTTTTTAAATATTCTTTCATTTATTCTCTTTACTTCTCAATTTTATGATTAATTGATTTTAAACAAAGCGATAGTTGGCAATGAGACTGCGTAATTATTGAGCTTTATGAACCAGTTCCAGTTCAGAGGATAAATAAAATTTCTCTCGTTTGACCTTGAGATTCACTCTCCGCTCTTCAAAATAAACAATGAGTCCTGCTACAAGGCGAACGAGGTTTTCCACCAATCAGTCGCGCCTCTTCATTTAATATAATACTTTCTTTTGTTTTTTCTTCCTTTTTCATCCAAGTTTTTTCACGGTTTTTTGTCTTTTCGCTTTAGTTCAGTTGCCACGCTTTTGATCGGGTGTCTAAACAGAGCGTTCTTTTTAAAGACTATCAGCTGATAAAAGATTTTTAGATAATAACTGAGGTGATTGTGAAAACAATGAGTTTGCAAATCCAAGGTGTAAATCTTCATCAAACACTGAAATCTCACAGCGATTTGTTTTTATCTCACACTTGAAATTTTTATTTGTAACAAGAATAGAGGAAAACAATACGCAGAAAAGACCCAGGTGAAAACAAATGCATTTTCGGATTGTTTTAACTTCCTCCTTTGCGTCGAGTTAGAGTCATCTGCGCCAGCCTACGTGGAATTACCGGTAAAAGCAGCCAACAGGATGCTTGGAGTAGTACTGCCATAAAATGAAATCAGTTGTGTTACTCGTTTTTATAACCTGCCAGCTTTGTGTACAAGTTTCTTACGGTCTTAACATCACTTTCAACTCATCGAATGTAGAAGTTTTTGTCGACGATAAAGTTACGGTTTTGGTTATATTCAATGGAGCAAGTGATGAATTGGAACTGGTGAAAGCGAGCAATTGGACCGTGTTTTACGAACCACGGTCGAATTTAGAAGCAGAATTCAAACAATCTTCAATAGTTTGTGACAATACTGATCAAAGATGTATCGGAGAAATGGATATAAAGGGCCTTTTCTTAGGATTTGGCACAGTGACTTTGGCTCATTTAGATCCGGAAACAAAAACTTGGATAAAACTTGAACCTCGTTTAGTTGTTACAATTATACGGCTAGATAAACTTATAAACAAAATATTTATAGCTTTTGTGGCTATAGTTGTAAGTCTAAATAATGTGAATATGGGATGTGCGCTTGATCTGGGAATTGTTAAAGATGTGCTCAAAAGACCTATTGGACCAGCTATTGGTTGCTTTTGCCAGTTTGTAATAATGCCCTTGGTAAGTAAAATTAAAAAATATATTTTCCTTTATCATTTTTATTTCATATTATTCTATACTTTTATTAGAATATAAAATCACTGACTTTTTAAAACACACTTATCTGTTCTAGTATTTTGAATCTGCATTTTCTAATCTGATGATTTGGGTTGTATTTTGTCTTTCTAAGGAATGAAAAGACATACATAATGTTTCTTTCATTATTCACAGATCTAATTTATATTTTTCAAAATTTGCGGGGTTTTTTTTAATTTTAATTTCTTGTTCCTTCAACTTTTCACTCTTGTAAAAAAATCACAACTTATAGCTATCAATATATGAATTTAAAAAATAGTCTATAAAATAGGAATCAAAATATCAAATAAAAAAATGGGTGATAATAACTCATTATAATTTTATGGTCTTACACTATTATACTTAAAATAATTTCGCAAAAGATTCTTGTGATTGCTGAATGAATATATTCTAAAGCGAAAATGTTTTCTCTGAAGTCAAGAAATTCGTACAGCGAGTGAGATATTTTTAAACATTTAATAAAAATACAAGATGTATTTTAATCTAATTAATTTATTTTATGATTCATTAAAAAGGAGTACCAAATTTGTGTACATTCTTTGAATTATATGCATAAAAATACCCTACAAACTTTTTATAAGCTATTTTTTATGTGGATTTTAATGAAAACGATATTGCCGTATTTCAATGAGGATTGTTTTCTTAGTATGAACGGAAATTGATTCACTTGATAAATGCAATAAATAGTCTATAAAATAAGAAAAATAAGTCAAAAGAAAATTATGACTGACATTAACTTGGTAGGATTTTATGATCTTAAACTATTATACTTATAAAAAAGATTCTTGTGATTGCTGGATTATTATATTCTAAAGCGAAAGTTCTTTTTCTAAATCCCTGAAATTCGTATAAAGAAAAAGATATTTTAAAGCATTTAATAAAATACTAGATATATATTAATCGAATCAATTTATTTTATGATTTATTAAAAAGATGTACCAAATTTGAACATATTCTTTAAGTTATAAATATTAAAAAATGCCTACAAACTTTCTGAAACTTTTTGAGCCTCTCTATCACCCCTTTATCTGAATGTTAATAAAGAAGATACTCAGTGACTTTTTTTTTTTGTTTACAATAGGGACAGAAGTTATTTTCCTGATCATACAATCATATGTTAGAGACAAGAGTATAGATACATAATATATCTTCTAATGTCTAACTGCATGCTGTTAGACATTAGAACTGCATGCTGTTACATTTATTCTTGCAGTATGCTTAATGGATTCCAAAATTATCAGGACGCGACAAATTTAAGCCAATCACTTAAAATGAATTCATTCCATAAAATGCCGATCTTTATTTCAGAATTACTTAAAAATTTTTAGAATTTTAATAACATTTTCAAATTTTAGAATCTTAGTAATATTGATTAAAATTAAATAATTAATTCATTTATTAATAACTTCTATAAAAATTAATCATTTTGAATTGTTTATTTGTTCCGCACTTGCTAAAAGAAGATAAACACATTTAATGAATAAAGAAACCGTGAGTCACTTGGCATAATTCCTGCAATGTATTCATCGTTTATGTTTTTCTGTTCTTTTAGAACATACACTTATTGGCATGGTGCCATGTTTGTGGTTTGGTGTTTCTCCACGTGTATTCGTCGTCCTGTGTCTACTTTCTGAATGCAACATTATTCGGCATTAGTAATGTTCGAATCTCTTAAAAATTAGAAACTCAAATAATGAAATACTGAATTGGTTATTTATAAATGTTCTTTTTCTTTAGAATTATTTTGAGAGATAACACAAGATTTCTTTTGCCGAAATTTGATTCAAAATTACAAAAATATGAGTGAATATTTCGGTTAAAAAGAGGCTGATAATTTGGACCGGATCTTCAAGCAGATGAAAGGCCGAATAAATAAAAACATTTGAAAACAAATAAATAGATATTCGAACTTTAGTTCCAAACATGACGAAGCATTATTTCGTTATTTTATTATTAAAATTTATTCGTGATTATATAACATTGATAGTGTGCTTGCAGTAAATGTGTTCAAATATCGTTGCAATTTTCTTAAGTTTGTTTATATATGATAGTGGCGGATTTAGACATTTTTGGAACTTTAGACAGTGCAATCTATGGGGCCGTTTTTTTATAATTTGATGAATTTAATTTAATATTTCAAAACATGTTTAACTTAACAGCATAATGCTTTATTTTATACTAATTTTTTTTAAATATTTAAGTAATTTTGTGCAAATGCATATGATTTTATCTAATTATTATAATTCATGATTATGTGCCTTCCACTTTTGTACAATGCTATTTAAACAGATGTTCTGTGTTTATAAACGTAGTTGTAACTAAATGAAGATAATGAAACTGAAAGGAACATCGCCATGATTTTATATTTGACAAGTTGTTGATATTATGCTACAGTTTTATTATTCATAGAGTCTGAATTTTTTTTCAAACTTATTTATATAGATTAATTACATTTTTTCAATCGGTCTGCATGCAACACTCTTCGATCCAGCAGCACGAAGCAACTACCTAATTTATCTAGCAGTCAAAAAATTCGATTTTAACAAGTCTCCTTATTACAAAGCTCTATAATTTCGAAAAACACATTTTCAGCATTATGTTTGCCTGGCTGTCTGTCTATGAACATGATGACTCAATTACACTTTGGGATAGACAGATGGAATTTGGTATATCGACTTACTTTGGAATTTGTAGATTTATTTAAAATTTTAAATCACACACAAAATTTAAAAATGTATTACACGTAATAGAAAATAATAAGGCTATTGTACAGATATGAACATGGATCATAAATCTGCATCAAGTCAAAAAAGTACACATACCAAAAATATTTTCTAAATATATAATGCTTATTATTAATATACCCATTGGAATTCTTTGTCGTGTACGTTGCACTTTATTCTGTGAAAATTATTTACTTGCACGTTATCTGAATTTTAATTTCTGGAATTCTCTTTTTTTTTAGTAGCAATTTGTATTAAAAAGTTCACGTGCGTTATTACATCAAGTACTAATTCATAGATTTATTATCGGACACTAAAGAAACTTTAAATTGCCTTTTCCTGATTTTCTTTGTAAATATTTTCAAATAAAATTTAACCTCTTAAAAAAGCCAGCACGAACCGTGTAACTCGATATTTCTGCATTGGCACTTATATGTTATTAGCTACAAGCAATCTCTACGTATTGGTGTGCGAAGTTTGAGTGCAAAATTGTTCGTTATCTGAAATCTATAGATAAATAATTAATTATAGTTAATGTCTTAAAATTTTTTAAGATTTTGAAAATAAAAATTGCATAATGTAAAAGAATTTGAGTTTTTCTTTTTCTTACTTATATATAAAACATATAAATAGAAGCGCAGCCCTGATTTCAGCAATTGGTTTAAAGATATCCAAATTAAAAACATTATCATGATGTCATGGATTAATATTTCAATTTGAAAAAACTGAATTGAACGAAATGTTTAAATAAATTGGAGTGCCAAATATAAAAGAAATTGTGCTATCTGATGCAATTTCCTAAGTAAAGTTTATTCCAGTAACACACACTGAATGTATCTGCACATTCTCTATGGAGAAAACGAAGTTCCCCAACCCAAACCAGTAGACTGATTTTGCTAATTTCTTTCATTTTAAAATTAATAATTCATTATAAATGGCTTGCTGTTTTTTACCTTTATCCATTTTTGAGAGAAATATCAAAATGCGACTTCATAATGTATTTTCTGTGAGAAACAGAAAATAATCTATGAACGATGATAAAATTCTGCCATAATCACTGTAGCGGTTTCGCCAACTTTTATTTCTTCTGAAGTTGAAAACTCATGGACACATACATCATCAAGAATAGTCTGATTTCACTGCTCTTCAGTTTCGAAAGATATTATAAATTAAAACTTGGACAAAACCTTCAACTTCAGTCGTCGGAATTGCTTTTCATCGCCAATTAATTTCGTTACTTTGCAAACATATCTACCGAATGAAAATGATTTATCAATATTGCATAAGTTTTATTTGAAAAAGTGCTTTCTTTTGTTTTGATAATATGGATTTCATCAAATTTTTTTGAATGACTATATTAATACTATTAATATTGTTCGATCAACTGGTTGCTGAAGGTGGTTTCACTGCACTCCTCTTCGTTATTTTTATTATTTTCTTTTAATTGTGAAGTTTTTAATGTTTTCTTATGGATTATTTATAGCTAAGTAGAATTTGAATTATTGTGTTTCATTTACATAAACATATAATGTTTTTAACGATAACAATTTTTACTAATTTTCATTAACTTTTACAATAAAATGCAGAAGAGATTTTTTTAAAAATTTGTTGTCATATGCAGGAATAACTTGAATCTTTTTAATTAAAAAATTAAAATGGTTCTATGTATAGTTAATATGCATTTACAATCCGCTGAGACAGCCTACATTTTTAATAATATCAGAGAATAGAAAACGAATAAAAATTTCGTTTGCCACAAATTCATAATTTGATTCTTTTATCTTTTTAATAATTAATTACAAAAAAAGCATAGCAAATTTTGCTTTCTTTGAGTTGAAATTTATTCAAAATATTTAAATGAAAATTATGAAAGAAATTTCTTTAGAGAAGGTCTGACACGTTTATAAGTGATGTAATAACCTTATTTTTCGTAAACCCGAAAATTTCACTTTTATCCTATTCTATTCTTGACGACGCCAGATGATGAGCTCGTCTAGACTGACTGTAATCCTATTAACTGATATGATTGTATTGGGAAAAAAAATTCTGCGCATTATCAGAATATTTAAGAAATAAAAAAACAAACATTATAATCTAAAATACACTTTAGATGTAATTATATAATAACAATGGAAGTTTTGTTTTTGTGCAATGGAATCCTCAATCCGTAATGCTCACAAACTCTCAAATCAAAACTAATCAATATAATCAGATTTAAATCAATAGTGACCCACTAAAAGAAAAAAAGTGCAATGCTGAACATAAATTTTAAAAGAAAAGATTAGCAATAAATTTGAAATTGGCCCGTGAAGGGAAAATATATGAATTAGTGAAAGTTTAAAATAATAAAAATTGAAGACCTCAGCTAAATGATCTTTGCTATTTATTCATGCTTAGATTTCTTTTCACGCTGTTAAATCAGTTAATTTAAATGTTAAAAAAAAAAGTCTCAGTTGCAAAATAGAATCTGTCATTCGCATTCTATAATGACGCAGACCTAAAAGACGGTGATATTCTTAACTTCGCTCAATGAGCGATACAGACGGCGGCGGACAATTATACATATTAACCTATTCTATTCTTGACGGCGTCAGAAGATGTGCTCGTCTGTATATATACATATACAGACGAGCAGATGTGTCTGAAATATAAGTACCCATGTAAGATGTCTCAAATCATTATTGTCCGCATTCCTTATACAACGCATAACGCAAAAAAGTGAGAGAGAGAGAAAGAAAGAGAAAGAGA
Organism: Argiope aurantia; assembly: GCA_026543865.1. Taxonomy (NCBI): domain Eukaryota; kingdom Metazoa; phylum Arthropoda; class Arachnida; order Araneae; family Araneidae; genus Argiope; species Argiope aurantia. The sequence goes on from JAPMOR010081965.1 coordinate 77,124, forward strand.
GGTCATAACTAAGGTGATCTTGTGTCAATGCATGCTGACGCAAACTTATAGAGAACTGAAAGGAAGGGAAGAGATATGACGTCACAACTTATTGCTCAGGTATGCTTGTAAGATAACTCATATCACAGTAATTGAATTCAATATATAAAATCTCGCAGTTGCGATAAAACATTGAATATTTAAGCGATTATATTGAACTTATACTTGTTCAATTGATGTTTTTTAAACGACACAGTTGTCTCATCTAGGTGGGTACATACTCATATGCAAAGGGAAAGAAAATGGACCAATTTTGATAGTTTTCCATAATAAATGTGAAATGTATGTGAAATAAGATTCAGTTCCAATAGATCTGATTGTTACTATCTTTTCATCAACTCTCGTCAGATGGAAATTATTTACAGGGTGCGGCAAAAAAACTCGGACTAAGTTATTACATCATAAATTAGAAGTTAATTAATTTCATTTTAATTTTTGTTCATTTCATTTTGTCTACTACATCAGTTATAACATATTTTATAATGTATCTTTCATTTTCCTTTTTTTTTGGCATTTTTACAAAGTCAAGCAAAAGATCTGCAATTTTAGAATTTTTTTAAGCAAGGAAAACGCAAGAGACAAAACATCTCTGGTTTTTGTGGATGAGGGCGTTAAAATAAATCAAAAAGTTTATCAACGGGACATTCTAGAAGCTGTTGTATTTCCATGGGCCAAAGCGCACTTCCGCAAAGTAAAGGGGGAGTTTCAACAAGACTCTGCATCAGCTGAAAGGGCTAAAAGGCAGAGGAGTGGTGCAAGGCGCATTTTCCAGGACCTGATATCATTGAAGAATGGGTATAGTACTCCTTGAATCTCAATCTCATGATTACAGTGTATGGTCCATTTTGGAGCCTCGGGCTTGCATTAGATAACATGAAAGTTTGAACTATCTAAAGCAATGACTTCGGCGGGAATGGGATAGATTCAAGGTAGAAGACTTACAGCCCTTTGCTGAAAATTTCAATAAACGTTAATTTATTAATTTTTAATCAAGTTATATTAAAAATTGTTTGTCCGTGTTTTTCTGTCGCTCCCTGTAGTTCTGTTTGTTGAAATGATTTTCTAATTGTTAAAGATCTTTCTCTCTTTCCAAATCATAATTGTTCTTTTATTTTTATTTGTGTCATCGAGAATGTTTAAATGCTTGCCCAACGTCTGCTTTCTATTTGTAAAATTAAAACTTTTTTTTAAAAAAAATCTAAGCCCTGTGTTTCCCAGTTTGGAATCTGACGATCCAGCCCTCAGATATAATATATATAAAAAAAAATTCTAAAATTATAGAATTTTTCATGCTTGTTACTTAAAACTGAACTGCGTAACAAGATCTGAAACCTTTACACCTTTGAAAATGTCATTAGAGAATTTATTTAAAAAATGATAAAAAGAGGAAACATTGCTATAAGGAATCGCATCCTTTTTCATAGACTTATTTAACATTAAAATAATTTTCAATTAAACACGGGATATAAAAGTAAAGTATATGTTTAAAAGACGATACAATAGACGCCACTTAATGTGATCCGGTTAATAATACCATACGTTCTATATTATCAAACTTCTCTGGACCCAGACGACTTATTAAAATGTACATAAAAATATTCATTTAATGTGATCACTCTATCGTTTAATTTTATCATGTTTAAAGTAAAGAATTGAGCTTTCCTTCGTTTTCAACCAATATTTATGACTGACATTCGTTAAATTCCTCTTTTACTTGAAAAGAAATATCTGACATTCTTTTTGCCTTTGGATTTTTTTATTTGGATTAGAATTGGATTGGTTTAAAAGGACATCTACGACGCCAGCTTTGGGTTGGAATCAAATCTAAATAACCATAAACCACTGCTACCTGCGATTCAATTCCAAAAGCAATAGAAAATTTTTTAAAGCTAATTTAAGTGTTGAAAGCTAAATTGAAATTATCAGGAACGAAATCTTACCTAAAACAGATGAAAAATTCATAACTATTTCTTTCGAAAGTTGTAAAAAATCATTAGCTTTTTGTGAGTAAGTGCTAAACAATGCATGTTGATCATTCTGAGGGAACGAAAGTGTTGAATAAAACCATCCAATGAACGCCTAAACGAGTCAAACGATATTTTGAAACGCGGTTAGCAGCTGCTCTCAACAAGTTTTAAAAACCAATCCAGTACGAACAATAATTGAGAAAAATCGTCGGCAGTAGCAATTAATGATATTTTAAAGTATTATTTTTAAAACGAATTACAGATATCTCTGAGATAGGTATATACTGTTTTTCCTTGACGTGATAAAAATAAAATTGATTTTTTCAATTCGATTATTGCTATCAATCGGTTAATGTTATTAAAATTTCTAAATACCAAAGTATTCACATTAAGCGAAAACTACTGTATAACAAATAAAAAAAGTTATAGTATGTTTATTTGAATTAATTCTTAAAAAATATATCATTTTATGAAAGATCTTATAAGGTAAAAATAATGGAAGTGAATTTTGCGATTACTATTGAAAATTATATAAAATTTTCGAAATTTAGAAATTCTCAATTTTTGACAAGAACTTTTTTTGCTGACTTGTGTAATTACAATTATAAGAAAAAATAAAGTTTTTTTGCCATTGGACATAATTTTCTTAAGTATTCCAAACATTACCATTTTATCGCATGTCAAATTATTCTTTATTCTAAAAGAGGAAATGGATTAAATACCAACCATCGGAAGATATTTCGAAATGGATGCAATTTATGGAAGCTGCTTCAGGAAATTTTTTCCAAACCGCTTTTCCTCTGCACACCTGTTGCGTTGAAATCATTTCGATATTTAACTTGGGCGTGCTATCCGCATAGCATTTAGTCATGACATACAATTTAACTTTCCAGGTTAAAGATATGAAAATAATTGCGGAAACTTTAAAGAAGTTGCAAAAATATGTGAAATAGGACCCGCAATACCACAGAGATTAAATAACGTGAAATGTTTTTTTAATTATATTTCTACTTGTTTCCGTTTCTTCTGATATCGCATTATATTCAAGTGATATTGTTTTAAAGCTGATAAATTTTATCAAAAGCTTTGATAAGAGAGGTTTTATTTCAGACATGAAAAATTATTAATCAATAACTTTCTAAATGTTAAATTTAATGTTTTTTTTATAAATTTATACATTCTATAAATTTAAATTCATTATTATTTTATTTCTGAGTTAAAAAATTAAAAATAGATTTTTTTTTTTATTCTGCTAGCGTTTTTAGTTTTGGTGTAGAATTTTGCAGAAAACGTCAAATAATTATTTATTATCCTAATAAATTTTAATATTAATAATAATAATAATATTTTCAGTTAAACATATTATTCGTAAGGAAAAGGAAACATAATGATATTTAAGATTTAAAAAAATTGTTGAAATTTAGTATTAATTTCCCATATTTTTGTTTTAATACTACTGAATAAAAAGTATTGAATGATTGATAAATGTCTCATGAAAACAGAAAATATTACTTTTTTGAATTACTCTTGTAGTGTAGTTAAATGGATAATTTAATCTTTGCTTTGTAAATATTTTAAAAAGCTTTTTATTTAGCTTTAGCTTTTTATTTGGTTGACAAAGTAGTTTTGGTACATGTGTAGATTGTGAACAATCTCTTTTAACTAGATAGTCTTGTAGCCGCTCTTGTAATACTACTATAATTGGCTATGATGACGTCAAAGATAGCGCCTTCTGATGCCGTTTGGCGCTGTGATTCAGTTCCGGTCAGGTCACGGCATGTTCTGCAGATTTTGATCCATGCTGTTACATCTATCTTAAAATTACTCCAAAATTTTGTAAGTAAATAGTCTGTGTGTAACGTTACCTGTAAATATTTAAATAACTGTTACACTATTTCGGACTTTTTGCTGAATACCTTAACGCCCCTGCAGCCTTAATTTGATCTCATTATTCAAATACAAAATTAGTAAATCTGAATTTACAGTAATAACCAATACATTTTTATATTTGCTTACCTGGATGCTTGTAAATGGGTGTAACTGTTCAAAGGAATGATCAGATTTCTTAATTCACTATTTTGTGCAAACATCCGTACTGACTTTTCTTGAAATATTCTAAAATAAAAGATTTTGTCAAATATACAGAAAAAAAAATCTTGTCTAGTTTTTAATTTAAATGAAACAGAAAATATATTAGACGATTGTAATTTCTGTCAGATAATGAAAATTTTTAACTTTGGGTGGCATCTAAAAACGCATTCAATTCTTTTTCCCTATCTACTATATTCACTTAATGTAGCTTGACGTACCTTGTAAAAAATTATGTTAATATGGAATTAATATTGTTATATTCTCAATAAGCAATTCATTGATTCAATAATAGTAAGTGCTTTACATTGGCTTCCTCCTAGGCAATTATCTAAGGCATTGAGCTCAGAAGAGACTGCTAGTAGAACGATTAAAGAATATTGCTTGTCTATCTGCCAAATAAGTTTGTAAAATATTACAATAAAATCAACATTTTGACAAGTTTAATTGATCAAATTCTTATTGATTTCAGTACATTCATTTAGTTATTGCAATACTTATAAGTATGAAATGACTTCTTAAATGTAGTTATGATAAACGTAACCTTTGTGAAGTCATCAATCATAATAAAGAAATAAATAAAAAACACATACATTCCAAAAAAGTTATTAAAATAAAAAATTTAAAATAAATCAACTGTTTATAAAATTAAAAATGTATACAAATTTGAAAATAGATCCACAAGTTTATTAAAAATAGATCCTAATGATGTGCCCTTACTAGGACCACAAAGTGTTTTAATCCTAATAAACAAAATAAAAACATATATCAGGATGATATTCATATTAAAAAATATACTTTGGCATTATTCATTATTTTCATAATTTATAGTTCTATAGTCGAGTATAATAGAGTACTTCAAAAAAATTATCTAAAATAATTCGATTCTTCTGTTTTTCCCTTAAGGTGTCCTATGGCGTGGGGTACCTTATATTTGATGACCCCGTTATGCGTCTCGGGCTGTTCACATTTGGCAGCAGCCCTGCAGGGGGTGCAAGCAACATGTGGACCGTCCTGCTGGGAGGCAATCTCAATCTGAGCATCACCATGACTTTCATCAGTACCATCGCTGCTTTAGGTGAGATTTCAATGATATCTCTTTAATAAAATTCTTTTATTCAGATGCTCGGCGCTAGTATACAATATAACGTCGAGAAGATGCCCATTTGTAGACTGGATTGGGAAAGATACATCAACAACTCGTTTATTTGATATATTCTTTATCCATTATCCGAAAGATTTAAGCATACATGTTTTATTGACTTTAGATCGTTGACTGGAGGTAAGATTTTGTTGGCTATCAAGTTGCGAATTATCATGTCTAGTTATTGTATATATATAAAAACAAGGGTTTCAATCATCTCATTTGTCGTACAGTTTTTTTTTTGGCCATTATGTGACGAGCTAATTATTGTATATATATATAAACAGGGATTTCAGTCATGTCATTTGTCGCACCATTTTCTTTTGTTGACCCTCATGTGGCGAACTATCTCGTCTATTGAGTGTATATGAATAAACATGGGTTTCAATCATCTCGTTTGTCTCACCATTTGCTTTTGTTGGCCATTATGTGGCGAACTATCTCGTCTAGTGAGTGTATATGAATAACCATGGGTTTCAATCATCTCATTTGTCATATAATTTCAAGTAAGTCACTAGTTAGTCTAGATTTGCCTTCAGGTCTATTAAAACAATATGGTGGTAAAGGCTGGGGATAAGGGCGCGCCAGTCAAGGCTTCAAGCTTTCCAAGTAACTGATTTCCGTTATTTCAGAATTATTTCCTACTATATGCTCAAAAATATCTTGTTATTTTCAATCTACTCAGAGTTTCCAGATTAAATGCTTCCTCTGCATTACGGAACACACACAGTTCATATGATTTATTATTCTCCAGATCATTGAAGAGATGTACTGCCAGAGTAGAAGGCTCAAATCTTATGGACGCATTCAACACTGATAACTATTTACCATCCATTTCAAAAATTATTTTTTAAGTAAAAATAAAAGTGAATTTATTGTATTAGAGATACGCGAGGATTTGTATCACTCCAAGATAATGCGTGATTCTGACAAGGGGAGAACACGAGGTTGAAAATTCAGTTCGGGATGAGATTTAGTATAATGATAGTAAACATTTAGAATGTTCATTCACGAAAATATTAAAACGCAATGGCCAATCAGTTTCGAGAAATTAGCCCTCAAACGATCTGCATAGCTTATATACTAATAATGCGTTACCGTCGCCGAAAGCGCGAGTAGTATAGTGGTTAAGGCGTTGTGTAGCATTGTGGAGACCCGGGTTCGATCCTGG